>JANAVB010011399.1:25907271-26507271 GCA_029216955.1 Iris pallida
GAGCTGAGCTCTATATAAGAGTCCTTCGACGGGACAGGACGCTGTATGGTTTTCTTGGAGCTTTTGTCGTTGGGTTTTGATGAAGTGCTTTCGAGTCGTTTTTTGGATACAATCTACAAATTTCGAAGCAAGAAAAAAAGAGGAATCCTAACAAAGTATTGGTGCCATTGTAGGAGCTCGCGTAACTAAAGCTTGAACGTTGCGAAGCGCTTCGACGGTGGACATGATCAAAGAACTGGTGGATGATTCGGTCCCTTCTTTTCTACTTTGTTCCGTAAACGAATTTCCTTTGCCTCGATTTCATTCAAATCGACAATGCCAAGTTAAATGCATGCCAATCCGCTAAGGTCAAGAACTCAGGAAAAATGTATCGTTTTAGAGTAATCTACTCTGAAAATATAAGTTTCACACATAAACGAGAAAGTTTAAGGTTCTAGTAAAAAGATAGACTATTTCACGTGCTGCAAAATAATATGAAATGTCGATTGTGGCTTACGGTGCCGCAGGAATTTGGTGCCTGCGAGATGCTAAGTTGGAAGTACGGCTCGGGGAAAATGATTCGTTGCATGAGTTGGGAGAAATGATAATGCAGTTCAATACTGTCCACGCTATACCAAACTGTTTGCATATATTAAACTGTTCACGCATTGGCATGGACATGGAAAGCTTGTGCATACGTTGATTTTCCTCGAATCAGTATCCATGGCATCAGAATCGAATCGACCTAGGGGAATGAATAATCTTGCTTTGGCACTGATGCATTGCGGGACCGTCAGTCAGGCTTGCAACCTAGACTGAACGGACGAAATACCGTTGAGATAGTCCCACGTGGTGTGTAACACTAATGACCATGCATATAAGATAGTAGCATGCTCACCTATCTTATACAGGTAGTAAGTATTATCTCTATTTTTATGCAGGAACGAGCACGGCCATGGTAAGAAATTTGATAAATCGATATGTTCTACAGTATGCTTTATTACTCAAAAGATGGCTATCGATATGAACTAAATTCATTTAGTTCTAATAAAAAGACAACTCTAAAGTATGCCTACCTTAACAATCAGAGTCGATTTAGATGAGTGGGTTCGTCTCGTCCACTTAGCAAGTGTGCTAATCCCCTCCCCCAAATCCCCAGGTACGGCGGGCGCTCTAAACTGAAGCTGAAGTGCGGAGAGACATTTTGAAGCTCTTCCTATGCTGAAGTATTTTGAAGCCAATTTAATCGAATGCTTATGTATAAAGGGGCAAATGTACGGAACGACAAGTGTTAGTTCAGGCAGCTTGTCGAGTATGTTTCTTTTATTTTTAATCAATGTAGCCGCAACGGCATCCAATATAATTACAACTTGCACTTCGTTGCAAGTTATGAATGAAAAACATACTTCTATCTTTATACTGCATCTCATTTGATGTGATTTGTGAAGTTTTAACTTGGCGTTTTAATATAAAAATCAACGTAACGTTCTTGCCTTGTACGAGTGCAATTCCAGACTCGTACGACATCATGCCTTAGCGAGGACGATTGATTCAGCAAAATAACACCGGAGACGAACGGTTTATCGACTCGGGGCGTGATAAATTGGTATCAGAGCCCAGTTATATTTTCTCGGATTTTCGAAAGATGTTTCATTGTTGGAATGTTCGTTACGATGGCTCGATTAAATGCTAGTCGACATGCTGCGTGAAATAAAAGTTATACAGGTAAGCCCGTAGATATTTTTGAAAAATACTAACGGGTTTACTCTGTTTTGTAGGAATAGCTAAAAAAATAAAAACAATCCTGGCACAACAACCCAAACCATGGATAGTACATCGAGCACAAAGAGTACTGGCCCAAGCGAATAACAATAGAGAAAATACTACAGTTGATGGAACTGCAGCGGTAACAGCTTCAAATGCAAATCAAGGCCCAATTTGATGTGCAGCAGAAGCAGATGGACGCCTTGACTCAGATAGTGAACAAGGTGGTGGGCAATACCAAGGAAACGGTCTTGGTACCCGAGGAGAGACAAGATGTTCAAGATGTTCAAGAAGATGAGGAAGAAGCTCAATCGCAAATGATAAATTCTTTTTCCTTGTTCAAAGCAAAGAGTTCGCAAGATGAATCCACCAAAATTCAATGGCCGAGCAGAGCCTGATGTGATAGTGGGGTGGCTCGCAGAAATTGAGGACTTGTTTAATCTGCTTAGCATTAAAGGGTCCCAGAGGGTAACTTGTGTGGCGTTACAGCTGCAACTGAGGGCTTACGACTGGTGGGTAGCTAAGAAGCAGAAATATACGAAGCCGATACGGACACTACGATTTCCTAGAAAATGTTCAAGAAAGCTTTTCTTGAACAATGTTCCTCGTGCCGTCCGTCGTCAAAAAGAAGACGAGTTCATGATGTTGTGACAAGGAAATATGTCGGTCGACGATTATGACTCGAGGTTCTCGAAACTGGCAAAGTTTGTCGTTGCCTTCCTGTCCAACAAAGAAGCATGGTGTGAACGCTTCCAACAAGGCCTAAATGACAAACTGCGAAGGGACGTCATGAATCAAAGGTGCCAACATACCACGAATCCTACGATACCGCTCTCGATAGTGAGCACATCTTTGGCCGTATGTCGCATAGAGCCGTGCCTGTCGTCCGTAACCACTTTAACAAGCGTCCTAACGACGTCAGAGGATCGAGTATCAAAACGTCCCAACAGATTTGATGACCGAGGCCATGGCGGACAACACTGCAGCAGATGTAATAGGCGTGGGCACCGAGCCACCGATTGCATCACGAGATCTTGCTACAAGTGTGGCGAGATAGGCCATATAGTTATATTTTGTCCAAAAATTGTTCCAAGTCAACACAAACCACCAAGGAACGTTCCGAATCAGCATAAAGCGCCTATAGTGCAAGGCGCAAATGTGGTGCCCGTCAACCCACAAAATCATCGCCATGGAGCTCAAGGTCGAGTTTATGCATTAACTCGGGACGAGGCATTCGCGGCCGATACTGTTGTAACAGGTATATTACTCTACAAAAATATACCTGCTCGAGTACTATTCCGGATGCGACATAGTGTTATCTGCTGATTATGCAAAAGAAAATAAAATAACCAAACAATCACTAGATATCGACATTAGCGTTAGCACCCCGTCGGGAGTCGATATGCCTGCGAACTTTATTTGTAGGGATGGCCACATTTGCATCGGTAAAAGAAATCTATCCTTGGATGCCGTCGTACTAGACATCAAAGAGTACGAAATAATCCTGGGCATGGATTGGTCGGACGCTTGTCATGCAACGATCGAGTGCCGGAGAAGAGAGTGGTGTTTCGCCTTCCTGGCGAGACAGAGTTCTCATATTCGTACGGTACGGTCTCGAAGACGACAATGATGGTATCGATAATATTGGCGAGGCGTATGTTGCGTTCCGGCTGTACGGAATATGACATCAGTTCAAGACACGCGAAAGGATAATACAAGCACAATGCAGAATGATGTTGTGGCAGATTTTCTCGACATTTTTCCTGACGAGATGCCGGGATTCCGCCGGCTCGAGAAATAGAATTCAGCATCGACACCTTTTCGAATACACGGCCGATATCAAAGACGCCTTACCGAATGGCTCCAGCAGATCTGAAGGAGATGAAGGTACAATTACAAAAGTTGCTAGACACGGATTTATTTGCCCTAGTATCTCTCCGTAGGGAGCTCCCGTACTGTTTGTAAAGAAGAAGGATGGGTCGATGCGGCTATGCATCGACTATGGGAACTCAACAAGACGATCGTGCGGAAAAATATCCCTTGCCACAAATTGATACTTGTTTGACCAACTGCAAGGTGCGGCAATATTTTCAAAAATTGATCTTCGTTCAGGCTATCATCAGTTGAAGATCAAGTCCGACGACGTATCGAAGTCTGCCTTCCGTACTTGATATGGTCATTACGAATTCCTAGTCATGCCGTTCGGTTTGACGAATGCCCCAGCCACTTTAATGGATCTGATGAACCGAGTCTTCCGACCCCAAATCGATAAATTGTAGTCGTATTCATCGACGATATCCTTATCTACTCAAAGAATTGAGAAGAGCATGCAGAACACTTGAAGACGATATTACAAATTCTACGTAAAAACAAATTATACGCCAAGCAGAGTAATTACGTGTTCTGGATGAGTAGTATGACATTCCTCGGACATGTAATCTCTCGATGGTGTCGCGGTGGACCCAAAAAAGATTGAAGCGATAGTAGATTAGAAACGACCTACCTCGGCTAGCAATATTCGGAGTTTTCTGGGCTTAGCGGGCTACTACCGAAGATTCGTACGGAGCTTTTCAAACTAGCGCGCCTCTGACTCGCCTCACCCAGAAGGGAGTAGTATTTGAGTGGAGTGACGACTGTGAATCCAGCTTTCAAGAGTTGAAGCAACGGCTCGTCTCAGCTCCAATCTTTGTACTTTCAGATGGTCCGGAAGGTTTTCAGATATTCAGCGACGTATCAAAATCTGGCCTCGGGAGCGTACTCATGCAGAGAGATAAAGTAATCTCCTACGTATCACTCTCCGTTTTCAGAATACGTATTTTAATATGTGTGCTGCTTGAATGTATTTATTTAATATTTATGTGCATTTATTCTGTATTTAATTTCTTAATTTTATGCTAATTATTTTTTGTATTTTATTTTCTGGCTTTGCTTAGCTCTTGGTTTATTTTGTTTATGTTTAACCAACTTGGTTTAGCTTGGTTCATCATGATAAGGGATGGATGGCCTAGATTATGTAGAAAGGAATGGGTGGTGGAGATTAACTTGGACTAGATATTTATACCCCTTTCTTTCACTCTCCTCACAAACTCTCATTTCTTTCCTCCACCAAAACCCTAACCCCTTTGGAGAGGCAAGTACATCTTGCATACTATGAGGGATTTTATGCATCCCCATTATTTTTAGTCTATATTGTTCTTCTTCTCTTTCTCTACAAGTTTAGGTCATAAAGTTTTTGATTTCCATGGATGGTTGTGTGTAGATCTAGGTTTTAAGTTTTGGATTTTATGGTTTTCAAGGTTTTGATCTATCAAACTTTGTTATTTTAAAAACAAGTTGTTCCATGTTGTAGAGAATTCAATTCTAGTCAATTTCGACCTTTATTTCGCCCAATTCCGAGTCCGGTAGCCCAAGTTATGGCCATTGGAAGTTTTTGAAACTCCATGGCCGAAAATTGCTGGTGCAGCGGCATGCAGGCTATGCGCCCAAAGGCACTATGCATCCAAAGGCACTATGCACCCAAAGGCATGTTATGCGCCCAAAGGTACTGTGCGCCCAAAGATACTGTGCGCCCAAAGGAACTATGCGCCCAAAGGCATGTTATGCGCCCACATGCAGTCTATGCGCCCACATGCAGTCTATGCACCCATATGCAGTCTATGCGAAGGCACTATGCGCCCACATGCAGGCTATGCGCCCATATGTAGTCTATGCGCCCACATGCAGTCTATGCGCCCACCGCGATCAGTGCACTCCAGTTATCTTAGTCCGTGCGATTCACCGAATTCGAGCGTTTCATCTTGTCTCTCGCACCATCCGTTTAGATTATGCGCTTTGACCTGTCTCGCACATTTTGTTGGATTGTGCCACTTGTTGCATGTTAATATTTAATACATATTGTTGTGTGGAGTGTGGATACCCAGTATGACTGGAACTAAACCTGAGAGTTATAGACTCGACCATACTATATACTAGTTTGACTTTCATGCCTTGTCACATGTTGATATTGATTGTTACTTCGACTAATGATTGATCATGCCTTCCTAGTTGGAACTAAAAGACTGGCTATTCGTCTTATTGAATTGAATGAGACACGTTCATATAACCATGAACCATTGTAATCGACTAGCCGATCCCGAACATTAGCATATGGACACGTGCAGACTTTAACTTATTTCTAAAAAAAGCAGTATGTGTACCTTACAGTCAAGACATGATTATTTCGTGGCTAGGTTTGATCGTTGCATTACTATATAAGACCTACAACCTAACCACACGGGTATCGTTGTAAAGTTATGTATATCGTACTCTGTACGAAAGTACTCATTCTAAATGACCATGATCCACGGCATGAGATTTAATTAACATAGGGACTATTAAGTTAAATAAAATAACTATTGCATGGAGAGAATGGATTTCTGAGTTCTTACATGGCAGCCATCTCGGAATAATTAGTGTCCCGACATGATGGCTGGTTCCCACGGATACTGTAAATCTGCCACACGGGCAGGGAGTGGTATATGTTTATATTTTTCTGCATATTGATGACGGGCGTCCCACTGGGATACGTCTAATTCATGATTGGCGTAATTGATTATTGGGTATACTAGCATTGCTTGTACTTAATGAACTGAGGAATCCCTTATTGCATATTTCTAGGACAACTTGGAACTTATAGTTAGCAAGCCGTAGTAGTTGTACTGTCATTTAAATTGATTTGTTTGTGTACTGTATCTACTCTGTTAACTACTAAGATGAGCAGAATGTCAGGATATGATGGGTCAACTTCTGTCCATGTTTGGTTGGAAGTTGGCTTGAAGTATTGTGATGTTATGTGAATCCATGTAGCAAGCAGAGACATTATTTATCATATTCTTAACCCTTATCACTGGTTCTAATTCTTCATGTCGTGCTTCCTTTGTGGTACTTGCTATTTGAGGTCTAACCTCTCTGGTTTTGCATGGCCAGATTTAGAGCCAGCTCCCGAGGACTCAGCTTACTTCCACCCCTAAGATGGTCAATACTAGAGGGATGATCGCGGAAGGACACGAGTGGGTTTCTTGCTTCCTGCTCGTTTGCTACTTACTTCACTTTTGCGCGTTTGGCACCGACATGTTAGTCGGACTGTCTTGCACTTACTTTTACATAATTGTAACTAAGTCAGACTGTAGCTGATAACGATTGTGTATACCTTGTTATATCATCTGGGTATGTTTTGTAAAGCCAGATCTCAAAAACATTTTGACTGAGCGTTTGGGACGCCGTACTGCTCATTCTTACATGTTCTCTACTTACTGCTTTTCATTGAATGATTGGGACAATAGATATTGAGTAACCCTAGTGAGACTTTCATGTAGTATGCACACCCTCGTCTTTTAGACAGCATTGATCCTATTATACGGTATTCATCTACCCATAATACGTAGCTGGCTGAGTCATTCCCTCGCTCTCCGGTATTCTGGTTATGGGCGTGATACTATGCTTCACGATAGTTGAAGCAACACAAGAAAACTACCGACGCATGACCTAGAATTGGCGACGATCGTGTTTGCATTGAAACTCTGGTGGCACTACCTCTATGATGTAGCTTGCAGAATCTACACAGATCATAAAAGCCTGAAATACTTGTTTACGCAACGAGAACTCAACCTACGGCAGCGACGTTGGCTCGAACTCATAAAAGATTACGATCTAACGATCGAGTACACGTCGGACAAGGGAAACGTTGTAGCCAACGCGCCTAGCAGAATGTTTATGGGATCACTGTCCATAAATAATGAGATACGGTGAGACCTTGAAGCGATGGGTATCGAACTGGAAATTGAGTATCGACACCTGCACCTAGCTCAGTTGAAGTTAGGATCGAGCCTGCTTAGCAAGATAAAGACCGCACAGAAGGACGACTCATCCTGAAGAAGACGCACGAGCTGATTTCAACAGGAAGGGCGACTGACTTTGCGGAAGACAGAGAAGGGACGATATGACTAATAGAAGGCTCTGCATTCCAGAAACCGCTGAACTCAGAAAAGAAATTCTGACGAAGGCACATTATGCGAAGTACTTGTTATATCCTGGAAGCACCAAGATGTACAAGGACTTGCGCACAAATTTTGGTGGCACGGCATGAAGAAAGACGTGGCTACTTTTGTGTCGCAGTGCATGGTGTCAGCAAGTGAAGGCGGAACACCAAAGGCCAGGCGGAGAGCTGCAGAACCTCGTCATTCCTGAATGGAAGTGGGACAACATCTCGATGGATTTATAGGGATTTCCGAAGACGCCGCGAAGAATTGATGCGATTTGGGTCATTGTTGATAGATTGACCAAGTCGGCTCACTTCATCGCAATTAAAGTAGGATGGAGCGTCGATCGGTTAGTGCAAATCTATATCGACGAGATTGTCCGACTGCACAGGGTACCGGCCTCAATAATTTGGACAGAGACGGACGATTCCTTCGTATTTTTGGACGAGCCTACAAGCGCGATGGGGACCAAACTAAACTTTAGTTCTGTGTACCACCCCAAACAGACGGTCAGACGAGAAGGTAAATCAAATCTTAGAGGATATGTTGCGTCTGTGCACGATCGATTTAAAGACTAGTTGGATACGCATTTGTCGCTTGCGGAGTTTGTGTATAACAATAGCTACCAGTCGAGCATTCAGATGGCTCCATACAAAGCGCTCTACGGGAGGAAGTGTCATTCACCAATATGCTCGGACGAAGTCGGAGAGCGACAAGTGCTTGGACCGGAACTGGTGGAGCAAGCCGTCGAAAAGGTTCGCTTGATTCGAGATAGAATCTGTATCGCACAAAGTCGACAAAAGAGCTACGCAGATCTTGCCGACGACCGTTAGAGTTTCTGGTCGGGAACCACGTGTTTCTGAAAGTAACGCCCATACGTGGTGTGATGAGTTCGACGTTAAAGGCAAGTTGAGCCCGAGATTTGTAGGCCCCTTCGAGATCATCGAACGAGTTGACATGGTTGCTTTGATCAGTTGGAGCTACGTCTCACAACTTCGAAAATACGTGCACGATCTAAGTCACGTGGTTAGCTTTGATCAGTTGGAGCTACGTACTGACTTGTCTTACTCGAAGGAGCCTATTCAAATTTTGGACCGTAAGGAGAAGGTATTATGAAATCGGTCAATGTCCTTGGTCCGCGTGCTTTGGCGGAACCACTCAATAAGAGTCGACGTGGGAAATGGAAGCGGAGATGAAGGATAAGTATCCTTCGTTGTTTTCTAATTTAAGGTCAGACCCTTGTTCTTAAGTTTCGGGACGAAACTTTTACTTAGTGGTATATTATGGAGCACCCCACTTTCGATAGGCGACGGACTTCATAATATGCTTGCCGAGTCAGATCGACCAGAAACTTAGATGGCCATCTTACTCGATCGCTGAGCTTGGTAAACGATAACACCTTGTGACATCGATCAAATCGATTTGGACGGATATTACGAGAATCATCCAACTAATGAAATGACTTCTGTTAGAATAAGTCCTAGATGCAGCGGGCTGCATCTCGACGAGTGAGCTCTATATAAGTATCCATTCGACGGGACCGGACCGCTGTATGGTTTTCTTGGAGCTTTGCTGGATTTTGATGAAGTGCTTTCGTGTCATTTTTCTGGATGCAATCTACAAATTTGAAGCAAGGGAAAAAGAAAGAATCCTAACAAAGTATTAGTGCCATTGCAGGAGCTCGCGTAACTAAAGATTGAATGTTGAAAAGCACTTCAACGGTTGGCATGATCAAAGAATTGGTGGATGATTCGGCCCCTTCTTTTCAACTCTGTCCCACAAACGAATTTCCTTTGCATCAAATTCATTCAAATCGACGATGCCAAGTTAAATGCATGCCAATCCACTAAGGTCAAGAACTCGAAAAAAACGTATCGATTTAGAGTAATCTACGCTGAAATATAAGTTTCTCACATAAACGAAAAAGTTTAAGGTTGTAGTAATTAAAAGGATAGACTATTTCACGTGCTGCAAATAATATGAAATGTCGATTGTGGCTTACGGTGCCGTAGGGAATTTGGTGCCTACGGGATACTAAGTCGGAAGTACGGCTCGGAAAAATGATTCGTTGCATGAGTTAGGAGAAATGATAATGCCGTTCAATACTGTCCGTGCTATACAAAATTGTTTGCAATATTAAACTGTTCACGCATTGGCATGGTCATGGACAGCTTGTGCACAAGTTGAATTTCCTCGAATCGGTATTCGGGGCATCGAAATCGAATCGACCTAGGGGAATGAATAATCGTGCTTCGGCACTAATGCATTGCGGGGCCGTCAGTCAGGCTTGCAACCTAGACTGAACGGGCTGAAATGCCGTTGAGATAGTCCCACATGGTGTGCAACACCAATGACCACACATATAAGATAGTAGCATGCTAACCTATCTTATGTAGGTAGTAAGTATTATCTCTATTTTTATGCAGGAACGAGCACGCCGTGGTAAGAAATTGATAAATCGATATATTCTACTGTTGCTATTACTCAAAAGATGGCTATCGATGTGAACTGAATTCATTTAGTTCTAAATAAAAAGACAAATCTAAAGCATGTCTACCTTAACAATTAGAGTCGGTTTAGACGAGTGGTTCGTCTCGTCCACTTAGAAAGTGTGCTAATCCCCTCCCCCAGTTCCCCAGGTGCGGGGGCGCTCTAAACTGAAGCTGAAGTACGGAGAGGCATTTTGAAGCTCTTCCTATGCTGAAGTATTTTAAAGCCAATTCAATCGAAGGCTTATGTATAAAGGAGGAATATATGAAACGGCAAGCGTTAGTTCAGGCAGCTTATCGAGTATATTTTTTTTGTTTTAATTAATGTAGCCGCAACGGCATCCAATGTAATTACGACTTACACTTCGTTGCAAGCTATAAATGAAAAGCATATTTTTATCCTATACTGCGTCTCAATTTAATGTAATTTGTGAAGTTTTAACTTAGCATTTCAATATAAAATTAACGTAACGTTCTTGCCTTGTACGAGTGCAATTCCAGACTCGTACGACATCATACCTTAGCGAGGACAATCGATTCGATAAATAACACCGGGGATGAACGGTTTGTCGACTCGGGGTGTGACACCTTGTACCTCGTGTACCTTTTGGTCGCGCACCTTACACCTCGTGTACCTTTTGGTCTGCGCACCTTACCTCGTACACCTTTTGGTCCGCGCCCTTGCGCTCGCGCACCTTTTGGTTTGCATACCTTGCACCTCGTACACCTTTTGGTCCGTGCACCTTGTATCTCGTGCACTTCTGGGCCACCTTGTTTGTTGCACCTTCCACCTCGTGCACCTTTTGGTCTGTGCACCTTGCATCTCGCGCACCTTTTGGTCCGTGCACCTTACTTCGTGCACCTTTTGGTCTGCACATATTTACGTCTCGTGCACCTTTTGGTTTGCGTACCTTACACCTTGTGCACCTTTGACCTTGCACCTTGTACACCTTGTCCTGCACGCCTTGTGCATCTTTGATCTTGTACCTTGTGCACCTTGCACCTTGCACACCATGTGAATCTTTGACCTTGCTCCTTGCACACCTTGTGCACCTTTGACCTTGACTTCTTATCCTGACCTTAGTGTGCCATGAATATCTGAGTTGCATGTCCTATTTGACTTTTATGTCACAAGGGGTCCATGTGACTTCTGACTTGACTGTGTTCCTGACTTGATTACCTGTATACGTGCTGGTACCTTTTCTAAGTGTGTATTAAGATACAATATTAGTATACACTGTAGTGCTATTTAATGAGTGCACTGAGGTGTGACTCTGCGTGTTAAGTGATCATTCGTGTTATATGTCAATACATTTATACCTTTCGGTACAGTCATGGTAATTGGTCAGTATTAGTGTCGTAGTATATTGATTGTTATTTGATGCATTATACTAAGCATGGATCAAGATTTGGGACTCCTTGAGCCGATATGGACTTATACTTAGGGTACACGTACTATGGTACGACATATAGGAGGATAACCATGTGACCACGACACGTGATTCCAAGATAAAGATAGGGTTAATCTAAGCAAATTAAATTGGTAAAAGCATTGGAAGGGAACATAATCCCGAGATCGTACGTTACCAGCCACCCAAGGCCCTCTTCTAACGTGTCGGGTTGGCCGCCTCGGATACTGTATAGTCATCGCACTAGTGGAGTGCAGTATCTGATTTGTGAATGCTGAGCCAGCTCTCCCTATAGGAGGGCTGGAACTTATTGCTTGTTCTAGCACGGTGGCCTTTCGAGGGACGGTATTTGTGCGTGCGTGGTGTATTTAATGGATTGGCTAGCCCTGCTTGGATACGATACGATATGAGGATTCCTATATATTGCATTACTGGGATAACCTAGACAAATCATAGAAAGCCGTAGGATTCAATGGCCACCTGCAAACGGACTTGTTTGTGATATGTTTTCTTCTGTTAGCAACTGAGGAACATGGACTATCATGGTACGTAGTCCTTGTTTGGTTGTTGGGCTATTGTGCTGCGATAGGCTTTGAACCGAAGTTGTGATCAGAAGCCCTTCACTTGCCCATAGTTATAGGATATATCTTATCTCGATACGATATTGGAACCGTTTGTCCTTGTTTGGTTGTAAAGGTGTCGTATTTTCTCGATGATATGATATAAGCCTATAATTCTTGAATCATGTCTTAATTTACTATTGGGTTCTATCTTATTCATTATGTGCTCCCTTGTGGTACTTACTATTCGGGGCCTGACCTCGCACATTTTGTTTGACCAGATATCGTAGCAGCACTAGAGGATCCATCCTTCTACCCAAACAATGGTGTACACCAGGAGTATGGGCGCCAGGGACCAAGAGTGGGTGTCTTTTTACCGCTCTGATATCTTCTATTTTGTACTTGGCATTTAGCCACCGACACTGTTTAGCCGGCTGTTCTGGACATCAGTTCCTTTTACATAATTGTAATTAAATCAGACTACAGCTGACTACAGTTATGTACCTATGACTCTCGATACTAGCTTATCATTTTGTATAGCTAGACTCATGATTCATTTTGATGAAGCGTCGAGGACGCCTTACTGCTTTGTCTTATATGATCATTATTTACTGCTTCTTGTTTTGATTGATTGAGACATAGATGCTCTGTGAGACCATAGGAGAGTTGATTGTAGAATGCACCCCTTGTCACTTGATAGCCACGATCGTCGTATGACGTTTGCATACCGCATATGGTGTAGCTGGCCTAGTTACCCTCAGTATTTCGGTACTGGGGCGTGACATACCTACACCATCTAAAGAAGAAAGTTGGCAACAAGGCTCATATAGTGTCACGTCCCGACTCGGAATCACCCGAATCATCATCCTCGCAGGGGCGTGATGCCGCACGAGCCTGGAGTTGCTCGTGCAAGCAAGATGTCAAGTTCTCAAATGGTTATCCTTGATTTGATATTTAACAACGAAAAGAAACAAAGTATACGAAACAATTCTCTTTATTGATATTCGAAACTGAGATTACAAAGGCTTTCGATACTCCAACAATATATGCCAATTAGCTACAACACTCAGGTTCTCTCTTACCCACAAAGATTTTACCGTTCCATACATCATGCCTTCTATATCTCGGCCGCATCAATCCTGTTGCATGTTCGAGCGTCAACGCGGTTACACGCCTCAATACGCTTCGACATTCCAGGCCTCAACGTGTTCAAGCGAAGCTCCACCGCGAACAGACCAATTCCTGAACCTGCTAGCAAACTATGGGAGATTAGTACTTTCGTCCTCGCTGCACTGATCAAAGACCCACTTAACAAACCGACATTTAGTATTGTATTGATTCATGCAAACATACAATTTAGTTCTATGTTCTCCTTAGGATAAGTTATGGCATATTCGAAGACTGTAAGCATGTTATCATGGCAGCATGTTATTCAAATTGCATAAGTAAACAGAAAGCAATCTCGTGTTGTTCTGTGACTTCTTACCAACATCGACGCACTCGCCCTTGCACCGACGTAAGGTAATATGCCTATTCGTTTTCCCTATTATGTTATAAGTGTCCTCTATTCAGGATCTATATGTGCGCGATGTATGTATACCTTGTACTTTCAACCATCGGCCTTAACTATATGAAGGTCACCAGCTTTCCGGGCTAGAATGGACTTATATTTATAAATTGAAACATAAGACGATGATAACTCTGTGCGGTTGCTAACCCAAACATCAGAGGACCACCGAAATAATGCAGCAAGTTTGTCTATATCTATCTCAATTAGCACAACGCCCCAACGTTCTCAATAAACGCTCGAAGGCACGAACATTTTGAAGACACCATGCCGCATCGACAGTTATGCCACATCCGTGACACAACTGTTCTCCTCGTTGTAATGACGCCGTCTTTTGTAAGTATTGTGCAGCTGTGCACATTCGTCGTATATCCTTGCATCGTGCATTCAATGCATGCCTCGAAGCTATGTTTCCTTATTCTACGCCTTAGTATTCAACGCATTATACTTATGTTCCATCCTTCCGACTCGTGCAACAGAGGCACGCCTCGATAAGGTATTCAATATTCTATCGCTCGTGCACTGAGGCACTCGCACCGATATATCTTTTAATGTTCTAGCATGCTAACTCTGCACGGGGCACGGAATGACTTATGCTGGGCACTCGTCGATACAGTTATCCCATGTTCTTATGTCTTGTACACCGAGGCGCTCGTCTTGTGTTATTCAATGTTCCATGGTGACTCGAACATTTGTTGTACGATTCATTTCAATTGTTCTATCTAGTGTTCGATACGCATTATGTTTATCTCTCTATATAGCCACGCCCGTGGCGTTGATAGGTTAACTCATCATACAATGATATATTTTACTTAGGCATGAAGGAGTAGGAAAGAGAGTCAATTTTCCCCCACCTTGAATCGATGTGCCTTGTCGTTTCGCCGAGCCGATACGGCTCGATTTCATAACTTCATTGTACGACAACTCTCCTGACTTAGCCATTCGAGCACTTCGTGCTTTATTGAATTATACGTCTGATTTGGCTTACCGTGCCAGCCCTCAGTCTGTCGCAAGGCGATGATTTGGTTTCGTGGACCCTTTTCTGAATAAGGCAGAATGCTGACCTCTAATATTTCAGCGTAAATGGATAGCCTACACACGAAACCAACTAAAATCAATACTTATTCGAATCGGTCAATTACTTGCGTCGATTCGATTTCTTAGAATCTTTGAACCGACTCAATGCTTTCCCTCGGGCCAACTTAACACTTTCATCGATCTTACTCGATGCGTTCCTCGGGTCAATGTAACTATCCGACTTGATACATCCTCTCGGGACAACGTAACTCTTTGTATCGATTCGCATCGATACATAATCGGGTCAATGCAACTCTTCGAGTCAACGACTCAGCATAATGCATCGTGCGGAGCGGGCATTACATAATATACCACTCAAAATAAGGTTCGTCCTCGAATCGAAACTAATACTAAATTTCTAAGGGTTTCACTAGATCGTTCCACGATCTCGTCTCACTATCGTTTGGATCATAAACTTAGTTTGGAATCATACACATATTTTAGGCGTCCCACCAATATATGCATTTTAGCCAAGCTCAGTTGTAAGATATCAAACAACGCTAACATGTATCTTCTTATTCTCAATTACTTGCCATCTTGTACTCTCGATCGGACTTGGGCTCTAGTACTTGTTCTCGTAATTCTATTGCATATGCATATTGATACACACGCGATCATCCAACAAAAGTCTAGGCGCACGATGCGATTCAGAAATCGTATTTCTCACTTTGTAAGTTTTATTGGGACAATCAATTCTATGCGTTGCGTCAAGCCGTTGCGTATCCGATCACAACGAGTCTCCGCAACGCCTTGCGTTCGACGTCGCTATCTAACTATTTCTAATGTTTTACTTCGTATCTTATCTCGACATGATTCTCTTTTGTTGACTTGCAAAAGCATCAACATTCAGGACTACGTCCGTTAGTGATTTACCTAGACACCGTGCTCAAATTCTTCCAACGCAAATTTAAATTGACATTGCAAAGGCCACAATTTGTCCGACACAAAGTTTAATTCTAGTCGACAATGCTCAAGGCAACGACTCGCCTTAACACGAAGTCTTTACGATGCGTCTTACATTTGATTCCTATCGAGTAGGAAAATTCTAGCCAAATTCTAAACTCGTCTGTCTCGTAACATCGAATATAAGTTCGATTCACGCAAGCTTAATTGTAAGGTGAATCCAATCTAACGATATAACTTGTAAGTCCTTCCTTTATCTTTCCCTCTCGTGCATAGCACGACTCTCACAATCGCCTATCCGAATCACCAAGTCCGTTGGCAATTTAGTTCGATCGTTGACCAACATAACCATTCAAGCATTCATCCGACGAATACTCAAACAAGCTACATCATTCTCAATCTAAAGCTGTTCCAACAATTTTTCGATCGCCTAGACTTATCGTTAACATGCACCACACTGTATTTGTTACCGATGCAATTTAATATGCGACAACGCATAGGTCACCTTACGTCTGTAACATTCACTTTGATTTGGCGGTCAAGTCTTCTAGGGTCAGCTGCCCCAAAGCTACACTCGATAATTGTGGATCATCACCAAGGACAGTTTACTACGAACCATGCTATATCTTATTTCAGAGCCAAATCATGTTCCGACCATTCTATCGGACTAACCCAAATCCATACACAACTATTTCTATCGGCGCAACTAAGGCACACTATCCTCTGAGTAAAGTCATGCACTGTCGTCGATGATTCTGCAATTTATGAAACATCTACTCGTATCGAGTTCAAGTCTATCTTATTTTACGGTCGACATACGAGATGCTACACGCATCGAACAATCGTCGATGACTTATAGTCTCGCCTTGATCAATCACAAAGTTCATGATCAACTCGTTCGTCCATTCTCGTATTGTTATTTACAAAATTTCGATAGCACGAGGCACACTCCATTTTGTATTCTCACATCGTGCTTACGTTTTCTTACGTATCGATTTTGATGCTTCATATCAATTTCGATAGCATGAGGGTCGACTTCGAATCCGTTCTAATGTCAACTTAACTCGCATCGCATACATCCAAGTTCGCAATAAACTTTTCCATACGCATCAACTCGTTTTCCAATTCGTCGCATCCCGCTATACTTTGATCACGTAACTGAGTTACCGATTATCCAACATCGAACCTTCAAGTCATACGATCTCGCCCTCTAAGTTTCGCGTGTTTTTCAGTCGTACTCAAATGGTTTTGCGTAACGTAACCAACTATCTCTTGGGCACTATTTATCCGCATCAACAAACTCTTCACCGTAGTCGCACATCGTGCGATCCGATTATATTTTGTCTCGCCCAATATTTATCGAGATCGTAAGTCGTGCGATTCGATTACCATTCGCATATTCTAATATTTTTGTTGAGATCAAGTCATACGATCCGATTACAATTCGTATTGACTAATATCTTCATCGAGTTTGCAAGTCGTACGACTCGTTTTTAACGTATCAAGTTTTCTATCCCGTCGATCCGATTATTGCCTCAAGGCGTAATCGTTTCGCTAGTTTCCGTTATTCGACCGACATATAAATTTTCAATCGACCTATCATTCAATGATACAAGTCCCGCCTTACCGTTCTAACCGATCATCGAAGAACACTTGCATCAACATGCCATCATACAAATCCTCAATCGAGTCTCGATGCTATCCCGTCTATTGCGGACAAACCTTCCGTAATTCTCATAATGCGTCGATACAACTCATCGTACAAGTGGTATATCATATACCACTCTGAATTGAGTCATTCATCTTATACGTGGTATGGCATATACCACTCGGAAATCCAGTCATTTCCCTCGTATTATACTTACTATGAACCAATAATTTCTTTCGACTCACGATTTCTGCAGTGATCGTGCTTGATCACAACCGTAACTTTGATTAAATCAAATTCGACACAACTCGACCAATGTATTCATTTGCCACACAAGCTCGGTGCGCAACCGAACCGATTTTGTTTCTCGATTTATAACTTTTATTTTCTTCCGTTGTATCTTGTGCAACAATTCATTTTCGATATATGTTGCACTTCGTACAGCAATTTTACTTTGATATGCGTTGTACCACGTGCAATAATTTACTTCTGATACACGTTACACATCGTGCACCGACTTATTTTCGACATTCATTGTACTCGTGCAATAATTTATTTTCGATATCTATTGTATCTCGTGCAACAATCTATTTTCGATACGCATTGCACATCGTGCAATGATTTATTTTCGACATTCAAAGTCAATACGTGAATCCATTCGACACATTCGATATTAACTTATCACTTTCATCGCAACGTACATTCAAAATCAATATGTGAATCTGTTTGATACATTCCATATCAACTTTCATTTTCTTTTCAATGCATCATTTATAATCAACGTGTGGCAATTGCCGCAGCAACATTCCACGACTTTTATTATATGATCCAACCAACATTTCTCCTATCGATCGTTGCAAACAACGAACATCTCAAATTACAATTCACGACGTGTTGCATCCGCCGTAACGATTCATTGAATTCATATCTCGCGACTTGTTGCACTTACAACAACATACCTTTCACGACTTTTCCAACAAACTCCATGTAATTTCTAAAACAACATGCGCAAAATTATATAATTTGTATTAGAATTATTGTATGGAACATCCAGTGCGGCATCGAGTAGAATCAAGAGTGATTTGATTGGTGGTGGGCAACTCTTTGGAATTGAAACAAAAGAAGCGTCCAGAGGAAATTGAGCCTAGAGCTCTGATACCAATTTTTCATGCCCCGACTCGGAATCATCCGAATCATCATCCTCGCATGGGGAGTGATGCCGTACGAGCCTGGAGTTGCGCTCGTGCAAGGCAAGATGACAAGTTCTCAAATGGTTATCTTTGATTTGATATTTAACAGCGAAAGAAAAACAGAGTATACGAGACAATTCTCTTTATTGATATTCGAAACTGAGATTACAAAGGCTTTCGATAGCCCAACAATATATGCCAGATTGGCTACAACACTCAGGTTCTCTCTTGTCCACAAAGGATTTCACTGTTCCATACATCATGCCATCTATATATCGGCCGTATCAATCATGTTGCTTGTCCGAGCGTCAATACGGTTACACGCCTCAATACGCTTCGGTATTCTAAGCCTCAACGCGTTCAAGCGAAGCTCCGTCGCGAGCAGACCAATCTCTGAACCTGCTAGCAAACTAGTGGGGGATTAGTACTTTTGTCCTCGCTGTACTGATCAAAGACCCATTAACAAACCGACATTTAGTATTGTATTGATTCATGCAAACATACAATTTAGTTCTCTTTCTATGTTCTCCTTAGGATAAGTTCATGGCATATTCGAAGACTGTAAGTATGTTATCATGGCAGCATGTTATTCAATTTGCATAAGTAAACAGGCAAGCAATCTCGTGTTGTTCCGTGACTTCTTACCAACATCGACGCACTCGTCCTTGCACCGATGCATGGTGAATATGCCTATCTGTTTTCCCTGTCATGTTATAAGTGTCCTCTATTCAGGATCTATATGTGCACGATATATGTATACCTTGCACTTTCAACCCATCACCCTTAACTATATGAAGGTCACTAGCTTTCCAGGCTAGAATGGACTTATATTTATCAAATCGAAACATAAGACGATGATAACTCTGTGCGGTTGCTAACCCAAACATCAGAGGACCAACCGAAATAATTGTAGCAAGTGGCTTATCACATTCACTAGAAGGTCGCTACCCGTCTAAATGAAGTGCACCAACAATACCGTAAATGCAATCCCTCCTAGGCCGAACGGTCCCAGCGCCCTGGCGCGCCACGTTCGAGGGATGCCCGTACACAGACAATATGTCTTTAAGTCCATTCGACCATGCAACGCATCTTATCTTTCATATAACCAAGCAAGTTTGTCTATATCTATCTCAATTGGCACAACGCCCCAATGTTCTTAATGAACGCCTGAAGGCCATGAACATTTCGAAGGCACCATGCCGTATCGACAGTTATGCCACATCCGTGCCACAACTGTTCTCCTGGTCGCAACGACGTCGTCTTTTGTAAGTATTGTGCAGCTGCGCACATTCGTCGTCTATCATTGCATCGTGCATTTAATGCACGCCTCGAAGCCGTGTTTCCTTATTCTACGCCTTAGTATTCAACGCATTATACTTATGTTCCATTCTTCTGACTCGTGCACCTGAGGCACGCCTCGATAAGGTATTCAATGTTCTATCGCTCGTGCGCTGAGGCACTCGCACCGATATAGTCTTTCAATGTTCTAGCACGCTAACTCGTACGCGGGGGCACGTAATGACTTATGCACTGGACACTCGTCGATACAGTTATCCCATGTTCTTATGGCTTGCGCACCGAGGCGCTCACCTTTGCGTTATTCAATGTTTCATAGCGACTCCTACATTTGATGTACGATTTATTTCAATTGTTCTATCTAGTGTTCGACACGCACTATGTTTATCTCTCTATGGAGCGACGCCCGTGGCGTTGATAGGTTAACTCAACATACAATGATATATATTTTACTTAGGCATGAAGGAGTAGGAAAGAGAGTCAATGTCCCCCCACCTTGAATCGATGCGCCTTGTCGTTTTGTCGAGCCGATGCGGCTCGATTTCATAACTTCGTTGCACGACAACTCTCTTGACTTAGCCATTCGAGCACTTCGTGCTTCATTGAATTATACGTCTGATTTGGCTTACCGTGCCAACGCCTCAGTCAGTCGCAAGGCGACGATTTGGTTTTGCGGACCCCTTTTTGAATAAGGCAGAATGTCGACCTCTAATATTTCAGCGTAAATGGATAGCCTGCACAAAAAACCAACTAAAATCAATTCTTATTCGAATCAGTCAATTACCTTGTGTCGATTCAATTTCTTAGTATCTTCGAACTGACTCAACGCTTTCCCTCTTACCAACTTAACACTTTCATCTATCTTACTCGATGCGTTCCACGGGTCAATATAACTATCCGACTTGATGCATCATCTAGGGAAAACGTAACTCTTTGTATCGATTCACATCGATACCTAATCGGGTCAACGCAACTCTTCGAGTCAACGACTCAGCATAATGCACCGTACGGAGCTGGCATTACATAGAGGCTTCGATATGCGAAGCATATCTTATCGAGGAGGTATCAAACTTTTGCTCCATTTATTTCGATACTCATGTCCAAAAAAATCAAAATAGACCTCCAAGTAATGACGAAGACGCTGAGGATGGAGGCATATTTAATGTAAGGGCAAGCCTATTGGGGCTAGTAAGAAACGATGGTTGACTGACGATGAGTTTGATGCAGCTTCCCTATATGTCTTGTTAAATTATGACATACAAGAAGTGAGAGATTTGGAGAAGTAAGTAACTACACTTACACTCGTTATAATCTCTAATTTGGAGAAAGAAATATACTGACTCATTATTATTCTCTCTATCAGTGTATTTAGAGATGAAGTTAAAATAAGGACACCCGATATTACTGACGAGGGGACTTCAAAGAGAGGTTGATTGTAACTTTCCGTCATGGTTTTGCAAATACGTAAGTAACTAAGATAATATGTTATGCGGCTACCATTAAAATATATGCAGCTAAAATATTTAAATTATCAATATGTGCTTACAGATTTATTACATGAAACAACCCTAAAAATGAGATCCTTCGTTATTTGGCATTGGGACTGATTAAGAATGCAAATACTTGGCCAGGCTATGTCGTTAACGGCTTCAAGTTTAAGGCAACACAGAATGCTATAAATGCAAAAATTTTAAATGACGGCTTCAGTACAAAGGATTCTGGGGTTTGCATTAAAGGCACCATCTATGATGACGAGCCGAACTTTGACTATTATGAAGTACTTCGGAATATTACAGATTTACAATATCCTGCCCTATTTCATATGCATATTGTGTTGTTCAAATGTGAGTAGTTTGATACGACACCAAATATCGGATGGAGAATCGATAAACAATTTGGAATCGTTGATATAAACCATCGCAGGAGATATAGAGGGTCCGACACGTTTACGATAGCAAGTCAGGCTGTTCAAGTCTACTATACAAGCTACCCAAGGCATCGTAGAGATCAATTTGACTGGTGAGAAGTATGAAAGATTAAAGCTAAAAATACATTCAATGTTAGAGATCCAGCATACCAAGAGGACCAGGTCGAAAAGTCCCAATACTTGGGACAACAGTCGGATACCATAGATGTTGAAGATATTATTGAGGAAAATAGAAGGAAGGAAGATGTTGATACACAAGTCTTAGCTGTCAACCATGGGACAAAGAGGCGTCTTGTCCCAATTATTGATCAGGCTGAAGAAGAAAAAGAAGAACAACAACAACAACAATAAAAAGAAGAAGAACTTGATGAGGATGAGGATGATACAGATGAAGTCGTGGATGAAGATATGGATGAGGACGAAGACGAGGCCGAGGACGAAGACAGAGACGATGATTAGATTAAAAATATACCGGTATATAAAAATACTTCCAACTAACTTAGTGAATTTACTTTTACCTCATAAAAACACTTACAACCAACTTAGTGGATTTATTACCTCCTAAAAACACTTACAACTAAGTTAGTGAATTTATTGCAGTTTAGTTATTTCAGTTTATACTTCTACATTCTTATTTTATTTCATGCTTTTGTCGTTCGATTCATCTACTTATTGTATGGTTTTCTTTTTACAGATGGCACTCCTAGTCTTCCTGTTGGTCGCGTCGGCACTTCTCGTACTGCTGGTAGTATATTTTAGTTTAGTCTTCTATTTATTTATACTTATATATTTTTAATTATGTTTATGTGTTCTATTTACAGGTCATGGCCACTGGCTGTCGTGGCGACCGTAGTGGTCGTGGTGGAGGTCGTGGTCGTGGTGGAGGTCATGGTCGCCTTCATCGAAATGTGACCCCTTCTACTAAGCATGTTACGATCCGCTCCCGAATAATCGGACACGAGTCGGACACGCCCAGCATTTGTCGTTAAACACGATGAAGTAAGCTGTCCCACTCTCTAGGTAAACTACAAGTCCAAACATGAATGAATATAAGCCACAACATCTATATAAACGAATCCCAGAATCAAAGTACAACTATGAATTATCACATTTATCCAACAATGAAAGTATCTGATGTCTCTAATATAATGTCAAAATGAAAAACTAAAGGAAGTACTAGGCCTCCTCGGCCTCTAGGTCCAAAGCAGCATCAGCTAGCTCCAAGGTAACTCCAGGCTCCTGCCCGTAGTAAGTATCACAAATGGCCTCCATCTCACCTGCAACATATCCAGTCAGGAACGGAGCTAAGTATATCTAAGAAAATGAACAAAAACAACATGAAGATGAAATATGAACAAGCAATGAATCTCAAAACAGAAAACTAGAACAAGCATGCTAAAATGAATCACGAGAGTATAATGAAATGAACCTAAACTGTAACCTGGTACCTGAGCATGAATATACAAGGAACCTGACATGTGTGATATATTTGAAATACTTCCAGAGTGTGTGATCGGCTTGGGTAGAACATGGAACATGGCACAGGCATGAAGGTACGGCTTAGGGCCCGTGTGCAAGTGCAAGGCATAAGCTATTAACATGAGTTTTTAACTTGGGTTTGATCACACACTTTTAGTATTTTCCCTCCCAGACACAAGCAAACTCATGGAATAAGACACAAGACAAGACCGTGTAATATCGTGTCCAATAGGAAGGTAGAAGCATAAAATAGATGCACAAAACGTGAAGTAAATGAGCAAATCCAAGGAGTATACTTGCCTTGCTCAGGGTGATCAGGTGTGGGTAGTAAAGTTGGATATCCTCCTGTTTATGATTTACAATTGATTAATTTTAACAGTCATTACTAATTATTCTAACTAACAACAAGGTATAGGTTACTAAATATATCTAGGATAATCTTATGGATTTAACTATCGAAATGAATAAATACTTAAAGTCTTTATTTACTTCTAATCACAGTTCTACTAGCTAAAAATATTTATTGACTAAAATTAAATTGGAATACTTGTTATCCCATAACAAAAGTTAATTAGGAACTAAAGCATGATACCTCTATTGACTTCTTATCTTTACTATCACTATTTAAAGTCCAGTTTAACCATCTCCTACACTTAGACACAACTTAAGCTTTAATAGTTTTAAATCTCATTCAAAATTGACCCCTCAATAAGAAACACTTGAAGAAATATTTTACAGTCCATACTAGTGTCAGGTCATAGCCATTCCTTTCAAGTATGGTTGTTTTCTACGAGAATGAAAGACTCAAGTCACATGCGAGGACATGAGAAAGTTCTCATGATCTTGCGACTATGGCCCGTAAGGAGGGTTGATATCATTATGGCGAAAGGGGTTATATTAAGCGAAACCGCATGATGCTCAAAGATGAGAAGGCTAATGACAAGGATGATCATGAGGATCTCACGGCATTTGGAGATATCATCATCGCAGTAACCAACATAGAGAAATCTTGTGGCACGTGTCATGATGACGATTGGATTATGGATACATGGGCATTGTATAACGTCACTCCACATAGGAGGATCTTCACGTTGTATCGAGGTGGTAGGTTTGGACATACAAAGATGGACAATAAGGAGACTGCTACAGTTGTGTGTATCAGTAATTTGCACGTGACAACGGAGCTTGGAGAGAAGCTCATTTGCAAGGGGGTACAATATGTACCATATTTGCGTTACAGTTTGGTTTCGATAGGGAGGTTGGCAAATTATGGCTTTCACAGTTTATTTGGGGACAAAGTTTAGATGCTTATGAACGATTCCCAACAGCTGGCTTGAGAAGATATATATTGTGGCATATATAGGCTCAAGTCACTGAGATATGCAGGGAGGCCATACACATCGGATGAAGGCTCAAGGGGTACTCGACAGGAGTTTATTTGTTATCGAGAACTTGTCTTGGAAGGTCTTTGAGATGATTTAAGGGATACAAAGGATTCGGTTCGTCGAGACAAAGCGACGAATGATAATGAGTTAAAGATTTAGGGTCGATCCGTCGCTCCCATGATAGCTGGTCGGCCTCCATGACGGGATTGTTCCATGGATCCATGTTTTATGACGGGTAATTTTCCAAAGTTTCATGGAGTGACATTGGTTTTAGCAGTTTGAAACCACGAAGAAGATCAATGTGAACAACAAACTCAATCTATGCACATCTTCATTCACACAGTTCATGGGGAGCTGTGGATCATCGACGACCTACACAGAGCATGATGTTCTGCTCGATGATGTATGTGTACAAGAAAACTTTAGTGTCGGACCCGAATGTGGGCAGGTTCAGTAGTCTATATCTCGAAATAACCGTACACTCCGCTTGGTTGGGCCAGTCAAGTGTAAAGTAGGTCATCGGAACGATAGCACGTTCTGGTAGACGACAATAGTCGAAGACAGGCAGCCAAGACTTACGGTGAGGATAATCATCAAGGACTTCGGTCTTGGTCATGTTATTGATGTCGATAGAATTCCAGTGGTGTAGGAGGTGCTACACATGGCAACTAACGTCGATATGACGATCAAGGAGCTGGAGATGAAGGAAGATGCAAAGTAGCTGGGGGTCAAAGATCAATGACATGTGGGAGCAGGAACTCTATCGCGGGACGATAAGCATATGGTCTTGTTGAGGAGCCATCGGATCAATACCTCTCATCAAACTGGAGCAAGAGATTGTTGGAGTCCAGTCTGGATTTGGTAACAACATATTTATGGAGTCCAAATTTGTTTTAGATATTTGATTTGAATGTCGATAATTGGTGTTGGACTACTTAGGTGTAATAGGATTCTTATTTTACAGTTTTCTATTTAGAAATCCTATTATGATCTAACATAGGTTGTTGGCGGGCTATTTTATGTGTAATATGATTCTTATTTTGGTTTCGTATTTAGGAAATCATATTATGACCTAAAATAAGTTTTTTTTATCTAATATATATGGTTGAGGGTGGAGGGACAAAAAGAGCACAAGGTGGGAGATTCAATATCTTGTCCATAGGTTCTAAGTGAAAATTTGTACTTTGCTCTTAGGGCTCGTCATCCAAGACAGAATGAAGAGGAGATCTGATTGAAGAGTCGTCGCCTTCGTTCAGGAAAATTTCTACAGGTAGGTTGAGTGATTTCAAGTTGTAATATATGTATTTTTCTTCTTGAGTGTGGTAAGGGGTTGAATTTATTAGGAAAAAAGTTCAATATTAGTTTTTGTCAATCTTATAATTTTACCTAAGTTTGATTGAGATTTGTCCATGTGACATAGCCACCGACCATATATGTTGTCTTTATCTGTGTTTGGCGTTTCATTTGACGAAGGTTGGTTTTCTCATGTGGGTTGACCAAAGTTTTCATTGCAGTCATGTTTCATACTCACGTTATCGGAGCGTTTGTATGACGTAGCCGGTACCAACAGAAATGAACACACAAAAGCTTCAAAACCCTTGAGAGAATATAACTAAGAAACCCGAAAGAACATGAGAACCTTTATCTCACTTTTCCCTCTTCTTTCTATTGATAATTGTAGAATTCTATGATCATCAAAACTTATCCACGACAAGCTTAGGATCCATTAGTCTTGTGAACAAATATGAAACCCTAACCTTATGTTAACAAATAAATAATCGAATCTCCCCATATATATACTACATCTCGATGGAGACTGTCTAATTCAATAAAAATACAAGTTTGTGTTTTTTCTTTTTGAAATAAAAATTATTGCGAGCTAGGTGCACCTTTTTCCAGTCATTTTTAAAATGCATAGTTTCTCCTCACACTCCACCTCCTTCGTTTACCCTGCCACTAAGCCCTTCGAGGAGTATTTTGTTTGAGTTTTGAAAGAAGAGAGACGAGCGAAGTCAGTGGACCTTTATGGTTTACAAAGGGGGAGTTTGTTATGTCGTATGGTAAACAAGTTACTTGTATTTCATTTATTGTTGCCGATTTTAGTCCATTTTTGCAGTGTGGGTGAAAGAATAATCATCCGCTTTCATTCATTTTTCTGGAATAACACTATCTTGGAAAGTGATAGATCATCTTGATATGAACTCAAAACAAATATTTGTCATTCTGAAAGATAAAAAATGGGTTGTCAAAAGCATTATGTCATCCACACATACTCGAGAACCTTATCACTTTGACGACGGTTGGAGGGAAATATATTTAGTTTTACTTCTTATTCTTTCTGCTTGACATGGGCAGTAGACGGTATGTGACTACGATCCTAATGATTATAATATATATATACTAGCGTGGATGGTTTCCAACGAATATGAATTAAGATGAGCCAAAGGGTATTTAAATAGGTGAAGAAAGATAGCGAGTCACAATCTCTATGTTCTGTAAAAATCTTTTCCGGTGTTTAAGTTAGCTCTCATCTTTCATCTTTGCTTGCCTATCCTGCTTGTTTATTTGTCTCTGTAGGTTGTAATTGTCTTAAGGCCTAATCTGTCTTCAGGTATTAGGTTTAAGATTAAGTGGGTTAATTTTACGTTTTTGTTTACTATGGTGGGTTAGATAGTACTGTTTTTGCCTTTGTTTCTACTCGATTAAGTATAGAATAACAAAAATTAAATTTTTGACCGAAAAAGTTACTTATCTGTGAAAATAGCTAACTAATTTTGGGTATTTAATCTTGATTGTGTATAAAAGATGGAAGTATTTATGACATGGTATTCCTAGATGGCGTGTGTAGCTTAGGTAGTCTTGGTTTCTTTTTAGTCCATTATCATCCTTCTTTTGGGCCTCGTTTGTTTCCCAGAAAGAAAATGGAAGAAAAGGAAAGGAAATCAATTTCTTGGTATTTTCTTTCATTTGAAAAATTATAAATTTTATTGATTGTCCTTTCCTGTGTTTGACAATTTGAAAAAAATTGAAAAAAAATGAATACTTAAATGTCGAAAAGTGAATCCCTGCTTTGATGGATGAAACAATTTTCTTTACTAATTTTCTTTCCATTGGAAATCACTTTTCTTTTCTGTTCAATTTCTTTGACACCTAAACATACAAATTTAATGACTTTATTTTTCAAAACCTATGATTCCGCGAATGAGACGAGGCCTTTTAGTTTAGGCCGAAATTTGCCAAGTAGATGGACGGATGGATGGAAGAAACAGTGTAATCACAACTGTATAGGGTACCGAACTCGAGTGGCTCTTGTGGTTACTAAATAAAGGTATAAGACCCCGAATTGGTGGCGAAAGATCAATGGATCGAGCCACATGGACATATTATTTCTTCCATTTATTTAATGGAAGTTTGGAACAGTGGGCCCAACAGACGTACAATGCAGTAATGTACAAATTTTTGTACGTATCTTCGACATCTAAAATAAACCCGAAAAAACAACAACCGTACAGGGTGCATAACAAAAAGAAAATCAAATAACTGAACAAGGATCAAGAACGAAACACCAAAGCGAAAACTTCGCGATACATACATATAGACCCCCGTGGAAACCTATAATTTTTTAGTTGCAAATTTCAACTTTGAAATTTTTAGCCCTACCTTACACTATTTCGTTACTTCAGCAACAAGCTAATGAGATGATCATGTGAGCCCTTGCCCGATAGATTCCTCCTCCGCCGCCGTAGCGAGACATCACTTGCATGCACAAAACACTATTAATTGGTAGGTTGACCAAATATTGGCTCATGGATTTTGTAATTTCCAGGAGTTTTGTTTGGTAGACGGACTAAATCTCACATCAATCTCGTCAAAGCGCACATACAACGATGTCTTAATTTGGCCTCCAACGTCCCAAATAAAATTGCTCACAACTGATTCCAAACTCGTGCTATGCCCACATTTCCGCGCCACAGTCACCTCCGGATCAAAACAACTCGTGGTTATGAAACAACCACATGGTAAGGTCCCTACTTTATTTCGTTTCAATTTTCATCACATGCTACCCTCAAAACTCTTAGCATCGATTTGACATACCTATACTCTACCGGCTCGACTGCATATTGCATTATTATTTCCTAGATACGTGTTAAATGTTCGCACCATCCATCCCTTCATTTGCCAACATTTTGTTTTTATGTAACAATAATAATAATAATAATAAAATTTAGTTATAATTTAATATTTTTAACTTTTTTAATTTAATATTTTTAATTTAAAAAAAATTAACTCAACAATTTAATATATGCCATCAACTATTTAATATTTTTAACTTGATATTTAAAATTTTGTTTTTAAAAAGACAATTATTCCTCCATTTCTAATCCAGCCCCTCTCCCTCATGCCCTTCCCTACCTTGCCGGCCCAACAATTCTCTCCCCCAAACCTTCTGCCGACACACCTTCGGTTTTGGGTTTCATTTATAGTAAACCAAAAATCGAATAAGACTTATACAATTTTGTAAATATCCTCAATTCTATGGATATGTTGTAATTAACATAGGTATATTTTGAAAACAACAATTATATTTATGTGTTTTGAAACCAAACTTTGATAATTTAATACCTAGTCTAACTTTGAACGCAAATACAACAAATGTGTGTACAAAAATTATAATTTTTAATATTATTTAATTATAATTTAAATTTAACCACGATTTCAATCTAACAACGATTTTAACTTTGGATCTAACCATTATACAATAGAATAGTCTAACCACACAAACTGGATAAACCGAATCGTTATTCGGTTCGTTTCGGTTTTGATTTTGGTTAATTTTTGTTCGATTTTGGTTTTGGATTTAGAATTTCGAATTTTTTACATTTTCGTTCAATTTAAACCGAATAAACCGAACGCTCACCCCTATCCTGTAGCCCTCCCTCCTCCTGCGACGACGGTGACCCAACAACGACGGGTGAGAACGGAGGAGGGGGAGGGGGAGGTGGTGCAGCCGGAGGGGCACAAGGGGGCGCCAGGAGGGGCGGGGGTGGGGCACGATGGAGGGATGGGAGTAATTTGGGAGGAGGGGGGTGGAGATGATTTGATATTTTTTAGGGTACCAAATTGATAGATATCAAAATTTAAAATATTAAATAAAAATTAAATTTAATAATAATAATAATAATAATATAAAGCATATCTTACTTGTTTCTTCTTTCTCTACAAAGGCATGAGATGACTTGAGTGGTGGAGTTTCCCCCCATCAGACTTGTCAGAAACCAATCTTTGTCGTGACCGTGGCATAGATACGTAGATATCATTAACCTTCTTTTTCTTTTGGGCAGTCGGTGTTCCTCTTCTCCTGTGGTGTTGATGGGGACAACTATACCCATGCATGGCAGTGCTAAACCTCTTTTCACATTTTTGTCTTCGGCTTTTGGTTGGCGAGAAGCATGATTTGTGCGTGCATGGCATGGGCTGCTCCCACAGTGCTCAACTTCTCGCACAAGAGCTGACAAGACATTCACAAACGTAGGGACCAAGCTGGATCCCCGTTGCTAGCTTTGTCAATGGTGCATGCACGTTAATAAACATGTGTCAAGTGATTTTGCAGTCTTACTTGTTGAAAATAATTGTAAGTTGTTTTTAAGTAAACTAATTTTAGTTCTCACAAAAAAAAAAAAAGATAATTATGTCGAACGTTCTCACCGGAAATTGGTCTCCTGACCACTTGGACCGTATGCCTCACCACTACGTTTCACTATTACCACTAGACTAAAAATCATTGGCATATATATATATATATATATATATATATAATTTTTATTTTATTTTTTGAGATGCTGGACATTAGCAACTCATAATTCTAATTACAATATTGGACGTAATATAAAGTAATTTCTTTAAAGAAAAATCCTAAAACGTTCTATTTTTCTTAAAAAGTCTGTCACTATGTTTGTCATTTTTGGACTTTGACTAAAGTCTTCAACAATACGAAGAAGCTAAGGACCTATTTTGTAAATCATAAATGGAGCCAGATATAAATTTACACTTTAAGAATAAAAAGTGTATTAAAATTTAGGGATTTTTTTGACTTTCATCCCACTTATTAATATGCATTTGTACTTACATCCCACTTTTTAATTTTTTTAGACTTACATCCCACTTTTTGTCACTAAAAGTATTTTTTGTGACAAAACAAATATTTTTTGTGACAAAATAAATATTTTTCGTGACAAAAAGTGGGATGTAAGTCCAATAAAATTAAAAAGTAGGATGTAAGTACAAATTCATATTAACAAATGGGATGAGAGTCAAAAATTCCCTAAAATTTATGCACTTTTTTTCTCCTATTAGAAAAAGTGTGTGTGTGTGTATATATATATATATATATATATATATATATATATATATATATATATATATATTCTATTATACAATAGGAAAACTTAGATGGTGAAACTTTTGAATTCCGAAAATACCCTTACATATTTATACTAATTAAAAATAGTTCATTAATTTTAATAAGGACAACTTAGTAATTAGGAAGACTACCCTTTGGTCTTCCTAAACTAATTAATAAATGTTAAAATACGTGCAAGGCACGTGCACACACACACATATATATATATATATATATATATATATATATATATATATATATATATATATATATATATATATATATATATAAAATATCACGTCCCAGTATCGAAATATGGGGTCAAACGTGGGCCAGCTACACCGTATAAGGTACAAAGATGTCATACGGCGATTACGACTGTCAACCTTGTTGGGTATTTTAGCATGCAATCAATCTATGGCCTAAATCTGATCTCATATCTACAGGCAATAGCAATGAAATAGCAGTAAGAGTGATAATCATATAGGAAGTTGGTATGACCAAATGGTCGAAATTCTCATATGATAAACAGGGAGTCTACAGTACAAGATAATAATGTAGACGAGAATACTTTCCCACAGTTCCTAGCAAAGTTCGGAACTGAAGCATATCCTCCAAGTCAAGTCTGGAAGATTCATATGGTCGGTCACTGACAATCTGGAAACAATCCAGGGTTAGTCAGAGCAACCGCAGTAAGTACCAGAAAGGAAAGCTCAAGGACGAGCGAAGTAAACCAGCAGGATAAAATAAATGACAGGAAAACATATACGAACAGTAAATGAGGGTAAGAATCGTGTGGTATCATCGCACGATAACAATTCACAACTAATGCAGCTAAACAACCAACAATCATCACAGTCATCCTAACATCCACTAATCCCTGCATCTCCAACTGGAATTCGTAGTCTGTCATCTAAACAGTAATCCACCCCTACATCAAATAAGAACAAAGGAATAGATTACCGCACCGGGACAGCGTTACGTACCAGCCAGCTTAGCAAGCAGCAAGCCAAACAATTTAGGTGAATAAGCAGCCACTCAAATGTATACGACTATCTATGTGGAGGTTGGGTTACCTCAATAATACAATATATAGGAATTCTCATATTGTGTCGTATCCAGTAGGGCTAGCGAGGCCAAGTAACGCATAACACATAGGTAAGCACCGGTCCCTCGAAAGGCCACCGTGAGAAACAGATCGGTCGTATAACGTATAGTACACATAGTAGTCGGATACTGGCATCCACTAACACGGACGGTAAGAATATCCATTGTAACACCCAGTTTTCCAGATGAGGGTAATTTTGAAATTTTGTAATTATAATTATTATTTATTTATATTTATTTCACATTATGATTTTTGGTGATTTTTAATCATTTTTAAACTATTTAAAAACTGTTTTAAGTCATGACCTGTGATTTTGATGTGCTGCTAGTGGAACTTGAGAGACTGTCTGACCTAGAGCCTGACCATGTCGTTAGAATAATTTATTATTACTTTTGAGCATGAGGGTATTTTGGTCGTTTGGCCTCTTTGAATTATTTCATGATTTATTGCACTGGTGATTATTGATTTTGACTTTTGACTAGCTGTGACTTAAGGAACTGTCCTAGATTTTGACTTTGACTTGGTAACCTAGTTAACATGGTATGGACCCCAGTTTAACTTAAGTCAACTCAAGTTAGGACACTTAGGATCAAGTTTGAAATAGGAAGATTGGTGTTTTGGTCCATAGACTTGAGACTTAGAAATGGGTTCCATGACTAGGGCAATTAGGCCCATAGCCATTAGACTAAGCCCTAACCCTAATTTTTCACTTTATGGCCAGCCACTAGGGCTTCCCATTCCCTATAAATAATCTCCTCCTTGTTCTTGCCTCTTTTATCAATTTTTTTCAAGCTTTGAAGAAAGAGGTAAAGAGCCATCTTCCCCATTCCATAGATTCTTCATTTTAAATCATTTTCTACTCTAGTTTCTTGCATTAGAGTCTAATACTCTTCTATTTTTTGATTGTGGAGTTTAATCCCAGCCTTGGGACAATTTGGGAGCTTTGGCTAGCAAGAAAGAATCCCCCATTTGAAGCTTTTCCAAACTTTTTGCACCTATAAATAAAACTCCCCAAATTGATTTAAATTTCTATTTTCTTTGCATTTAGGGCTAGATCTAGGAGTCCCCTAGCTGTCCCCAAAATTTGGGTGGATTTTGTGTCCGTTTGGTATCCGTATCGGACACGTATCGGTCTATGTATTCATGTGTTTGTTGAAATGCCTCAATGGATTGAATGTTAATGTTTTTCAAAACAAATTACATATTTGGATTGCTTATGAGATGTAGATTATGGATCTAGGTGACCGAGTCATTTTTGATGTGATTTTGTGTCGGTTTTAGGGCTTGGACACGCTGTACGACACTGTCGTGCAGTGTCCTGCTGCTCGACATGTCGTGTGCGCTGGATACGACACGTTTTTGACATGATATTTTAGGGGAGGGTGCGGGCTATCACTGACACCTTGTACACGCAATTTGAGGCCAAACCATCGAGTGGTTAGTGAGAAATTCGACCTGCATTGGTTCTTCACTGAATCGAGTCTCCCATTTTTGAGCCACTGATACGCGACTGGGCACGCGACACGACACATATTAGACACTATTCAGGGTGTCTAAACTCTAGCCCTAGACCTAGGCTACCCATTCGACACAAACCACTTGACCACTTGGTGGACACGCGTGTCCCTGGGTAGTTCGACATTCCCCTACGAGATAGTGTCTCACTGTTCTCTGACTGAGTTCGACCCAGGTTTTTGGACACGTTTTTGGACACGGTTCTTGACACGTGTGGACACACGTAGACACCCTGATGTCTGAGCACACTTGTTTCTCCTTTTTCTTGTATTTTTCTATGTATATGTATGTATCTATGTATGTATCGAGTATGTATGTATCAGTATAGGGGGTCGGATATGTGAGGAACTCATGTATGATGCAGTGTGTATCAACTAGTGTAGTGGCTGGCTTTTTGCATGTGTATCTTGTTTGCCTGTGCATGAGTATTTGGGACTTGGTTGTGTATCTGATACTTGGAGATTTTGGTGCCAGTGATCCACCTACCGTTCTGCCATCATTCTTCTAATTAAGTCCATTCCCATTAACATTGCATTCATCTAAGTTCAGTTCAGTTCACAGACACATCTTCACATGATCTGCATCATGCATTGCATTCCCAATTACCTGCTGCATGACTCCCCTACATTCAACCATATGACTGCCTGCATTCAAATCCAAGTAATAGGAGTTAAGTTCAGACCCTGCATCCTCCATTGCATTGTCTGACCCATCTATCTATGCACTGTCCAGTTCTTGAGTTGGAAATTGTTTAGAGTATGATAGTATTTTGTTTTGGTTATTTGTTGTATCTGGAAATTTGGCCATTTCAGTGGCATTTTTAGCATGTATCAGAGTTGTGAAAGGATAGGTATATTAGTGTTAGGATAATTAGAGTATGTCACTGGTTAGAGGATGGGGGTTAGTTTAAGTATGTTATTAGATGTTAGTGTCGGATTTGAGAGGGACTATGACTCTTCATTGTATCAGTCTTGATTCATCCCTTGTGCACCTATACCAGTGAGTATTTAGTAATGTATAGAGAGTTAGAGTGTTAGTGAGAGGAGTTTTGGGATTCGACTGTACACAAGGGGTTGGGTTTGATTTATTTCATTTGTTCACTGTCCATGTTTGTATGTTCTGTCCATAACCATAGTTGGTTTAGTCCTTTATCTCTTCACCCCCATATGATTAGGCCCAATGTAACAAAGAACCAACTGCAACACCCTTACCTCCATTGTCCTGCAACCCACATTCCACTTGACACCCTAGCATTTACTAAACTGCTTTGTATATCACAAATTGTCCTATACACAGTTTTGCACTTCACTGCATTTCCTAAATGTATTCAATCACCTATTGTCTTAATGTTCATTCCTTTATTTATGTTAATTGTTCAGTCCAGATTTAGGTATCATTCATTGCATTATCTTACACTCTGGTATCAGAACACTTCACATACCTGCAATTAGACACAACTTCCTTGCATGTATTCAGTCCCTCATCTTCCTGCATATGTTTAGTATCTTGAAGTTATGTCCTGCTCCCAGTCATCCACTGATACTTGAGTATTAGGACAGTACAAGTCCTACACTGCATATTAGCATTAGGACCCTACATTCCATCTGGGGTGCCTGTCTTAATCTCTTTGACATCTGAACATCCCTTTCACTGTCTATACATTGTTCTGCATACTTCATTTCATATCCTGAACACTCTATTCCCTGCTCTGTTTTCCTGAGATGCCTTCACACACCCACACATGCACACCCCCTCTCCATCTCTCTACATATCTATGTACCCATGTAAACACACACACACTCTGGTGTCACCCACTTACACCTATGGACACATTGCCATGTATCCCCCTCTTTATCTCATTATATGTATATATATAAATATATTATCTAGATGCTTGATATAATAATGTAGCCTATATATGTATGTGTATGATAATTATATTAACTTAGTATGATATATGCATATATGGTTTTGTTATATCTGAGGTATAGTTTAGGCTATGGTACTAGACTAATGTGGCTTGTATGGTATTTTGGTTAGAGACCTAGATTGACTTGTTCAACCTAGGTTAGACCAACCTAGACTAGTCTAACCTTGTTTAACCTTGTTTGACATAACTAGACTAGAGTTGACCAAGTTTGACCTAGACAGTTGACCAAGTTTGACTTAGAGTTGACTTTGACCTAGATTGACCTAGAAATTACGTAGATTGCATCATAAACTTTATTTACCTTGTTTTAAACACATTATAACCTATACTGCTCTATTTAGGATATTGTGGCTCCGGTGCAGACATCTGATATTATACTACTCTTTTCAGAGTAGCAGGCGAGTACATTCTCTGATAGTTCTCTCATTTACTTGTCAATTACTGTACTTCAGTTCTAGTTAGTTTTATGTGATTCTTACAACACGTATGGATATTTCTGGATTTATGTATACGACACACATACCATCTTGTCTGGCCTCTATTTATGGAATCACTACTGGCATCACCTTCTGGAATCATTACTGGAATCTACTGGAATCATCCTGGAATCATTGCTGGTATCATCACATTTGGCTGGACTTTCTCGATTCTCATATCTTGTACTGGATTCACTTGTATTGCGGGGCGGGAAAATATTGAGTAAGACATGTAGACATATCCCAAATCTGGAATCTCCCTACTGGAATCTACTGGAAGCATAGCCATCTCTTGCCTGATCAGTGAGAGATGTGCCTGATACCTACAACCGTTTATATGTCGATCTCGGTATTTTAAAACACACTGTTAGAGTATAGTCTGGACTCACCCTGGAATCTTTGATCACTGACTGGAATCATCTTATACTGGACTCATCTTGTACTAGAATCACCTGGTATCAGATTTATATTGCCTGGACTTACTTGGGTTTTACACTTGTTACATTTACTGTCTGGACTCATATCATGTTACTCTAGTTCAGCTAGTTTCTATTTATAGTCTTCATTGACATGATTCTTCTCTTGTTTTAGTTACTTTACTTTCCTTGTATCTTATCTGTTTCTCTATACCTTCACCTGCATATAAACTACCATGTTCATCAATAAAACTGCCTATAACTGCTTTATAGTTCTCTGTCATTTACTTGGGTTTTCTTGATGTGTTGTACTCGTTCCTGTCCTGACTGGACCTGTTTTAAATTTTACAGATGATCGCCCTGAGGACACGTACCCTACATATTACGGACCAGGAGATGGCTTAGCTACCTATGGCCCCGACACTCAGGAGTGATCGGGAGTTTAGCTAGTTTGTCTTGTTTTAGCTTTCATGTTTTAGAACTGGAGTTGTATATAAGTTGAGATTGTCTGAGATTATATTATTTAGTTGTTGGTTTTATTTCTGTTATTTAGTCTTAGTTATAATCTTATGTGCTATCATATCGTGCTTAGACTTTGATTGAGATTATATTATATCTATACTTGTCCTCCGTTCGGAGTTGATATTTTGACAAGTACAATTTATAATTGCGTGATTTGTTGGTTAGATAGTGACCTAAAACAGCGTTCTACCGCCGACACTGCGGCGTAGGCTGGACGTTGTTACGTGCTCGTACCCTCACAGTGGGTGCGGGTCGTGACATCCGTGGCGGCCAACCCGATGCGTCAGGACAGGGCATGGGGCAACCGGTAATGCACGATCTCGAGATTTTGTTCCCTCCCAATGCTTCTACCATTTAAGTTGCCTAATTTAGCTTCTATATTTACTTGGAATCACATGTCGTGGTCACATGATCATCCTCCTGGATGTCGTGTCTCAATACGAGAACACTAAGTACGAATCCACATTGTCTCACAGAGTTCCAAATGGTGATTCATTCTTAGTGCAATGCAACAAGCAAGTAATCAATCCTAACAACGCTAAGGCTAAAGTCCAACTACCATGTCCGTGCTGGAAGACGGATGCAATGCCATATAATACAGAATCATATAGCAGCTCAGTACACGTATAGCATAGCACCTCAGTGCACACGTAGGATAACATCTCAGTACACATATAGCATAGCACCTTAGTGCACACATAGAAGGTACCAGCACGAGTACAGGTGGTCAAGTCAGGAACATGGTCAATCATTAAATCATATGAAGTCCTCTGTCCACTTCGTGGCATAGATATCAGGTCAGGTACACAGTCAGGATCTCTTCTATAATAACATCTCAAGTACACATGGGAGCCTACATCTCTAATCATCAAGTCGGTCTATTCACCGGATCAATCTATCAATAGCCTTCCCATCCACGATGGAATAAATATTATGTCAGAAAATATGACCACTCGGTACTAAGCTAATCACTATGAACGACGCTAGGCCCTCTGGCTCACATGAATCCTCTAAATCAATTATCATAAGCTATCAGGAAATAAGTCTCTCAACTACTGGGATATAACTATGGTACCACTGAACAGGGTTAGGCACCTATATCATAAAAAGGACATGACCATTACATGTTATGTTACCCAACTATACAAGATCACCGAGGTCTACCAAAGAAAAGAGATACCAAGTTTTGGGCATTTCAGAAGTCGGGTAAAATCCATAATTTGACAACCTCGATATTTTCTTCGTTCCGTAAAATATTCGCACAATCATCAAAATCTAGAATCCACATGAGTCTGTCAGATCAATTTCCCAAGTTCATAATCCCAATAATACTCGATCTTCGAATACATTCAAAGATCAAAATCCCGTTACATAGAACAACTGTCAGCCCTATCAGGCTAAACTAGAATACCGTCTAGAAAGAATGGTCAGGGGACAAGATTCGAAGAATTAATGCTACCAAAAAATGGCAAGGAATTGCATGAACCAATCTGGAGCAGATCCATGACCCATAAACCAAACAAGGACCGAGATCGCAGACCGTCTCCCGAGTAGAATCGCACTCCTGACGCTATCCGACGGACAAGACATGTCAAGTAGCTAGACGACTAATATAGTCATTAGTCTACCTAGCAGGTGCTGGAATCAGGTATACTATAGCAAAATAAATCTACACGAGTCTAGTTCAACAAACCAAAGGAACGGTTCTGCCCAAATCTTCGAACCAAATTGCCGACCGAGAATTTTAAAAAATTCGACAGAGTCTCCTCTGTATTTTTGAACGGGAGCTCCCTACGAGGTGGGGCTATAACCACTTGGCACAACCCGCCGCAGAATCACAAACTGAGAACACTAAGTCTCAGCCTCCAGCAGCGCTATAATACGTATTGGGAACTAAACCATAGCCGAGAACACTAAGTCTCGGGCTCCATCAACACTAAGATGCGTAATGGGCGCCAAGCCAACCATGCAACAATAATTGCCACGTAGGGCACATCACATCAGACCCACAATCATATCCAATCCACAAGCATAGTCACAAAAATAGTTAGTCAAAGTTGTTACCTGACCGCGTGTCCGACACGGGACATATGAGGACAATCCATACATGTGAGTTGTACTCGTGTCCACGGAGGTATGGATGATCCGTCCAAGCTGTTCGATATGGCATAAACCAGTATCAAACTAATATATACAATAAGTTCTAATCAAGACAGTTCTACTACTATGCTACACTACTCACAGTTATACATTTACATTTATAAATTACAGAATTAACTAAATGTAAGAAAAATCTAGCGGGAGGGCAAGAGTCGTCGATGAGCAAGGGATACTTGCCTAGAGGGCTCGGCAAGGTAAGCAAGTCTTCGACAATCTAGATCCAAGCTTGTACGTCCATCGGGGTCCTCAGAACACACAATAAATAATCATTAGAATCAATTAATAAAATACTAACAAAATCATAAGAGATGGCTGAAGGCTATATCGCGTAGGTCTCACAAGCAGTACAGGAATCTGATAAGAAAATTGAGGTACGTGGATCGATATAGACACGTAAATTGAGACATGCATAGGAACCGAGATGACACAAATATCGAGGCAAACGGGAACAGAACGTGCACATAAACTGAGATACGCACGAAGATCGAGGGATCATGAATATCAGAATGGCACACGAATTAATGCGACACACAAATCAAGACACGTACGCAAATTGAGATGATGTAAGATACAATATGCTACGCAAATCAATATGATACGCAAATCAGTGTGCGCACGTAAATCAATGTGATACAGGTCACAAGGTAGGCACGAAGTCCGAGGCATAAAAACCAAGGCAATGTGCAAACCGAGATAGCACGGTGTTGTTTGCCATGAAATATAAAAGGATATAACAATTATCGGAGGACCGGACTTTTACTTCACGTTACAAACTCGCTTGTACAAAGAAAGCCTTGGGACGAAAACCTAGGTACAGCAGTCTAAGTACAATTGTTTATTTTAGATTCTGGGGGGTAACGATAGAGGCTCGGGAAGGCGACGGCAGTCCTGCCTTACTCCTTGGACGATCGGTATACAGCCTTGGCTCCTGTGAAGAGATGGTTGGCGTTGACGAAGAGATGCTCTTCTTGCTCTCCCTCTACTACTCTTCTGGCTTCTCTTTCTCTCTGTGTATTTTCTCTCTAATTATTGGGGGGGTCTCTCTGTGTGAGCGTATCTCTCTCTGACCGTCTATCTTTTTTTTTACAAGGGAATGGCACCTTGCTATTTATAATAGTGGGGGCATCATTAGGGTTTGGATGATTACCCATTCTCAAAGTGGCGGCGGCCTGATGCTTAATCAATCTGGACCATTAGCTTTAAGCGTAAAGGATCTGGGCCATAAATGGGGATAGTATCGAATTCTGTGAATGATTAATGCTGATTGCTTTAAATCTTCATGATTGGTTGTGTCAAGCTCGGATCTCTCGCCACGTGTCCCATTGGCTTGATCACGAGTGATATGCCCTGATCTCATTAATTGTGAGGATAAGTTAAATATGGTTATTGGGATCTGGTAAATCTCTGATTGATTTAAAACAACGCGTCCCATAATCACTCTGCTACCAGCTGTCAAGTCATGTGGGCAATTGAATCTCTGCCACGTGTCTTAATGGTGGACTTTGCCAGAGCCGTATGATATCCATGAACCGTATGAGACAGCATCTCAGTGAGCCGCATAGGTATAGCACTTGCGAGCCGCATGGGATGGCTTCTTGGTGAGCCGCAGGAAGATAATTCTTGCCAGCCGTATGAAACTGTTCTTCAATTGAGCCGTATGGGAGTAGCCACGTGGCAATCTTGGATCGTGAGATTTTCTTCTGTTTCTGAAGAGTCTGTCATTATGACAGGACCATTATGACACTCCATGTCAGAGCCGTCAGCTGTCAAATCAGAGCATTAAATAAGGCCATTACTTGATGGCCAGCTGTGTGAAGGGATCCTCCGGGGACACGTGGTATTGATCGAGCCGCATATCTTTGTTGGTCGTATATGAGCCCCATGTACTTCTGAGCTGTATGCGGCTGGGGGACTCTTTGAACCGCATGGGACTGTCCCTATGTAAGCCGCATGGACTCTCCTGCCCCGAGCCGCATGAGACTGGAGGTCTCTCTGAACCGCATGGGATTGCTCCTGTATGGGCCGCATGGGGTTCTCTTGTTCCGAGCCGCATGAGACTGAGAGTCTCTCTGAACCGCATGGGACTGCTCCTGTATGAGCCGCATGGGGTTCTCTTATTCCGAGCCGCATAGAGTATTATTCTGATATTTTCCATGCTTCTACAGGACCCCCTTCAAAGTTTTTAATTTGCAAAATTGAAATACTTTGAATAAGAAGCATAGATTTTATTGACCGCATAGTTTTATCTGGCCGCATGAGCTGTTAGGCCGCATAGACTTTTTGCCACGTGTCCCAACCATGTGTGTAAATCTTCTGCATTAAATGCCCTTGATTTGAATTAACGCCGCCTTTTGGGGGAGGATCCCAAGAGTCAGTTTCGTTTTGACCGAAGCGTTTTGCCTTTTATTCTTTTAGGCGGCATGCGAATCGAGGAGTTTGTTGATTTTCGAGCCTCCTTCGCCTATAAATAGGAGTAATTTTATTCTTTGAGGGTTTCTTTACCTTCTCTCTTTGCTCGAACTCCTTGTTGCTGACCTCCTCTTCGTCTTCTCCCATCAACGATCGGCAATGGCTCCCAAGAAGGCTACCGCTGCTTCTGGCAAGAAGACCGCGTCATCTTCTGCGGCAACGAGGGGCAAGAAGGCCGCGTCTTCATCGACTGCGGCGGCAAACGTGGCGGCTCCTCCGACGGCTGACGTGCCTGTTTTTTACCCCGACATTCACCTGCTTATTGCTGGTAGGACCATCAACATGAACTGTCATGGCTACGCCGCATATCTTATGCGCGAGCCTATATTTCTAAGTATGCTGCGTGTCCGACTCATGTTCGAGCCACATGGGATATGACCCAGGCCTGAGCCGCATGAAAGTTATTGTTTGCAGCCGTATAACTACTTCATCGTCAGGGCCGTATAAGCTTATCTGGACCTGGACCGTATGAGCTCTTTCAAACTGAGCCGCATAAGCCTATTTCGAACTGGTCCGCATAAGATCATTTGAACTAGACCGCATAAGCTCATCCGCACTGAACCGCATAAGCCTATTTCGAGCCGAACCACATAAGCTTATTCGAACTGGACCGTATGAGGTCATCCGAGCTCATCCGCATATGCTCATTTCGAACCGAACCGCATAAGCTCATTCGGACTGAATCCGCATGAGTTCTTTCAAACTGAGCCGCATGAGGTTATGCTGAGCTAAGCCGCATAAGCATCACGTAGTTTGTGTTTCGGCTATCTTTTTGACATTGTTTCTTTTGTCTTTCTTCAATGAATCTGCCAGTAAATCCTGCGGGGGAACTTATAGTAGGCTCAAATCAATTCGCCTTGGGCGTGCGTCTTGATGACTTAATTAAGCATGTGCTGAATCAATTTCCTGCTAATGAGCCTTCGGAGAGGTTGAATGCCATCGAGAATCAGACCCTCCATTATCTCCGTGCCATGATGAATACTGGAAAGTTGGATGGATTATACCTGAAGCCTTCATTCCTCTTTGGAGACGCTTTAATCAAAAAGAATTCCCGAGTATTAGAGATTTTTGAGAACTGGGATTTTTCTTTGGATGGGATAGCGATCCATATTCCTCTCATGGAACGTCATTATCCTCTGTCGTGGTTCAATATGGTGCTGTTGGACAGGAAGATGGTGTGAACTTAACCCCTACCCAATCAGGGATGTTGATGGGCAACATCCATTATAACCCGAACATACGATCAGCGTACGCGGGTAAGGATTCCGTCCTCCGGTACATGATGGGTCTAGCCCCAGGCTCTTTCATGAATGTATACGGTCCCAACTTTACACTCACTCAAGCTGATACATTCCTGAATCGGCTCGCTCGCAAGAAATCTTATCCCGTTGGCAGACTGGCATTGCTGAACTGGATAAACCCCACTTCTACGTGGGCCCAATTGACCACTTGGGTTCTGCAAACCTACGGCACATTCCTGCGGGAGGTGGGACTTTATCAGGCCATTCGGGGCACTTGTCACGGGCTTCCTATCAATAAACCATTGTTCATGGCACTCTTGGAGATTTATAACCGGCGAACAGGGACGTTCTTTGCACCCGGAGGATAGTTGGGACTTGCTCTCCATAAGATGTATGCTGTCTCCAAACTTCCGTGGAGGAACGAGCCTTTCGAGGTGTATACCCCGTCGAATGAGGAGTTCGAGGACTTGAACCGACGACTTCCAGGTTTTGTTGCGGTATATCGGGAGTTGCTGTGCCATCATAGTGTTGACCCTTCTGGCGAAGTTACTCCTCGAACCCCTCGAACCCATGGAGAGATAAGGGACCTGATGTCGAGCGTCAAGAAGTCGCGGTCCAGGAGCGACATATTCGGGAGTCAAACGGACTCTCTTAGCTATTTTTACTATGGCACCACGCAGATGTCAGAGAAGGCGCTCCTGGCTGGATTTTTAATGATATGGCTACGGAACTGCGTAGTCTAGGGAGGGGCAGGTTCTATTGAGAGGATCAGTCGCCACTTCATTCTTCCTGCCATTAAGCTGGTATTTGGAGTTAGACTGGCTCTTCTTTCGGCTATGGTGTGTAGCATACACCATGGCCTCCGAACATTCTCGTCCAAGGTCATTGCCCGCCCGAAGGCACTGGATTTTGAGCGTATAGAGTTACCGTTCCACTATTTGATGGGGTGGTTGTTGATGCACTACAAATCTTTGATGGGACCTGGAATAGCGGAAGATGCTACAGATGAAGACGCTTTCCTTTTCAAATGCCATCGCCGGTCTTGGGAATACAATACTATGCCAGCTTGTCGGAGGGCGCTGGCGAGGGTGGACGAGTGTGACTTTTTTGTGTCTGTTCCTCATTTTTCTGATGAGGAAGTGAGGAATATATACCTTGATGGTACTGGACCTTCTCACTTTCTGTCTCCGAATATGCTCACCTGGTTGCGCAACATCCGCCCCGCACATCTAGTTTATCGTAACCGCGATAATGTGTACTTGGAGCCCTACCTGCCCAGTAGGTTTGCCCACCAATTTGGCTATAGCCAGTTATTCCTTGATTGTCCCAACCCTTGTTTGGGCTTTGAAGGTAGCGTCCTTGATGGTGTCAGGGCGTGGAATTATTATGACGCTTATCATACTCGGGCCAGCTTCTCGGTCCCCGATGCTAAGGCGCCGAGGAAAATTTTATATGTGGCTGCTTTGTATCATGTTATGGCGAACAAGCCTCCTGTTAATTTCGATTCGATTACCAGTTTCATCGTGGGTACCGGTTTAGAGGAGAAGCCCAAGGGGGCTAAGGCTAGAAAGCAACTAGCGCTCCAGACTCCCCTCCCTGAATCAGAATCTTCCGAGTCGGCTGATGAGGATGATGATTATGATAGCGAAGACTCCCTTTCTGGTGGGGGTAAAGAAGTAGCGGATCAACCGCTTCCCACACCCGATGAACTGGCGAAAGATCCATTACTTGCTACACAAGAGGAAGTAGTGAGGGAAGAACAGCCTCTAGCTGTGTCTGGTCCCTCACGCAAACGAGCCAGACGTGAATCTTCTGACGGCAGAGCGACCTTTTCTGTGAAAAGAGCCGCCGTTAGGTCTCGTAGATTGCTTATCACCGAGAGGGGTGAGGATGATGACGATGTTCCGGAGGTAAGACCAAGTCGGAGCCATCTCTTTGTTGTGGTTTTCTTTTCTCTTGGAGATATGACCTGACCATTTTTTCTTTGTAGGCGTCTGACGAACCAGGCTCTCCTGAACCGTCTGCCGCTCCTGGAGTTGATCCGGCCCTTGCTGCTCTGATTAGCGACATGTGTGCCGCGGTCCTTTCTACGGGGGCTCTTTCAGCAGCGGCCAAGAATTCTCACGTTGCTGAGGCCCCAGTCCGGAATGACGGAGGTTCCCTCGGGCCTGTCTCCGAGGTTGCTGAATTTCTGCAAGGCGACACCGATCTCGTCGCATCCCCTCCCGAGGGTGCAGGGGTGGAGGAATCTATTATACCTAACTCGGGGACTGTCGGTGAAGAGGCTGCGGTGGCTGTAGGCGAACCTCAGCCTCCACACTCTTCCACTGGTAAGATAAGCTAAATATTGACTAGTGAGGGGGCTTATTTGCTCTATCAACATATCCTCCGGGTCAAATCGATTCATGGTTGTCTTGGCCCTACAGGTCCTGACCCTTTACTTCCCACCGCGGATGTTCTTGGGGAAGGCTCGGCCTGCCGTGATCTGGGAGAAAGGAGCGTTTCCTCTCCTTTGCCGTCTCATGTCGAAGGGCCTCCCGCCAGCCCCGGGCAGATGGGAATGGAGCTGGCGATGGTCTCCACCTCATCCTCTGCTGATCATACGGCTCCGGAGATTGACCTCTCGACCCTGCCGAGCATTCAAGTTCTGCGGGCCGCTGAAGAGGAGTTGGCTGCTGTTCATGCGTCCTTCCGTGCGGAGTTTGTTTCTCTTGTGGCGGAAGCGGCAGATTCTGTTGCATCTTCTTCAGCGTTGCCGGCCACACTCCCGTTGACACCGGCTTCCTCGGAGGCTCTGGACGAGGTGACGCAGGATGTGGTCGACAGCTTCTATCGCCATTTAAAGAGGGGCGTAGATGCTGCTGTAGAACGTGGGACCCCTTTTACTCTGTCTCTGTGGTGCGCTCGGGGTCAGGTTGCAACTTTAAAGTCTCTTCCTGGCGGGGTGGGGTTGGCTGCACTCCTGGAGCCTAAGTTGGCAGAGGCTGATCAGCTTGTGACCCAATTGCTGGCGATACGGCAGGCGGGCTTGCCTGCTGCGATTGATCGGGAGCGGGGCTTCCTCATTGCGGCTCGGGATAGGATCAAGCTCGCTCGAGATACTGCCGGGACAATTATGCAGGGGGACCTTGACAAGTTCTCCGCTTCGTATGACAGGCTGGGTCGTCGAAGTCAGGCTTGTCGGGCTCGAAAAGAGTCTGCTTTTCGTGGAATCGCTGACATAAAGGAGCGGATTCTCGCACTCCAGAGGGATTTGACCTTCTTAGAGTCAGAGCTGGAGGCTGCTCGTACGGAACATGAGTCGATCGCTCGGGAGGCCGAGAGGGTTTCCTAATCTTCTGCCAATCTGGAGCGTGCCTTTAAGAGGTTCGAGGCTAACTGGCAAGCTCATGCTCAACTGGAGGACGAGGTGGTGCTGACCCAAGAGGCGGAGCGTCGAGCTAGCCAGAGGTTTGAGCGGTCGGTTGCCTTGCTGACGGACCGTCTCAGGGCGTTATGTGCCCCGAAGCAGTGATCAGCTTTCTGTTTTTTCTTTTGCTGTTGTTTTCTTTTTCGTCTTTTTTGTTTTGATTTTGTAAAGGATGTGATCCTAAATGATGTAGCACTTTGAATTTTGAATGAATGAGCATGTTTTAACTCATCTTCTATTTCTTATACTTGCAGTGTTTGTGGAACTGGACTTGCTGGGGGATTATTTGTGGACCTGTTACCCTAGGCGTACCCTGGTTTTAGGTACGGATAACAAGTTTGGTCAGGATATCCGGAACAGCCATGGCAAAGTGGTCATGGGTGCTCTCGGTATTGGAAAAAAGAATGCCGTAGAGCAGCTGGGCTCCCGGGGCATGGTGAGATGGTGGATTTATGCTAAGGAGCTTAGCAAAGGATATTTGTGGACCTATTATCCTTGGCGTACCCTAGTCCAGGATACGGATAATAGGATGAAAGAAAACCAACATATTTGCTCAGAGGTTATGAGGACATGGCAAGCATGAGGGTTTTACCCTGACATCTTCCTGCTCAGAGGTAATGAGGACATGGCAGGGGAGACTTCACAGAAGACATTGGTAGTCAACAGCGGACATTCTTGGTCAACAGAGGACATTTGTGGTCAACAGAGGACATTTGTGGTCAACAGAGGACGTTTGTGGTCAAGTGGTCAACAGAGGACATTTGTGGTCAACAGAGGACATTTGTGGTCAACAGAGGATGTTTGTGGTCAATAGAGGACATTTGTGGACCTATTATCCTTGTCGTACTCCGGGTGTGGGTACAGATAATAGGTTGAAAGGAAGCCGACATACTTGCTCAGAGGTAATGGGGACATGGCAAGCATGAAGGTTTCTTCGACGGAGCCTTCCCGCTCAGAGGTAATGAGGACAGGGCAGGAGTGGGATCAATGAAGAGGGAGTACATAGAACGACTCAGAGGTAGGAGAACGTGGAAATTCTATGCGAGGGGGCAATTTGTTTTTGGTGGAAGTGAAAACGACTCAGAGGTAATGAGGACATGGCCGTTTCGGAAATTTGTGGATCGATTACCCTTTTTGTGCACTGGGAGTACGGGTAGTGGATCATGAGGGAGGATCCCTTCCAGGAAGAAAGTTCTGAGGTATATTCATACGTGACTTACTATCTGAAAGAGTGACCGGAATGTGAGTTCAGAGGCACCAGCGGGTACATAACTCGGTAATTTAGAATATTGAGAAAGTGTGAGTTCAGCGGCACCAGCGGGTACATGACTCGATAATCTGAAGGGAATATGGAGGTGAGTTCAGCGGCACCAGCCGGTACATAACTCGATAATCTGGAGTGTTGTGGATGTGAGTTCAGCGGCACCAGCGGGTACATAACTCGATAATCTGGAATATTGTGAAAGTGAGTTCAGCGGCACCAGCGGGTACATAACTCACCAATATAGGAAATTTGGAGGCAGAATGTGAGTTCAGCGGTACCAGAGGGTACATAACTCAATCATCGGGGATTTTTTTTTGGATGTCGTTTCGGACGTAATACTTCTTCAGGAACTTGCCGTTGATGGGCAACATGAGCAAGTCTCAGTGTGAGCAGCCACATATTTGGCCAGCTCCGACTCTTCTTCGGCCACCCCCTGTGTAAATGCAGACAGAGAGGATGACTTGGGCAACTTGATTATCAGGGGCTCCATGGGTGGAGCAGAACGTGGGGTTGTTGGCGCACTAGCCACCCCCAGTTTGGTGCTCGGTGCTGGGCGGGGAGTTGTTGGCTCGCTAGAAGTCCCAGACCTTGCATCGGAATGATGATTCTTCTTGGAAAGGCGTATCGTCATCGGCTTGTCGGAGGGATTGAGCTTCTCCGTTTGCGGCTGGCCGACTCTCGGCAGCCTGATTGTCAGTGGCTCTGTTGTGGGTCGTGGCACTTGGCCAGACCTTGGCAGCCGGATTATCATCTGCTCTTCTTGTGCCGAGAGGCTGATTGCGTCCTTACGCGGAGTGGCGGTAAGGGGTACGGACTTGCCAGGTTTGCGAGCTTGAAGGTGGATCGTCAGAGGTTCTTCTGATCCTGTGGCTGTCTCGGTACGAGCTTGCCCATATCCTTCACCAAGGTGCCTCTCCGACTTTTCGTACAGGTAGGAGTCTGAGTAGTAGGATTCGACCCCTTTGAAGGGATCGATATCAGCAAATTCTGTCCTCACGAAGCCGTATTTATCGACGTACTTGAAGCACTGGTGCAGCGTGGAAGGCACGATCATATAATCGTGTATCCACGGACGCCCTAAGAGGATGTTGTAAGAAGTGTCTGCATCTATGACGTAGGAGGTGACTTCGGATTGGAGGTCGCCAATTTGATACTTCAGACGAATCTTTCCAATAGGGTAGCTCCTGCCCGAATTGAAACCGCTAATGGCGGTGCTTGTAGGTGTCAGACGATGCATTGGGATACGGAGATGATATAGCAGACCCTTCGGGATGATGCTTATGGAAGCCAGGATCGATGTGCATCCGATCCACCTTCACGTCGCCGATGTATCCCGTGTAGTATAGCGGGCGATCGTGTAGGTTGGTTTTGATGAGCATGTCCTGCAGAGTGAAAACGATGTTGGGCATTGCTCCCGTGCAGGCACTGTCTTGGAGATCCACGGGTGAGTCCTCCCCGGTGAGGTTGGATTGAGCCAGATAGACATCGGCATTTTGGAGTGCTTCGCTTAATGCAATACGAACGTCCTTGGAGAGTCTTAGGAGTTCGTACAGTGACAACTTGGCCGGTGTGTTAGCCAATTGTGCTAAGATGTCAAAGTTGTAGGGCCTCTCTAGTCCTTGGGATGCCTCTTTTCGGAGGGATTTGTCGAAGCGAGTCTCCCTCGGCCTAGGCTTATCGGTCGTCGAAGGCTGAGCCGGTCCCGGAGCATCGGTTGTAGTGGGTTGATGATTTTCAGCTGGATTGTCAACCACAGGTTGGGATTGTGCTCCGGACCGCGTGACGACGGCTGTAGCTTCCTCGTTGTCTGTCGAGATTCTGTGGCAGGTCCTGACTTTTCTACTTTTTTTTTGTCGGTGGAAGATGGTGTGGGCCGAGTCACTTCTGATACCAAGTCTAGATGGATCCACATGACCTTCCCTCGTGATGTGGTGAAGGGTACTAGACTGGCAGCCTAATCTCGGGGAGGTGGAAGATTGGTAATCTCCATTGTCGCTAGAGGGACGGGGACCACCCCGTCTTGAGTCTCCGTCGGAGGGAAGCTGCCGAATTGTACGGACACCATATTGGCCGCCACGGTTACATCTTTGAAATCGATGGCCAGAGCGTTCGAATCGATGAGGTTTTGTATGTACCGTTTCAGCTGGTAGCAATCGTGTGTAGCATAATGGACGTAGCGATGATAATGGCAGTACTTTGGATTCTCCATCTCTGCCGACCGCGGTTCCCGTCTTGGTGGAGAAAGCTGAATCCTGTCCCCTTGTATGAGCATGTCCAAGATGGGCTTGACGTGACCGTCTTCGAAGGAGTAAGTGATTTGCGGCCATTGTTTGTCTGCTGGCTTCGGCTCAGGTTTTTGTGCTGTATCAACCACCATAGCCTGATTTCCCTTACTGTCCCGATTGTTGGAGGGGCTACCCCTATTATCGTTGTTGGGACGCTTGCCCTTGTTTTCTCCATCCGAGATGTACAATCCCAGTTGGCGAGCCTTCTTCAGTCGTTCTTCGGCGCTTGTGGCACTGATGATGAACGTCTTCCAATCTTTGAATTGACTTTCGCCCATCCAGAGACTGATCGTTGGAAGCAGTCTCTTTTGGCAAATTTCAATTAAAGAGGAATCCGGATTTCCGGAGGGCAGCTTCATGGCGGTTTGGCGGAACCGCTCAATATAGTTCCTTGTCAGCTCTTTCTCTCATTGGACGACGTCCATGAGGGTAGACATTGTGACGTCCTGTCCTACCTCGTAGAATCTCTCCAAGAACAAGCGCCTGAAGCTAGCAAAGGAGTGGATGCAGTTGTCTGGCAGGTTGCGGTACCAGTCGAAGACGACTCCTTCCAATGCCCCAATGAATAATCGTGTGAGTATAGCGTCCTCATGGGGCAGATGGTCGGTGGTGACCTCGAAGTAAGTGATGTACCGACTTGCTGAGGTCTTGCCATCATACGGGTTGATATTGAACGGCTTATATTTTGGTGGGAATGGAACATCCCTCCATTCAGCAGGGTATGGTTGCCGTATTCTGAGGTCTTGAGCATTTTCTCGGGCATGGAACATGGCTCGGAGCTCCTGAATCTCTCTTCTTACTTCTCGGGCCTCATCTGTCGCAGTAGGGGCTGTTATTTCGGGAGGATTGTTGCCCGAGTTCGGTGCCGCCGAATTCGAGTCTGCATTGACCGCGGGACCCGTGCTTGTTTGGCCAGGCGTCCCTCCTTGCAGAGTTGGAAGGGCTGATTTAATCTCGTCTACAGACTTGACCAAAGCAAGTAATATGGCTTCGAGATTGTCGATGTGCTGGCGATCACTGGAACCACTTTGATTGCTGTCTGTCATGAACACCGTCTTTGTATGATGAGAAACGGAAGGGACGGTGGAGGATGTATCCTCCGAGTCATACCCATGTACCGAAAAGTCATCGAGATATGTGGGAATATTCTCTTCTGGTTCGGACTCGGAGGGAACAGTACCCCCAGCCTTAGAGCTTGCTTCGTCTTGAGAGTCATGGATGTCCTCGGAGACATCGGCGTCTGTTGTACCTGATGGGAGAGTTGTTTCCCCGGGCTCGTCTCCTTGAAACATCGGATTTGTTGTGGATGTTCGGAGGAGTGCTACCCCAGTTCCCACGACCCCCAGCGATGTGGATGATGAATCTCCTATTGCAGCGGATTTCGTCTTTGAACGGGTGTGTTGGAATACTCCGGTGGAGGACAACCGTTTAGACGACAGTTTCTTGGCTGTAGTGGTTGATATCTTGGGGCTGGAGATGCTTGTCTTCTTCCCTCTTCCCTCGACGGGGACTTTCTGAATGGAATTGCAGGAGACAACAGGAGGTGCCTCGTCCTCTGAGCTGGGATGCTGTAGTCTTTGGAAGACGGACGACCGGTCTTCTGTCACTGCCGCATTGTTGCAACAGCAGTTGACGATGATCTGGGTGCAGTGACGTCCGTGTGAGGACTCTTTGTACGCCACGGCCCCTTCTCTTTTCTTGCGTTTGTGGAGGATAGCCTCACGCAGGTCAGAGGAACCACTCTGTCCATTTGCCGTCGGGGGCTGGGTTCGAGTAGTTATGTACAACTTTCCGTCAGAGGCCCGCGTGATAATAAGCGGGACTCCCCGATGGTCAGAGGTTGGGGCAGCTGACTGGGCTTGGTGAGCCCGCGCTGCCCTAGACTTCCTCCTTTTAGCACTTGCGGGTGCGTAATAGAAGGAGTCCAAGTTGAATACCACAGAGTCTGGCTTATCACCCAGAGAACCATCAGGATCAGGACCGCATGAAAGACGGTCGAAGACTGATCGAGAGAGGCGTGGAACGGATGCTATGCGGCTAGAATTAGGTACCGTGCAGGCTGTCTGCATGCGGTTGTCTTCTGCTGTTGGATGAGTTGTTCTTGTGCGACAGGGAGCCACGACCGTGCAGGCTGGCCGCATGCAGTTGGCAACTGTGGCCTTATAGGTTTTCTGCAAGCGATTGACTTCAGTGACCGCATGAGTCTCATCTATGCGGTTGGCAACTGTAGCCGCATAAACTATGCGGCTGACAGGCGTGGCCGCATGAGTTTTCTTCATGCGCTGGTGGACGCAGCCGCATGAGCTTTCTTCCTGCGGCTAATATCCTTATGCGGCTCGGATCGCATAGAGTTTCTCTCTGCCCCTGCAAGTCCAGCGTCATAGTGTTTTCTTCTGCCGGACTTGGGGACAGCAGAGTTGTCTACGGTCTGAAGTGGGGCCGCAGAAGAGTCCTTCTCGCCGTCTTGAGCAACAGAGGGTATCCCGTCGAGGGCTTGGGAAGGAGCAAATGATTTTGGCCTCCACTCTTTACGAGCCTTTGTCGTGCGGGTGCGCTTCTGGACCGGGCCAGCGCTTCCTTCGGAGAGCATCTCTTCAAACGCCTGTTGGTCGAAGCGGATGACCATCTTTTGTTGCGTGGAGCCAAGTTTGGCTGCATCCGACTGCGTCACCAACTCCTCAGCCGTGGAGAAGTTTGTCCCCAGCAGAGTCGCCATCGTGTTTGCCATGAAATATAAAAGGACAGAACAATTATCGGAGGACCGGACTTTTACTTCACGTTACAAACTCGCTTGTACAAAGAAAGCCTATGGACGAAAACCTAGGTACAGCAGTCTAAGTACAATTGTTTATTTTAGATTCTGGAGGGTGACGATAGAGGCTCGGAAAGGCGATGGCAGTCCTGCCTTACTCCTTGGACGATCGGTATGCAGCCTTAGCTCCTGTGAAGATATGGTTGGCGTTAACGAAGAGATGCTCTTCTTGCTCTCCCTCTACTACTCTTCTGGCTTCTCTTTCTCTCTGTGTATTTTCTCTCTGATTATTGGAGGGTCTCTCTGTGTGAGCGTATCTCTCTCTGACCGTCTATCCTTTTTTTTACAAGGAAATGGCACCTTGCTATTTATAATAGTGGGGGCATCATTAGGGTTTGGATGATTACCCATTCTCAAAGTGGCGGCGGCCTGATGCTTAATCAATCTGGACCATTAGCTTTAAGCGTGAAGGATCTGGGCCATAAATGGGGATAGTATCGAATCCTGTGAATGATTAATGCTGATTGCTTTAAATCTTCATGATTGGTTGTGTCAAGCTCGGATCTCTCGCCACGTGTCCCATTGGCTTGATCACGAGTGATATGCCCTAATCTCATTAATTGTGAGGATAACGTTAAATATGGTTATTGGGATCTGGTAAATCTCTGATTGATTTAAAACCACGCGTCCCATAATCACCCTGCTACCAGCTGCCAAGTCATGGGGGCAATTGAATCTCTGCTACGTGTCTTAATGGTGGACTTTGCCAGAGCCGTATGATATCCATGAACCGCATGGGACAGTATCTCAGTGAGCCGCATAGGTATAGCACTTGCGAGCCGCATGGGATGGCTTCTTGGTGAGCCGCAGGAAGATGATTCTTGCCAGCCGCATGAAACTGTTCTTCAATTGAGCCGCATGGGAGTAGCCACGTGGCAATCTTGGATCGTGAGATTTTCTAATGTTCCCGAAGAGTCTGTCATTACGACAGGACCATTACGACACTCCATGTCAGAGCCGTCAGCTGTCAAATCAGAGCATTAAATAAGGCCATTACTTGATGGCCAGCTGTGTGAAGGGATCCCCCGGGGACACGTGGTATTGACCGAGCCGCATATCTCTGTTGGTCGTATGTGAGCCGCATGTACTTCTGAGCTGTATGCGACTGGGGGACTCTTTGAACCGTATGGGACTGTCCCTATGTAAGCCGCATGGACTCTCCTGTCCCGAGCCGCATGAGACTGGAGGTCTCTCTGAACCGCATAGGATTGCTCCTGTATGGGCCGTATGGGGTTCTCTTGTTCCGAGCCGCATGAGACTGAGAGTCTCTCTGAACCGCAGGGGACTGCTCCTGTATGAGCCGCATGGGGTTCTCTTGTTCCGAGCCGCATAGAGTATTATTCTGATATTTTCCATGCTTCTACAGGTGTCGAGGCAGCACGGGGCTCGAGGCGTCCCGTTGTCCAAGGCAGCACGTGGATTGAGGTAGCACAAAAAATGAGACGACACACAAATCAAGGTGCATGGGTCCCAAGAAGCACAGGGAATGAGGGAACATACGAATTGATGGTGCGTCGCTCGAGGCAGCATACAGTATGAGGCAGTGTCCCGTTCGAGGTTGCACGCGGCCATAGGCTAGCGGCCTGATGATAGTACAAAACTCGAGTTTGCATACTGCTCGAGCAGCAGGGGTCCCAAGGGCATCCCGCTACTCGACGCTGGCAAGGCCAGCGAGGCTCGATGGCTCATCAGACAGAAGAAGAGGAAGAGGCGAAGGAGGAGCTGGGGTCCTTACCGTCGGAGAAGAGACCGTAGCGACACGGCCAGGTCGGGCAGAGGAGCTCTACCAGGCGGGCGGGCTCCAGGCGGCAGAGGGAGAGAGGAACCCAGAGGAGCTCGATAAGGGGGACTGGTCGACAGCTGGCGGAGGAGACAGGAGAGAGGAAAGCGGTGGTTGGAAGTGGTGGTGATGGCGAAGGCAGCCATCGGAGAAGGAGACGATGGTGCTGGTCGTGGCGTTGGTGGCTGTAGAGATGGTGGAGACGGGGGGGGGGGGGGGGGGCGGCCACGATGGCAGTGGCTGCAGCCATGGAAGAGGAGGCCGAGAGAAGGAGATCGGGAGAGGGAGTGGATAGAGGAAGGATGGACTCGGGAGAGGGGTGAGGGACAGAGGAAGAGAGTGGGGAGTGAGCTGAGAGAGAGATGAGTGGGGAGGGGAGGGGAGGGGCTTGTCGGCTATGAGGGGGTAGAGAGTTAGGGTTTGGGTTTGGGTATTTGTAAGAAATCAAATAAGTAATAATAATATAATAATAACAATTGTAACAATAATAATAATAGGAACGAAAATGAAAATTAAGGACTCAATAGCTAAGACATGTAAAGATCCAAAATAATAATATTTAAAAAAATACGAAAGTTAAAATCATCCAAATATAAAAATACAGTCATATACCGATTTTTCAAAATAGGGAGGTGGCATATATATATATATATATATATATATATATATATATATATATATATATATATATATATATATATATATATATATTAGGGAGGTGGCATATATATATATATATATATATATATATATATATATATATAATATATATATATATATATATATATATATATATATATATATATATATATATATATATTATATATATATTATTATTATTATTATTTGAGGTGTCCTTTCTCCAAGCTGGACTGTGGCCCAAAGCCACCCAACCGCTCAGGGGGATTCAAACCCGAGACCTATGCTTGGACGACCCCTCGCACTACCACTAGGACACACACACACACACACACACACACACACACACACACACACACACACACACACACATATTTTTTTTAATATATATATATATATATATATATATATATATATATATATATATATATATATATATATATATATATATATTTTTTATTATATATATATATATATATATATATATATATATATATATATATATATATATATATATATATATAATAAAAAAATATATATATATATATATATATATATATATATATATATATATATATATATATATATATATATATATATGTATATGATGAATTTGAGAGAAAATAATATTGGAAATACCAACTCCAACGCATAGCAGGTATAGCCACCTTTGACACATAAAATTTTTAATTTTGTAGGATATTGTTTGGTTGATTGAAATCGACGCCAAAGTTGGTCGCTCGAAATCATAATTTCCAACATGTAAAATTTGAATTTTGAACATGGGACATCGGATTCCAAATCTGACACCACCATTGGACTCGTGGCATCGTTCTGGCCAAGATACATAATTAATAGTAATTTTCTAAATTAATATTTATTAAAAAAATTGACTTTATAGGAAATTCGGTTGTACCAAACTAGTCCGGTCTTGACCCGAGCCAAACCCAAGCCACGTAGACATATAGAACGACCAAAGATGTTCATGTTGATATATATTGTATATAATTATATTGGTATTTTTAATTTAAGGTCTAGTGAGTATTTATATATTGTAGAAGCATGGATATTGCTTTTAGTCCCACATCGAAAAGGAGAAGAAGAAAGAGGCTCATTCCATTCTATATATAGAGCTCCCTTGCCTCCTTTGAAAAGGGCACTAAAATAAAAAAAAGAGAAAAGAATCACAAAACAGAATCACTCGCTGTCATGGCGAGGATGAGTTGGGTTCTGAGTACTATGCGCCTTCACGGGCTAGTATGAAAAAATCCAAGGCAGCACGGGCCATGTGCCTCAAACGTGCTATGCCCACAGTAAACCAGAGATGCGTGCTCAAAATCATGCACGCTACCGATGGTAAACTGTACAGAGTCGACTCGGGTGCATTTGCCAACTTGGACTCTTCTTACTATGCACCTTCGGGTGCTAAGTCGAAGAAGTCTAGGGCATTACAGGCTCAACAAGCCCAGTCAACTGTCCAATCTGATGGTCGTCAGCGGGTACCATTAACTGTTACACCGGGCCCTGATGAAAAGTTGTACAGAACCTCCCGTGTCCAGTCCTCTGCGACAAACGGACAGGGCAGGTCCCAAAAGTCTCCCTATAACGATTGAGAGCAAGTGCTTTACTAGCATCAGATCAGGGAGCAAATATGCCCAAAAGTCTTCCTACAATGATTGAGAGCAAGTACTTTACTAGCCTCAGATTAGGGAGCAAATATGCCCAAAAGTCTCCTTATAACGATCGAGAGCAAGTGCTTTTACTTGCCTCAGATCAGGGAGTGTAGAAGCATGAAAAAGATAGAGCTTATACGGATCATCACCCCATGCAACTAAGTGGACTCGAGCCGAAGAAGCAAGGCTCTCGATGATCTCATACGGCCAAGTGAAACCAAGCTGCAGAAGGAATCCTCCTGGAGAACCCATGCGGCTAAGAAGATTCGACCCGCAGAAGCAAGGCTCCCGAAGATCCCATGCGGCCAAGTGGGCTGGAGCCGCAGAAGCAAGGCTCTCGAAGATTCCATACGGCCAAGTGGACTGGAGCCGCAGAAGGAAACCTCCCGAAGATCCCATCCGGCCAAATGGACTCGAGCCGCAGAAAAAAATGCTCCCGAAGATCCCATGTGGCCAAGTAGAGCCGAGCCGCAGAAGCAAGGCTCTTGGAGACCTCATGCGGCTAAGTGGGCTCGAGCCGCAGAAGCATGGCTCTCGAAGATCCCATATGGCCAAGTAAAACCAAGCCGCAGAAGAAAGGCTCCTAAGGCCACTGTGCGACCAAAACGATTCAGGCTCTACTCTGTGGGGAGGACACATGGCAATTTGACCAAGTCTCAACCACCCAGATTTGCTACAACAAAGAAATCTCAACAACTTCCATCAGCTGGCAGCCCAAGATCGAGTCTTCGTATGCTGTTACAGTCACGTGGCCACGTGGTCCTCTACGCGGCCCAAAATCTGCTTTATGCAGGAATCACTATAAATAACAGGGTTCCACACCCATGCTAGAGGTTGGCAATCAAAGGCTGGCAAATTTCTTCGAGAGCAAAGACCGTGTCCGACAGTCCAAAGAGTAAGGCAGAGTTGCTACACTTTCTCGAGCCTCCATCGTCATCCTCCAGAATCAAAAACTAAACAATTGTACTTAGATTGTTTCCTATGATTCCTTTCTAGGCTTTCTTTTGTACAAGCAAGTTTGCAATCAAATTCAGTGTCTTTGTAATACTTGTCTTTGATATTTAATGGCAAACATATATATACATGTATATAAGTGTCATAAATAATATATATATTAACTACTATTGATATTTTATTTTATTTTTGAACTATGGTAAAAAAATTCTTAAAATATCCTTGTATAGGCTAGGCCATATACTGCTGGAGATGAGTGTAGGCAAAGTATGTAAATAATGGACTTTATATATATATATATATATATATATATATATATATATATATATATATATATATATATATATTCTTTTTTTTATATTTTATATATATATATATATATATATATATATATATATATATATATATATATATATATATATATATATATATATATATCCCCGTGGCCGTAGCCCGTTGGGAACGGTGGAGCACCCCGGCGCAGTGGCGCGGGTTCGAGCCCCCTTGGAGGCATGCCTACAAGCACCATTAAGAAGTGGGCATTTATATATAAAAATAAATATATATATATATATATATATATATATATATATATATATATATATATATATATATATATATATTCTTTTTTTCCTTCTTGGCGCCTACCGTGTCGGGAGTTCATTATGCCGCCGTGCCAGCCCGGGCATGCGCGCCGCCGGGCAGTGCGGTTATATATATATATATATATATATATATATATATATATATATATATATATATATAATTGGGAAGAGAAAGAAAAAAAGGGAAAAGGAAATTTTGTGTGTGTGACAGTGCTTCGTATTGTTTACTATCTTCTTCCCGATACTAAACCAGCCCGCTCATGAACTACCCAAAATGTAAGCCGCTGAATTTAAATTCTAGTTTTAATGGCTAATTACGAATGATTAAGATAAATTAGGATTTAAATACGATTAATTATAAATTTTTAGTTATTAATAAAATGCCACTTTTATTTATGATCATAAAATGTACCTTGTCGTGACTTTAAAATTAGGAGCACAAGACTAGTCATTTTCTCAAAACAAATTTCACATGCATAATCTAGACAAGACACTCTACACCCATGACATACATGTCCCACACAAATGCACCTCCTTGTGCCCCATTTTAATCACACATAGGCTATATGTCATGACCCGCACCCTGTTTAGGGGCACGAGCACGTGGGTACATCCAGCCTACGCCACAGCATCGGCGGTAGAACGCTGTAAGGGCCATCTAGAATATATAGTATCTAAGACACAATAATATAACTTGTCATCTCTGTGCGGAGGAATATAATCACATCACAATCACATAAATACAGGGAAGATAAGCACGAAATGATAATGATAAAGATGGAAATAGATAGACTGAAATAAATGTGGGGTCAGAAATACCAGTTCAGAATTTAAAGACATAAAACAATCACAAATAAGTTCTGCAGACCCATTGTATCAAGCTGGAATACAAATTCAGATAAAATCTAGCTAATTTAAGTTACTACAGGCGGTGCGTCCTCTACGAGCACCGGATCCACAGGCAGGTCCTGGTCGTAGTCTCCATCTATGCCAAACCCGTAGTAGGTAGGCAGTCTGCATCTAAATCCTCTGAAAAATAATGTGGGTTATCCTGTCATGATATGAGCAAGTATAAACGCGAATAGCAGTTCCATATGAATTGACAAATACTATAAGAGACAATTATAATAAAATACAAGATAAAATATCAAACTTGAAGTAAAAACTGTAAAGTGGACTGGATATCATATCAGGGTGAGATATAAGGTAAAACTAGAATATAAACAGTGAAAAGTAATCGGAGGTATGATGTAAATATAAAAAAAAAGTGCCATGAGATATTAGAGCGTTATGTGATCGGTTTGGGTCAGGATCAGTCTGTTCCATTTGACCGGCTATCACAGGAAATACATATATAGGATCAAATCGGCCAACCTGGCAAGCGAGCATAAGAAATATAGGATCTGGCTATACCCTACGTGTAGTGAGGGTAGAGCCAGCACATGAATAAGTAACAGGATGGGTATTGATCACATAACATCTAATAACTCCCCAAATCTCCTGAATAGTATAATGATCCAACTATGACACGTCATGAAACAGTATTTAAATGCAGGGGGCAGCCCACTCCAAATTGGTGTCTATACAAGTACAGAAAACAAGATCGAATAATATACTCATATACCAGATAAACTAGGAATAACATCTCATGACGAGATCTAATGTATACTGGTCCGTGTAACCTCGTATTGAGAATGAAGTAAAATGCTACAACTGAATCGGATATAGTAGATATCAAAACAATAAAAAACTATCAGAGAATGTACTCGCTTGCTGTCATGGGATGAGGAAATCGAAACTATAAACCACTCAATGAGCTACGAACGGTCAACTCGCACAACAGTTTCCTAATGCTGAAACAGACATTATCAACGTTCTTAGAATAGTCAAATTAGCTAGAATAGCCTACCCATAAGTCCAATTCTGGACACAGGGGCAAAACGGTAATTTCAAGTAAAATTGATATCCGCCATTGGACCCGGTTTCAACCGAAAAGTATGCCAGTATCTACGGCCTCTAAAGTCATCAAACTATATGTCTACGGGTCTGGTTTAATGAGATGAACCCAACTATATATAATGCCCCGCTCCGTACGGTGCATTATGATGAGTAGTTGACTCATAGAGTTGCGTTGACTCGATAAAATATCGATGTGAATCGATGCGAAGACTAAGTTCGATTGGAAAAAAGTATTGACTTCGGTTGATCTGTTGTACAAGCTATGCTGTTGTGCTAGATTATAAAGGGTCGATATTTTTCCTTGTTCACTAAGATGTCTGCAAAACCAAATCGTCGCCTTGCCACAGATTGTGGCATGGGCACGGTAGGCCAAATAAGTCAAATAGTTAAACGGAATGGCTAAGTCAGGAGAGTTGGCCGTGCAACCAAGTTATGGAATCGAGCCACTTCAGCTCGACGGAAACGACAAGGCATATCGGCTTAAGGTGGGCGGGTTCTTGACCCTCTCTACCTATTCCTTCACGTCTAATAAAATATATCCTTGTATGCGTAAGTTATTATCAAGTTAGCGAGTGTGGCTCGAACGGTTAAAGGTCTTAGTATGTGTCGAACATTAAGATAGATCATTGAACAATTGAAGCGACGTACATCAAGTGTACGGGTCGCGGTAGGGCGATGATGGTAGAACATTGAAAGGCAATATCGAGATGTGCACCATGTGCACGACTCCGAGAACATTGAACACTAGGCCTAGAACATTGATTATGGCGTTGTCACGACCCGTTCTCTAATCGGACACGAGTCGGACACGTCCAGCCTTCGTCGATGGACACGACGAAGTAAGTTGTACAATACTAAGGAAAACTCTAAGTCACAATGTAATGTAAACCTCCACAACATCTATATAACGTTTCCAGAAAGATCACCAATATCCATCAATCAAATTATACAATGTTTATCCGGAGACAGATCCGATAAAATAAAATACAATAATGAAATCAAAATACAAAGTACAATATCCAGAAAAACTAAATGAAATAAATCATGCAATATCCAATGATATCACCCTGCTCCATGTGGCCTCAAGATCATCTGCAACGTATCCTGTCAGAAAAAGAGCAAAGTACAACCCCGACAAGAATAATATACAATATAATCCATAATACAGAATATAAGGTGAAACCAGATCTACGAAAGCTGAAAATAAAACTATGGTACCAGAAGTAAAATGAAAAACTGAAGATAATGGACACGACAATCAATATGCAAAGACAATGAACACGACAATCAATGAACAATACGATGAACACGACAATCAATGCAAGTGTGACCTTTTTGAAATATTAACCTAATGTGTGACTGGCTAAGGACCACAATCTACAATCAATCCACAATTAATCAATTCTACAAGGTGCGGCTTAATCGTACGTGAGGTGTACGATTAGGCTATCCACAATAGCTATGTTGGGTGTGGTCACACAAAAGTTAATATTTTCTCCAATTCCTGCAATAAACAATGACTCACAATACAATAAACAAGGTACAAGGCAATCGTGTGTATCTCGTGTCCGATATGAGAACATGGCATATAAATGTAAGACAGAAATACAAAGTACAAGATTGAGTCGGTGTACTTGCCTCCCCTTGGAAGTACGGGAGTAGTACTGCATGGATGTAATGCCACCTGGTATTTTGGTACAATTTGATTAGGGTTTTAAATAATATTAATTAGCAAAGTATAGCTAATCTAGCTAATCATCTAAAATTGTACTAATTAATTACTATATATAAGAAAAAGTTTTAATAAGTTTTATGAAAATAGACTTTATAACCTAGTATGACAAATAGTCAAGAAATTGGCATTTTATAAAATAGTATTTCAAGTTCAAACTTATTGGCTAATTATATAAATTAATTATCATTAATAGTTTAACTAAGGAAAAAAAAGTGTTTAATGAATATCTTAGCAAATAGGGTATTTAATCTAATGGTACAAGATAACATTTTTCTTTTTAAAATATTTATTACAATTTATTAGAGTTTAAACAATGCTAATTAGCTAATATTGCTAATAATTTTACTAGCAAAATACTATAGTTAGATAAAAATTCTTTTAGAGATATTTTACAAAGTAATAATAATATTAATCTAACAATATTATCTAGCTTAACCCAGATATTTAATTTTAATAATTTGGAGGCACAATAAGCTTTATTTAGTAAACTATATATGTAGCAACATAATACATGTAAAGCAGTCTTTATGCCGACAACATATTTATTAAATAGTTTATAATTTACTAAGATCCTACTATAATAAAAATTATGATTAAAACAGTCATTAAACTGGCCTGCTACAACCCAGCACATGGGCTCAGCCAGTCAACAAATAAACTTAACTACTCTTCTAAACCCCCTTTAATCCATTAGTCCAGCTCAACAATCATCTTCTCCTGGCCCAGCCCAACCAGAACCAAAACCTAACTTAACATATTAATCCCTTCACATTCTCTCTATGTCTCAGCCCATACAGTTACACAAAATTTTTATTAAGAACTAATGAATTCAGAGCCCACTACTCTCCCATCAAACCCGGCCCACAATTTACATAAACCCAAATATTAACCCTCACTCTTCTCTCTCCTCCCATTCTCCACTTCTATCAGCCGACCCTTTCCTACTGAAGAAACCCTAACCATAAGTCTCCTTCTTCCTCCCGTTGTAGTCCCAAATCCTAACTCTAATGTCTACCAGTGCCTATATCCTAAATCCAAGCTCGTCTTCATCCCATCTCATCTTCCTCAGCCACAATGAACAACAACCACCACTCACACTTCTCTTTCCTCTCTAATCCGGTTGAAACCCTAATCCTAGAAATAACCCTCATCTCCTCACAGAAACCCCAGATCATCACCTTCTTCTTTTCTATGGCTACAAAGAACCCTAAGATCCTTCTTCTTTCCTATATGAAGTACAAACCCTAACCCTAAATCCCCAAATCGAAACCCTAGAAAACAAGAGAGAAGGGGGGTTCGAGAGGATCGATGCGAGGCTTACCGACGGCCCAAGCTTCGAGATCTGGCGGCGAAGCTCCCGAATCTAGTCGGTCAATGGCCGGATCTCGCTACTAGCGGCCGAAGATGGTGGGGTCCGACGACTCGGTGGTGGCAGATGCCTCGGGTGGCACGGCTCGAGCTACAAGGACTCCGGCACTCGATCATCGAGAGTCAGCACTGGAATCGAGGCGGCGACTCGATGATCGAAGACTCGTCGTGGTGATCGAGGAAGCAGCTAAGTCCTCCAAGCTAGCGTCGACTACGAGGAGGCAGTGACTCCTTGATCTCCGAAGGGGCGGCACAAAACTCGAAGAGGCGCACACGGGGATCGAGAGTCTACTGCAGTCGAGGAGGCGCGGTCTTCAAGGCTCGATGGCTCGGTCTTCGAAGTTTGGTGATGTAGTCGAGGCGGTCAGATCCAGTCGTCGACGACTTGTTCGGCGGGGTCGGGTCTCCGACGATGCTCCAAAGATGCGCGGCGGCGCTCAGCGGTGGTGGTGCTCGACCGGGGTCGGCTAGTGAGCAGAGGGGACAGAGTGTAGAGAGAGTGTGTAGAGAGAGAGAGAGTGTACTGACTGTGTTGTCAGAAATTAAGAACCGTGTTAGAATTTTGGGAAAATGTGTACACTATTTATAATAAAATAATTGTGTGTGTAGAGAGGAGGAATGGAAGAGTTGCAATTAAAATCAGATCTGGGGGTGTTCCCCAAGATAGCACAGTAGCATGTTAGTAAATAGGAACAGATCTGGGCTTTCTTTAGTAAAAATTAATAACAGATTTCAAATTGCCAACAGATTAGTTATTCTCTAACAGATTTTTAAATTCAAATATTCTAACAGTTTGCAAAGATTCAAATATTCAAATAACAGTCTTTTTGAAAGAATTTAAATGCCAATTATTCCATTTCACATTGATTTTCAAAAGAATTCCATATCATTTCTAAAAATGACAATTAGTTAATAACTAGTTTAAGGATAAATAATTAATCACAATTAATTTTCTAAATTAAGATAACAAAATTATATTAAGATAACTTGATATAAAATTAATTTCTAAAAGAATAAGCAATATTAAAATAGTATTGATACAACAAATATTTTTAAATTTTCTAGAAAAATTTCAGGAAATTCAAAATAAATCCATAAAATGATTTAGAGAGTTACAAATCTACTCCCCTTACAAAAATTTTGTCCTCGAAATTTCAAGGATTCTGTAGGGGTGCACAAAACCAAGTAAAAAGTTTTTAAGAAAAAATTTAGTAAAAAGATTTTATTTGGATAACAAAAGTAATAAGGACTAACAAGTAGTCACAAGACAATATGAAAGACTGTAAATGCAAGAAAACTCAGAGACAAACCTCAAAATAGGCACTACAAAGAAATCTAGCTACTACAATTAAGTAAGGAAGGTAATGGTCCGTCCGTCTGCGATCCTTGCTGCTACTGATCCTCAAAGGGTGGATCCTCCTGCTGCAGCTCTGGTGCTGGTCCCTGACAGTGAAAGCTGCAGGGCAATCTCTCACTTGGTGAGTGGCAGATCCACAAACCAAACACTGCCCTAACTTCTTGTGTCATTCCTCAGCACTGTGTCCCGGCCTCTTGCAGTATATTGAAGATAAGTATGTCGGGGTCTGGATCTATCTCTGCTGTCTCGATGATGTCGGAGCTCGAACATGAGGATAATGCTAATGTTGAGGTGCTGGCCGCTGCTGAGTGTCGGTCCGCTTTGGTGGACCCTAGGAACTGCTGGCGCCAAGATCTCGGTCTTGCTTGAGCTTCGGGTCCATCTCCTTCTCCACTCCCTGAGCAACTTTGAAGATGCTCGCATAGGTTGTGGCCTGGCTGATAGCCACTGCATGCCATAACTCTCTGGTGAGGCCCTTCTTGAACTTCCAAGCCCTCTCCTGTGGTGTGTTAACTAGGTTCTCCGCGAACCTGCTGAGTCGGGAGAACTCCGATGTGTACTGAGCCACGGTCATACTCTCCTGCTGCAATGCCTCGAACTGCATCTGAAGCTCATCCCGCTCCACATCCGGGAAGAACTTCTCCTGGAACAGCAGTTTGAATTCTTTCCATAGAACTTAGGGTTCGACCAACTGAGGCTCCTCTCTATACTAAGCTCTGGCAATGTCAAAAAGTCACATGCTCTCAAATTCGACCTTCAGATCATCTGGAATTCTCGCCATCTTCAACGTCCGTTCGGCATTTTCTAGCCACTCATCTGCATAGACTATCCCCTCGTGGCCCCAAAAATCCATTGGACAGAGGTTCTGATAATCTCTGGCGGTCCTTGGCCTCGGCATTGCTAGCGCTGCTGGTGCCGGCGGTGCTGGCGGAGCTGGCTCCCTAACTCGAAGCACGTCCATGATCGTCGCTCGGAACTACGTGCCTTGGTGGTTCTGCGCCTCCATGAACTGCTGGAACATGGCAATCATCTGGGTACCGTCGAATGTCATCGTCGGAGGAAGCCACTGAGGCGGAGGCGGAGGCGGTGGAAGCTGCTTCTGCGCATCGGGTGTAGGCTGCTCGCTAGTCCCAGCGTTCTTCGTGGCGACCATCCTGTAACAGAAAATAAACCGTTGATTGCTATGTCCAAGAAAATCATAAAATAAACCTAGAAAAATCATAAGTAAATCAAATTTAAATATCAATAACCATAACTATTTTTCCACGGTTCCTATGCTGTGATGAGTTTTCCTTAGATTCGCTGGTCCCCCAACACTACAAAAATACAACATTTTAACGACGGTCCTATCCGTCGCTAATTGACATTACCGACGGATTACCAACGGATACTGGCTGAAAAAATCTGTCGAGAATAACCTCATCGCTAAAACAAATCCGTCGCTAAACGTCGCTTAGCGACTACTTAGCGACGGATTACCGTTGGCTACATCAAAACAATTAGCGACGACTAGCCGACGGTTTCCCGTCAACTTCGACAGTTTAAAATTTTAATATAGCAGCATTTAGCAACGGAAATATCTGTCGCTAAACTGTCGTAAATATGTCGGTAGAAGAGTATCTGAGAGTTTCCGATACGTAATATCCGTCGCTAATCAGTCGCCATTCCGTCGCTATGCCTGAATTCCAGAACCAGGCCGACGGATAGACCGTCGATAATCCGTCGCTACCTCGTCGAATTAGCGGCGGTCTAACGACGGATAATCTGTCGCCATGCTTCTGGACATCTTCCATATTTCCAGAACCTGAGCGACGGGAAATCCGTCGCCATTCCGTCGCTCAGTGTTTTTTCCAGAACCAGGCCGACGGTGATCCGTCGGCAATCCATCGCTAAACTGTAATTCATACAGATAGCGACGGATAATCCGTCGCTATCTTGTCACGAGTCCGTCGCTAACTGCAATATTTTTGAAAAAAATTACAGGAAACAGACTATTTCCTGTACATACAACATATCCAACATCCACCATACACAAATATAACATATCCACCATCCACCATACACAAATATAACACATCCGACATCCAACATATCCAACAAATATCTATATTGTCAACACAATATCTCCAAACATCCAATATATCCCAATATACACAAAAAATATCTAACACAATAAGCAACAAAATATCTAACACAATATTCAACACAATATCCCAACATACACACAACAAAATATCCAAACATAAACAAAATATCCAAAATATACACATATCGAAAACTGCAATAGTCCAAAAGCATAAGCAAAATCACTGAAAATGAGGAGGTGGATCGTCTCGTGCTCTCTCCGCCGCTTCCGCTCTGCTTATATAATGCTCCACCATGTTTGTCGGCACTTGGGACAAGACATGGTCTGGAAGCGAGCGTTGCTGCTCTGACGACATCATATCAAGGAGTGCCACGATAGCAGCATCCGGTAACAAGGGGGCCTCAGAAGAGCGGTCAAAAGAAAGCCGTCCGGTGGTAGAAGGACCAGGTCGATCCGAAGCACCGGCAGCAGCAATAGACGGACCAGGAGCAGACGGATCGGGAGCAGAAGAAGGATGTGGATAGTGCCCCAGCACTATTGCCCGCAAATCCGACACCGTCGTGGCGAGACTCGTAAGCTGCGTCCTTATATCGTCTGCGGGGGGCGCAGGAGGAGGCGGAGGCGGTGGATATCTCGGAGTCGAGGCCTGCAACGACTCCGCCATGGAACCTAAGCCGTATAGGCGCCCTTTCCTAAAGCAGCCGGCGGATTCTATGACCACGTCGTTGAAGCGAGCGGCCATAGAAGAGGGCGTCTGGATGGGCATCGTTTTGCCGACATCCTCGACAGGGGGCTCAATCCGACGGAGTGCCTCACGATACGCAGCCTATCCAATGAATGTGTTTATACTATAAGTTTTCCTAAGTTATAATCAAAATCCTATGTTTTCCTAAGTTATAGTCTGAATCCTAAGTTTACCTAATTAAGTTAACAATAATTATATGTCTAACATAAATCTCATAAACGTAAGTACTTACATCAGTCTCTTGGGCCCTCATGTCGATGAAGCTCCCGTCCTTCCGCCTTTTGTGCGTATGCACGAATACTTCATGAGCGGTGACCGCCTCCGCCTCTCTCCCCTCCTTCACTTTCCGTTGGGCCTGTATACTTAGAATTTAATTAACTTTGTATATTAATAGTACCGAATTAAATAGTGGAATGAATTTGCGGTATCACACCAAATCTGTATGCGTCAATGCGTGGGACCTTGATCCCCCCGTATGCAGACCCGCGGCCTGTCTATTCGCCTTGGCTTTCTCTGATTTCTCCTTGTATTAAGGAGTATCCATCTTCTCCAACATCTCCTCATAGTACTCCGTCCGGATCCAGTCCATCTTCGTATGCCCCGTACGAAGGTCATACACCGTATCCCGTATCTTCTTTCCGACAGTGACTTTGTAGGTCCTGCGGATCGCCTCCTCGCGATGGAGGGGCCACCAGAACGTCCTCTGACATACAAATTCAAATATCACGTAATTAAAAAATTAATGAATTAAAGAATAATTAATAATTAACCAAAAGATATATACCCTCATCTCGTCGAGCCAGACGTACTGCCTGTCCTGAGGCACCTCAGAAAAATTGAGGTATGGGCCATGGTAGTTATCCCGGATATTACTGTAGGTCCTAAAAAATCAAGTTGCACCCATCAACAATGTCATGAAAATCAAGAAATACATCTTTCAAATAAATCGCGCAGAAGTCGGATTGCGCATCATTTAGATTGCGCAGACTGGTCTGCGCACACTATCAAGTGCACAAGCTGACGTGGCCATGTAATCATTATCTGACACAATCAAATCTTCTGACAACAGACAGTCCAAAGAACGAGGAGACTATTCATTTATTGTGCCGCACAGCGCTCGAGGACAGCTATACATGCAGCACAATCTGCCTGCAGCGCAATCCAGCCCAGCGCGGTCCATCCCTGCGTAATCCGAAGCCAGCGCCATCCAAAGCCAACGTAATTCATGTGGCGCACTTCATCATGACAACTGACAAATGTACACGTGGCATTCATGCCATCAATTGCTCACTACGTGGCAACCGTCTGTACACGATCATGCACATTTCAATCAAATGATGCCATGTGTCCAAGACAGTTGGCCCACGATCAGACAACTGCCTGCACAGTCTAATGCTGCGCAATCCAGTGCATGCGTAATCCAACTTGCGCCATTCAGAATAACTAAAAGTTAGTTATTTCCAGAACTCTATAAATAGAGTTTCAAGTCTTCATTCCTGGGGATCAGACATAAAGTTCAGAAATATCAGAGAGTTCAGGAGTTCTTGTCCAAGTGCTGCTGCATTCTTCCGAGGCTATCGCCTTCAAATTCAGAGGCTACCGTCTTCAAAGTTCACATCGTCCAAGGGATAAAGCAATCGTCATCTAGATTGGATTCCTACAGTTGTACTTTCCCAGAATTCTTGTAATCTTCTTTTACAAAGTTTGTTGAAATAAAAATCAACTTTTGTTTTTGCAAACAAAATAGCGACTCTGCTGGGGATGACTTTCTCCTCCGACGAGGAAGTGACAACTCAATGTGACGTAGCGTCTATCGAAAAAATGCAGAAGGCGCTGGTTGTAAAGGTCAACCAGACGGCCTACGAAGCCATGATCAACTCCAGGACCACCCTTCGCACTGCAACAACTTCTGCTACGAGCAAAGTGGGCTCAGTGTGGGTCCCCAGGACTGCTGCGCAGTCTAATATTTCTGCTGTTGCACAGTCTGCTTCCAAGACTGTTGTACAGTCTGTTGATTCTGCCACCAAGACTGCTGTGCAGTCTAAAATCTCTGCTGCCAAGACTGTTGCACAGTCTGTTGCACAATCTGTCTCTACTACTCATGCGTAGTCTGCTATTGCCAGTGCACAACCTACTTCCTATACTGCCCTGTCAAAGTACAAGACTCCTCTGTCCTTGGCGCAGTTGGCTACAATTCTGCCTGCGCCGTCCATTACTCCAGCAACCAGAGTGCATTCCAAACACTCTGTGGCCAGAACTCCTGATGCGCAAACCACAGTGTCTGTGGCCAGAACAAAAAAGCCATCTGCCAGTGCGTAACCTGCCAGTGCGTAATCTGCCAGTGCGCAAGCTGCGCCAGCGCAATCTAAGAGAGACAGCCCTTTGGCTAATCTCTCCTCTTCCCACAGCAAGGGGAAAAGTTCTACTCCTCTTCTCAACCACCCTGTTGCTCCTGCACAATCCACTGGGGGTAGTCCTTTGGCTATTCCTCCTCCTTTCCAGAACAAGAAAAAGGTCCGTTGGTCTTTTCTCAAACTTTCTCGTCCCATGACTTGGAAGACAACAGAGGGAAACGCTCTTTAGCTAACCCTTCGTCACAAAACAAAGAAAAAGGCCCTTTGGTCTTTTCTCAGTCTTCCTCGGTTTTTACCGTAGAAGATCAATTTGAACGTGCTCCGGCACCAGGCAGTACAAGAATTCTTTCAAATAAGGATTCTTCTCTTCATGTTAAAAGAACTTGTACTAATCAAAGAGGTCTTCTGCCTACTCTGGTAGCAGAATTTCAAGATCTTCCAACTCTTAAGATCTCCCGTTCAAGACAGGGAAAATTGCTAGTGTCTCAGATAGAAACCCCTGGAGGTGAGTTTGCTGATCTAAGAACATATCTCAATCGACCAACTTCGGTAAAATGTAAACAGCCAATGCCGAAGACCAACCAGCATCAGAAGCAAACCTCCAGGATCAAGAATCCGGACACCTATGCCAATGAAATGAGTACTTCCCTGTACACTCAAGGGACAAAACATCTGAAGAACTGGAACTATGTTCCAAATATTGTTAAAGAACATGTCCCTCGAACTTCTTCTCGTCCCGTTGCTATTCCCGATCTTCGAGAACACCTTAAGCAAAAACGGGATAATATCTCAACATCTCCAGTGCAACCACTTGGACACCATTACAATCACAAGGTGGTCATCAAGTGTTGTTGTCAGACAACAAGACGATCTGTTTTCGATCATCTGAAATTTACAAACTCTGAACCTATATCCGAAGATGAAGACGAAGTTCTGTACGCTTCTGTCAACATGACTTCCAGAGACACTGGGGGTAGGAAGTGCTCCAAGCACGGCAAGCCTCGCAAGTTAAGCCAGCGGTATTTGGATCTACTCAAAGAATCTTCTGAAGGAGTATTCCAACATACTCGATCCCGAAGCCGAGACACAATCGGTCAAAGGAATCTTCAAGATCCTTCCGGTCATCTTCCTCCTTCTCACTCAGGAGATGATTCTTTCTCCGACTACGATGCATACAGCGAAAGTTCAGAACAAACAGTGTCCTCCACTGTACCTAAAGAAGTGACAACTTACGTTGTCACTGAAGACCCAGATGCTTCCAGTTCGGCTAGTCAAGAACAACGGATCGCTGTATTAGAAGACAAGCTGAAGACTATGGCCGAAATGGTTGCAAGTATGCATTCCATTATTGTGGCCCAGCATACAGTACCACCGATCGTACCTTCTACAAATCCTAAAATCATAGCATCGTCGGTGCCTGTCAATGCAGAACTGGAGGTAGCATCTCCTTAATTACCTTCTGTACAGATTCAACCCACTCCTAGTCAGTCAGGTGCTGGGGGTAGTACTTATCACGCTGTTCCTCCCCCTAACACTATGATTCAGCCTGCTCCTTCTACATCAGTGGAAGATGCCAATGAAGCTGTCAAGCTCCTACGCACTCAGTTTGAAGCTTTCAAAGAGAAGGACAACTTACAGAGGTTGGGGATCAAGCAACCTTACCCAGTTGAATGAAAGGAAGTCCCATTTCCTCCGAAGTACAAAATCCTAACAATCTCGCTGTTTAATGGCAGCACTTCTCCCAGTCAGTTCATTAACCACTTTGAGGTTATGACTTTCCAACTTCAACCAAATGACGCTCTTCTTACCAGAGTATTCGTTGGCTGTTTAGCCGGCGTAGCATACGATTGGTACAGAAGCTTGCTCGATGGTTGTACCACCTCCTTCTCTGGCCTAAAACAAATCTTCTTGGAACGATTCTATGAGGGGATCAATGACATGACTATGTCAGCCCTCAATAAAATCAAACAAAGGCACAATGAAACTGCTGAGAGTTTCATTGAAAGGTTCCGCCGGAAAGCTTTGAAAATGCCTCCTGGAACTCCGGCCGCTGTCACCATAGACACCTGCAAGGAAAATCTTTTACCTATCATCATTATGTGGACAGGATCTACTCAGTTCCAAGACTGGCCATCCTTCATTGTCAACGCTAAAGCAGCTGAAGTTAGCGCTGACAAATTCAAACAGCTAGGGGTACAAATGTCTAACCCCGACCGGGATGAACACCAGACATCGGGTAGTGGTAATCGCCAGAACAACCGCAAGAAAAAAGAAACTTTGAATATCAATTTGAATAAGAACAAAGAATCTTTGGCGGTCAACGTAGCTCCCCCTGCATCTGCTTCTACTCCTTCAGCACCTCCACCAAGGGAACCTCGTCCAAAAGTAGAGTACTATTTTGACGAGAATGACACAGTGAGCATCTTTGATTGCTTGATCAAAAGTAATAAGCTTCAGCTCCCAGACCCCAAGAAGCCTGATGAAGTCGGTAAGACTGATCATCCTAATTACTGTATCTATCACAGGTTCATCGGGCATCCCACTCGTGCATGTTATGTGCTCAAAGGCAAAATACAGGAGTTGGTCAACGCTGGTATTGTCACTCTACAGCAAGACGAGAAGACTGTTACCGCAAACATGGTCTCAGTTCAATTTGGTGACTTCCCGCCCCAGATGGTGCAGCACGGTGTCATTCCTATCCCCAAAGCTACTCATGAGATCGAGAATCTCCCTCTTCCACGAAGTGAAGGTCTTGTCCCCTTGTCTCTTGACTATGGCGAGATTATGTGGATTCATCAGGATCTTGTTTCAGAGTTCGAACTTCCCTCTTCCTCCAAGAAGAAAGACCGCTCCAAGGATAAGACAAAGACTTGCAATATGGTGTCTTTTGACCCCATAGTTGACAAGGAAATCCTGCTGGATACCAGATCGGGGAAAGCCTATCTAAAGGATTACCCCGAAGCTCAAGAGAATCCTGCTTCTTCTTCTGAGCCTGCTCCAGTGCAGCCTGCTTCCACTGAGGATATTTCTACTGCATCCTTACCAGTTGTAGTATCCATTCCTCCCAAGCCAACGGTAGCTGACAAAGGCAAACAGCAAGTCCGCTTCGATAAACCTTTGAAGAAATCATCTCCCTCCGGACTTGAAAAGCCTTACAACTTTGACATCTTAGCTCAGTTGGCTAATAAACCGGCCCGGCTGTCAATCTTCGAGCTCTTGCGCCTTTTTAAAGAGACTCGGGAAACTCTGAGCGAGGCTCTCATGCAAGCAGAAACATGTCTAGCCCTGCTTAAGAAGCCGGAAGCAGAACCAGTCTCTTGCCTCCATTATCATAGTGTGTTGGAGTTAATTCCAAACATAACTTTCACACAAGATGACATGCTGATGGAAGACAACAGACACAACCGTCCACTCTACTATACAGGATACGTCGACTCGATGAAAGTCGATCGTATTCTGATAGATCCAGGATCTACTCTCAGCATTATGTCGAAGACAATGTTGGATGCGCTGAAGATCCCAGTGCATAGTCTCTCCAGTACAATCACCACTATCCTTGGGTTCAATCAGGGAAGGAGTGAGCCTTTGGGCAAGATTCGCCTAAAACTCCAAATAGGCAATCTTCGCACAAAGGTTACCTTCTACATCTTCGACAATCATGGTTGTTCCTATAATACTTTGCTGGGAAGACCATTTCTGCATGAACATAACATTGTCTCTTCGACTCTCCATCAATATTTTAAATATGTTGATGACAATGGAGAGGTACAAAAGGAGGTTGCCGACCTTTATCCTTTCAAAGGCGTCGAAGTATACTTCAACGATGCTCGTATGTACAAGGATGAATTCATGAAAGTTGTCCTGTCTTTGGACACTGAAGAAGAGCAAGAAATAGTGCCTACTGACACCCTTATTATTCCTGTCAAAGGGCGTGTTTCTCGTCCACAGTCTTCCAAGCCACTGGCTATTCACTTGCCAGTTCAGAAGCAACCAGTTGATGATGACCAGGATCAAAGGGAGCTCATCTCTTCTGAGCCACTTGTTATCGATTTACGTCATAACAAGGAAAAAAGGCAGCTCACCTCTTCTGAGCCACTTGTTATTGATTTATCTCATAACAAGGATAAAAGGGAGCTCACCTCCTCTGAGCCACTTGTTATCGACCTCCGTCGTAACAAAGCCAATCCTCCTCCACGTTCTTCTTCTCCCCCTCTTGTAATCAATCTGACCAAGCCTGCTAAGGCTAAAGGTCCTGCTGTAAATACAGATGTATATATCAATAAAAAAGTATCTCCTTTCCAGTATACTGATGTCATTTATCATGCTAAATCTTATTTGGAAATGTTAGATAGCTTTTAGTCATTTACAATGGGAGTTGTACAATCTTTTCAAACAGAAGTCTCATTTGAACACCCAAAGGATTCATATCGTATTGTTCCCGCTCGAAAGAAAGGCGAGAGTCCAATACTTTTTAGTAAAAGACCGGAACAACAATTCAGCTATACGGATGATAGCAAAAGTAACGATACAGGACATCTTCAATTCTGTCGTTACAGTCAACAGTCAAAAGACATCATCCGAAAAATGGGTTATGACTTCAAGAGTGGCATCAACTACGGCAAAGGTAGAAGAACTCCTATCCGTACGACTGTTCCAAAGGAAAAGTCAGAGATATACTACAGCAGAACCAAAAGAGGTCTCGGATATGCTTCACCTCCAGTATTATCCCCAGCAGCTTCTGAATCCGATAGTGAGGAGCGCTCTAACTCTTCTGATTCCAGATCGTAGGATTCTGACACCAGCATCGGTCAAGTTCATCGATTGACTGTATCTTCTAACATGGTCTCCGTCGAATTTCCAGAAGGCTATGACGAGGATGTTGAAGAAAACCCCGAAACAGATCCTTGGGCTCAACGAATGGATATCTAATGGGAACTCCGATTCAAACAAAGGGAACCTCCTACCGAAGATCAATTAGTTTAAATTGATGTAGGAGAGAGCGGGTCACCTCGTCCAATATTCATCAGCAAGAACCTTCCAGAGACAGATAAGCAGGAATTAATTCTTCTTGTTAAAGAATACATTGATGTCTTTGCCTGGAGCTATGAATACATGCCAGGTCTAGATCCTAAAGTTGCTACTCACAAATTGAACATCTTGCCGAATGCAAAACCAGTCAAACAGCAACAATGGCGTTTCAAGCCAGAAATAATGGACGCAATCGACGATGAAGTCAAGAAGCTCATTGCTTGTGGCTTTATTCGAGAAGAACAACATCCTGATTGGGTAGCCAATGTCGTCCCAGTTCTAAAGAAAACCGGCAAAGTTCGAGTCTGCATCGACTTTCGGGATCTTGATGAAGCATGTCCAAAAGATGAATTTCCTCTTCCTATCACTGACGTTATGATTGATAACACCTGTGGGTTCGAAAGAATATCTTTCATGGACGGATTCTCCGGATATAATCAAATTCGGATGAATCCTGAAGATGAAAAACATACTTCTTTCCGCACTCCTCGCGGAGTCTACTGCTATACTGTCATGCCATTTGGTCTCAAGAACGCTGGTGCAACATACCAACGAGCCATGAGTACCATATTTCGAGATCATCTGCGCAAAACTGTCGAATGTTACATCGACGATATTGCCGTCAAAAGTCGTCTAAAGGAAGATCACATCCAAGACTTGAGAACTATCTTCAATCTCATGCGCCAACATCAACTCAAAATGAATCCTGCTAAGTCATTCTTGGGTGTCTCTAGTGGCAAATTTCTCGACTTCGTCATTACCTCTAAGGGTATACACGTAGATCCCGAGAAGATCAAAGTCATTCAAGAGATGCGTCCTCCACGCAACCTAAAAGAGCTACGAGGATTCCAAGGTCGACTTGCGTACATCAGGAGATTCATTACGAATCTGTCTGGACACTGCAGACCATTTACTCAACTAATGAAAAAGGGTGTATCTTTCGTTTGGACCGAAGAATGTCAACGAGCATTTGATGACATAAAGCGGTATCTCATGAACCCACCAGTCTTGGTGCCACCGATCTCTGGCATACCATTCTTAATGTATGTCCGTGCTATAGATCATTCATTGGGTGCTTTACTTGCCCAAAAGAACAAAAAGGCCACGAACAAGCTATCTACTACCTCAGTCGTACTATGATTGGTGCTTAACACCGTTATAGTCCGGTCGAAAAAGAATGCCTAACTCTTATGTTCGCTGTTCAGAAGACTCGGCATTACATCATTGGCCAAACTATTCATGTCATATCCCGAGTTAATCCTCTTCGGGTACTGATGAAGAAGCCTAGTACACTCAATTCTCGGCTAGCTACATGGGCCATTCTGCTAGCCCAATATGACATGGTATATGTTCCTCAAAAGTCTGTCAAAGGTCAAACACTGGCAGACTTCTTAGCGGCTCATCCTGTTCCAGAGACATCCAAACTCTATGATTAAATTCCAGACGAGACATTAGAATCTAATACAATCTCCGAAGAATTTCCTACTTGGCGTCTATTCTTTGACGGTGCATCCAGGATTGGATCCAATGGTGCCATTGTCGCAGGAGTTGGAGTTGTCCTCGTTTCTCCAGACGGGTCAGCTATCCAAAGAGCATACTCCTTAGATGAGCCTTGCTCCAACAACGTGGTAGAGTACAATACTCTACTTATTGGCCTTCAGCTAGCCAAACAACTAGACGTCGAGTATCTTGAAGTCTATGGTGATTCTAAGCTGTTTGTTAATCAGGTTAGAGGGACTTATGAAGTTCGCCATCAAGATCTAGTGCCTTACTTTGAAGCGGCAATCAACATAGCTACATCATTCAAAGCCTTCTTCATCGAATATGTACGCCGAGATTGCAATACTGAAGCTGACGCTTTGGCCAATCTTGCAGCAGTCTTAGCCATCCCTATCAAAAGACAGTAGGTGGTGGTCATCTCTAATCGGGAACTGTTCTGCATCGAAAACAATCGTAATATTAAGTTCAGTAATCTTACTGAAGTCAATGTTATCAATGAAGATTGGAGAACTCCCTTCATCAACTTTGTGGTCCATGACATACTCCCTGAAGATCCCAAGGAGGCTACGAGTATTCGCCGACGGTCTCTACGATTCTACTACAATCAGACCACTAAAACTCTCTACCGGCGAACTTATGACGGCCTACTCTTATGCTGTCTCGCTGGAGATGAAGCGAAGCAAGTACTGCATGAAGCTCACGACGGTGTCTGCGAAGCACATCAACCCGGTCCTAAACTACAGGATCGCATCCGACGTATGGGTTACTACTGGCCCTCTATGGTATCTGATGCCATCGAATATGCGAGAAAATGTCGAGCTTGTCAAATCCACGCAGACTTTATTCATCAACCGTCAGAATTTCTTCATCCGACTGCTGCTTCCTGGCCTTTTGAAGCATGGGGCATGGACATCATAGGTCCCATCAATCCTCCTTTTTCTAGAGGATATCGGTTCATACTGGAAATAACCGATTACTTCTCCAAATGGGCCGAAGCTATACCATTGGCTGAAGTTAAGACCAGCAGCATCATCAACTTCGTCAAACATCATGTCATCTATCGATTTGGTGTACCTCGAAGAATCATCCACGGCAATGGACCTCAATTCATCAGTCAAAAGTTCACAAGGTTCTGTGACGAGCAACGAATTGACAATGTCGCTTCGACAGCCTATAATCCTGCTGCTAACGGCTTAGCTGAAGCCTTCAACAAGACTATCATCAAGCTCCTCAAGAAGTTTGTATCTACTAACAAACGAAACTGGAGTGAAAAGCTTGGGGAATGTCTTTGGGCCTACCGCACTACGGTCCACAATCCTACAGGCTGTACACATTTCTCTTTGGTATACGGCTGTGAAGCAGTTCTACCTCTAGAACTCTAAATTCCATCCTTGAGGATTGCTATCGCCAACGAACTCACTACAGAGAATAATGATCTTCTTCGACTTCAAGAGTTAGAAGCGCACGATGAGAAGCGGCTATTGGCTCAACAGCATATTGAGTTATACCAAGCCCGTATCTCAAAGACTTTCAACCGCAAAGTTAAGGTCAGAGCATTTCAGAAAGGAGAGCTTGTTTTAACAGTCAGACGTCCTATGACAATGACTCACTCAAGCAAAGGCAAGTTCGATACGAAGTGGGAAGGTCCATATATCGTGAACAAAGTCTTCTCAAATGGAGCCTATCAACTCACAGAGTTAGACGGTCGAGTTGCAATGATGCCCATCAATGGCAAATTCCTCGAGAAATACTATGTATAAATGTAACAGAGTGATTGTAATTATCAGACAAGTTCATAAATAAAATTCAGTTTTATTTCATCTTGAATGATAGTACATAATATCAAGAAAGGTCACTATCATCCTTCTCAAAATTAGGACGCGAACCACTACCATCCTTATTAAAAACATGATCAGCAAAGGAGTCTAGAATATTCCTGCTGGAACCCACCAGGAATTTGCAAGCAGCCATCCTCATAGCTTCTTCTTCTTCAGTCTTCCCTGGTTCGAGCAGGAAGTCCAAGATGTCTTTTGGCGGTTTGGGGGCAGACGAACCTTCGCCCGCTGCTATCTGCTTTGGTTGAGCCGGCTCAACTGGGCGTTCTTCAGTACCGCTTCCACCCCCGGAGCGATCTCAGCCTTCTTGGATGCATCTCCAGACGACATCTTTATGTTGAAAAGTGAAAGTGACCATCCTATCTGATTTTCTGTTCTATTTATAGACAGAGATTCGTATGACAATGAAGCGACACATTCATCCGACGGTTCGCCCGTTCATTCCATCCATCTGACGGTTCACCCGTTCATTACCATCATCTGACGGTTCGCCTGTTCATCACATTCATCCGACGGTTCACCCGTTCATTTCACCTTCATTTCATCTGACGGTTCGTCCGTTCATCACATTCCTTTGACGGTTCGTCCATTCATCACATTCCTTTGACGGTTCACCCGTTCATCACACTCATCCGACGGTTTACCCGTTCATTACATTCATCCGACGATTCATTTCGTTCATTTGTTTTGACGAATCATCCAGTTCGTTCTTATCAGCAACTTGTCATCTTTGATTAAGTTGTCTATTAAAATAATGATATTCGATAAATTATATTTGCCACGTCCATATTACCTCTGAGCAGATATAATTGAATATGATTATTTTCCAGAATCAAAAAATATATCATGTCCTGCACCTCTGAATATATTTTCTATCTCAATTATTTATATCTGACTAAGATATGCAATAAATAATAGAATCACAAAAAATGTCTTTTATTGATCAAAAAGATGAAAGATGTTACACATCATATTACAAAAAAAGAAGAAGATACAAGAATCTTTCTATTAAACTGGTGGTGTCATCAAGCCGGTTATCTGTTGCTTCAGAGTCTGCAGTCGCTCTTCACGGTATTCCATCACTCGCTTTCTGGCTTCTTCCATCCCAGATTTTTCATTGAAGGTTGGCATAGTTACCATTCTGCGAGTGATTTCAGCATTATGAGCTGCAGCATATTCGTCTCTTTCTTGGGTTAGAGCACCGAGTTGTTGAATTACAGTTTGATGTTCGGTGACCTCATCTTCCAGTTCTTCCTGAAGACGAGCAATCTCCGCTTTCAATTCAACAATTCTCTTCTCTTTTCTTTCAGCCACAGAGGTCACTGTTTCTACCTTGGAATTGTACTCAGCAGACTTAATAGTGAAAGTATCCAAGAGAATTTGGAAATTGACTCTCTCAACTGCAGCCTCCTGAGACATCCGTTCAAACTCGGCTTGCACCAAAAGTTCTACCTCTCCTTTATTCAACTCTTTGTAGCTCTTTGTTGAGGTCTCCAGCTCATCTAATATGTGTTCGAGAAAAGTCGCCTGATCCTCGTCACCTTGATTGCGGATGGCATTAACTAAGAAAGAGGTTGGACCTCTGACCGTAGAGAAATCAGCTTCTTCTTTCTCCATCACTCTATCTATTAAAGGCCCCAATGAATCAAAAAAGAACTTGGTAAATGACTTGATGACAAACTGATTGGTAGCTAAAGCACCAGGAGTAGCAGCTACTCTTGCTGACGATGAAGCGACATGATGTTCAGTCTCTTGTACTTGGATGGAGGGCTCTTTGAATAAGGAAACTAAAGAAGAGCTGGTTGCTCCTCCCGGTTGTTCCTCTGCAAAATTAAAATTTTGTAATTTTGACTATCATTGGCTACTGTCAAAGTGGATCAAAAGTGAAAGCAAATTTTACCATGGCTTGATCCGGCAACGGGCCTGTCATCTGTTGGAACAGATTCCAGCTGAGAAGAAGTAGCCTCAGACATTACTGCCTGACTACTTCCTGCTTCAGAGCCACATGACAAGTGACGACTGCTGCTAGCTATCGTCGTTGCAAGCATTATGTCCATGCACATTGGAGGAGCTGGAGAAGATCCGAGTTCTGTATGGAATAAGAATAAAGATATCAGCTATCAATCTATTAAAAGAAGATTGCTAATTTCATTCTATACCTTGGGGATCGACAGCAGGAGTTTTCTCCAAGGGCGTTTCTTCATCTGCTATCTTTTTCGGAGATGTCTGCACCTCAACATCCTTTTCAGGATCCAAGGTGTCATCAGCAGCTTCTGGAGATACCTGCACCTCAACATCATTTTCAGGATCCAAGGTGTCATCAGCGGCTTTGGGAGACAAATGCACTTCATCATCCCCTTCAGGATTCTGTGTATCATCAATATACTCTGATGATGTACTCTCCTCGTTTTTATCTTCCTCCGGTGCCTCACCACTGGCAGTTGCAGCGGTTTGATCAACATAATCCTGCAAGCTGAAGTCGCTGTCATTTAAAGCATCGATCATCAAACGATCCTCCTCCTCGCGGAGTGTTCCTGGTGTGACAGGAGGTTGAGTAGTCTCCATTACCGGTAAAGGAGGTCGCAAAGCTTCGTGCTCTGTCTCTGCAATATCTTCTCTGGGTTCTACGGCCTCATTTCTCTGGTCAACCTCTTCCCTCTGCTTGATATCCTTCCTCTGTTCTGGACTAGGAGTTTTATGCCCAGACTCAGAAACAGGAGTGGGAGATGACATAGTAATTCCAGCGGCAGCATTCACCACCACTGAAGACAAGAGTTGCCTTGGAGGAGAGACAGTTCTCTTTCTTCTTCTGAGGGCCAGCTTCTTCTTTCTATGCAGAGGTCTCTCAGGACTCTCTATATTTACTATCTCGGCCTGTTTCTGAATAGAGGTTGGCGTGGCTTCTTCTTCTCGGGTTGACTCAGCTAATTATCGGGATTGTGATCTAGTGGTAACTTTCTCTGAAGAATGTTCCAAGATCAATTTCTTCTTCGCAACTGGAGAAGAAGGTTCTTCTCTCCTTCTCCTTTTCTCCTTGGCCGGAGACTTAACAACCTTCAGAGAAATTCTTAATGGTTGGTTCACTTCCTCAGGGAAATTGGCTTCCCTGGAGGCTTCCAATGGATCATCCACTGGTGCATGTTCTTCGTCGTTATTGGGAGCTAATATGTCAGTCGCTCCTTTCTTCAGATGATTTGTTGTTACAAAACTATCTACGAGGTTATAGTTCTCCGCAAATGTATTGGCAGCTGTGTAAAATAATGAATATGTGTATAGCATTCTGGGGCCATTATCATTCTTGTTAGGCATTGAGAACACTATCCTAGTTTCTCGAGCATTGTAGTAGGCCCATGCTCTCGTACCGTCGATCAGGTACCCCTTTTCTTGTAGGCAAGTTATTGCGTTGCCCACATGGAATTGGTCGTAACCAAACTGACGAGCGAAGCGACTCGGCAGATATGGTTCAAGGTAGCATTCCTCCTCAAATCTGTATACCAAATGTGATGGTCTAATCGCCTGCAGCCAGTCAAAAGCTGCTCGGCCTAGTGGCTGCCTCCCCAGATCAACCATATTTGTCGCCATGAACTCGTAACCAGCTGGAGAAGCGAAGCTATAAAAGTTCCATCCCTTGCCAAGGTTGAGGGTATGTCTGCAGTCCTTCAGACTAACGTACACCCACTTGCTTCGGAAGAATCTACGCAGAAAGCTGCCACAAACTGCCCCCATGTCGGGGTTCATCAGAGATGGATGATGCAGAAGCAACCACCCGAATAGATAGGTGTAGGGCAACTCCAGTCTTGGAAAGTTCCCTTTCTCACCCTTCCACTTGATCATTGAGTCGCCATACAGACGAAGACCTACATTTATTCTACAGGTCATCGCTGATAATAAATCCATCCGGTAGCCGAAGACTAACCAGACGGCAGCGAAGAGTATGCCATGGTGGAAGCGGTCCATGGCGCTTGCTCCAGGTACAACAAATCGACGGAGCCAGTATGTCAAAAATCCAGCCAGCTGAGCTTCTTTAGACGTGGACCTGTAGCCCATTCTTATAAAGCTTTCAACAAAATCTCCGGGCTTGAGCGGAGGATATTGGTGTTCATCAGTAACTCTGATATCCATTCTCTTATTTTCTTCCATCAGCTTTATCACTTCACTGTTGCTGAGAGGTTGAAAGAAGGTTGGGTTGCAAGAGTCATGATCTTTGGTCTTTTTTTCAACGATATGGTTAAGAAAAAGATAAGGCAACCATTTGGAGGAATAACATGTGCTAGAAGAGCCGCTCTGGTAATACAGGGAGCATATATTATAATGGTACAGTAGTTCATCAAAAACTGCTACCATTTCTGGATTTTCTCGACGCAGTCTCTCTAATTCGTCGTTTGTGGAAACATACTCCTCATAAGGGGAGTCTCCATTTGGTAGGCATGAGATATACTTCATCTCATGGAGCGCCAATCCCATCTTCCCGCAGGGCGTCATGAACGTCCCTGTCCTATAGTTATACCTCTCTGCCAGGACTAGAAACAGATGAGGGTTTGGGTGGAAGCCATATACGGTAGCATATACCGCATTATAAAGATCAATCTCTTTTAGTTGATCTTCAAATTGAGCCAATGCCCAGTTGGCTATGCAGTTCCATCTTCTATTCTCCGGGTTCACCAGACCGGTCTGTAGAAGCATGGAAAATACTAAAGAAATTGACTCATGCAGCCAAGAAAGACCCATGCGGCTCAGAAAATGCATGCGGCTCAGGGAGTCATGCGGCATAAAGAGCTATGCGGCCGGAGGTATTCCATGCGGTTCAGAAGACATGTAGCGTGACAGTGCTCCCCTCCGATCCATGCTGCATTAATTGCTTTGACGGCTGACCCCTCTGAAAAGTTGACAGACCTGACACCAAAGCAGGTAATTATGACTCTGTCATGATGATGAATCTCTAGGGAAGAGAAAGAAATCTCTGACACGATCCCCCGAGAGCAACAAAATGCCACGTGGCCCTGCCACGTGGGTGTGCTTATGCGGCTCGAAGTGAAGACTTCCCATGCGGTTCAGAGTGAAGCTGTCCCATGCGGTTCAGAGTGAAGCTGTCCCATACGGCTCGAGTGGAATCATCCCTATGCGGCTCAAGAAGATTATGCCCATGCAGCTCAAGCAGACACACCATTATGCGGTTCATACGGCTCATCATATGGTTCAGAAGTCTGAAGGAGGGGGCCACTGCCCAGACAGGCCTGACACGTGTCCCAAGTCTTATGCGGCCCAAAAGTCATGCGGCCCAAATCTCATGCGGCCCAATCTGCATGCGCAATCAGTGACCATTGGCTCTCAGGACACGTGTCCTCGGCCGATCAATCTCCCAGATTTATGGCAATCCAAGATCGGGTCGAATCCCAGTGATCTGGGGCACGTGGCAGGAGAATAAATTTGATTTATTCGCAGATATTAGAGAATCATTATAAGGAAGATTTATGCCAATCAATATTATTTGCTAATGGGGATTTGGTGTAATCTACCCTTAATGGTTCTGATTCGTCACAATCAGAAACGAACGGCCTGGATTGATCAATCCCCAGGCCGCCGCCATCTCCAAGAGCTAATCATTGGCAACCCTAGTGATCACATCCCACTATTATAAATAGCAAGGTGCCATTCCCTTGTAATAGGGGAGGAGAAATACACAAAAGAAAAAAAAATCAGAGAAGAATACGTATACACAGAGAGACTTCCCCCATAGTCAGAGAGAGAATATACACAGAGAGAGAGAAGTCAGGAGAGCAATCAGAGAGAGAGCAAGAAGGCATTTCTTCGTCAACGACCAAGCAGATCTTCCCCGAGTCAAGGCTGCGTACCGATCGTCCAAGGAGTAAGGCAGAGCGGCCGTCGCTTTCCTGAGCCTCTATCGTCACCCCCCAGAATCTAAAATAAACAATCGTACTTAGACTGCTGTACCTAGGTTTTCGTCCCTAGGCTTTCTTTGTACGAGCGAGTTTGTATTATGAGTCTAAGTTCAGTCCTCCGATAATTGTTCTGTACTTTTACAATCAATGGCAAACACGATGGCGACTCTGCTGGGGACTAACTTCTCTACGGCTGAGGAGTTGGTGACGCAATCGGACGCAGCCAAACTTGGCTCTACACAACAGAAGATGGTCGTACGCTTCGACCAACAGGCGTTCGAAGAGATGCTCTCTGAAGGTAGCACTGGCCCGGTCCAGAAGCGCACACGCACCATAAAGGCTCGTAAAGAGTGGAGGCCAAAATCATTTGCTCCTCCGCAAGCCCTTGATGGGGTGCTCTCTATTGCTCAAGATGGCGAGAAAGACTCCCCTGCGGCCCCACTTCAGACCGTAGACAACTCTGCTGTCCCCAAGTCCGGCAGAAGAAAACACTATGATGCTGGACTTGCAGGGGCAAAGAGTAACTCTACGCGATCCGAGCCGCAGAAGAGTATTAGCCGCAGGGAGAAAGCCCATGCGGCTATAACCGCCGACCGCATAAAGAAAACTCATGCGGCCACATCTGTTAGCCGCATAACTTATGCGGCTATAGTTGCCAACCGCACGGATGAGACTCATACGGCTATTAAAGTCAATCGCTTGCAAAAAACCCATGCGTCCACAGATGCCAACCGCATGCGGTCAGCCTGCACGGTCGTGACTCCTAACCGCATAAAGACTCATCCTACAACAAAAGACAGCCGCATGCAGACAGCCTGTACGGTACCCAATGCTAGCCGCATAGCATCCGTCCCACGCTTCTCTCGATCAGTCTTCGACCGGCTTTCATGCGGTCCTGACTCTGATCATTCTCTGGATGATAATTCAGACTCTGTGGTATTCGACTTAGACTCCTCCTATTACGCACCCACAAGTGCTAAAAGAAGAAAGTCTAGGGCAGCGCGGGCTCATCAAGTCCAGACGACTGCCCCAACCTCTGACTATCGGGGCGTCCCGCTGATTAGCACGCGGGCCTCTGATGGGATGTTGTATAAAACCACTCAAGTCTAGCCCCCGGCGGCAAACAGACGAAGTGGTTCCTCTGACCTGCGTGAGGTTATCCTCCACAAACGCAAGGAAAGAGAAGAAGCTTCGGGGTGTAAAGAGCCCTCACACGGACATCAATGCACCCAGATCATCGTCAACTGCTGTTGCAGCAACGCGGCGGTGACGGAAGACCGGCCATCCGTCTTCCAAAGACTACATCATCCGAGCTCAGAAGACGAGGCACCTCCTGTTGTCTCCTGCAAGTCCGTGCAGAAAGTTTTCGCCAAGGGAAGAGGGAAGAAAACGAGCATCTCCAGCCCAAAAGTGTCAACTACTGCAGCTAAGAAACCGTCGTCTAAAGGGTTATCCTCCACTGGAGTATTTCAACACACCCGTTCGAAGATGAAAACTGCTGCGGTAGGAAGTTCGTCGTCTGCAACATTGGGGGTCGTCGGAACTGGGGGTAGCACTCCTCCAAACATCCACGACAATTCGATATTCCAGGAATACGGACTGGAGGAAGTAAATCCTCCGACGGATACAACAGATACCGACGTCCCCAAGGACATCCTAGACGAAGCAAGCTCCGAAGCCGGGGGTAGTGTTCCTTCCGAGTCTCAACCTGAAGAGAACATCCCCACATATCCCGATGATTTCTCGATGCACGGGTACGACTCGGAGGGTACATCCTCCACCACTCCTTCCGTCACTCCTCATGTGAAGACGGTGTTCATGACAGACAGCAATCAAGGCGGTTCCGGTGATCGCCAGCGCATCGACACTTTGGAGGCCATATTACACGCCTTGGTCAAGTCTGTAGACGAGATCAAAGCGGCGCTTCCTAATCTGCAGGGGGTGACACCTGGCCAGACAAGCACGGGTCCCCCAATCAACGTAGATTCAAATTCGGCGGCACCAAACCCGGACAATAATCCTCCCGAAGTAACGGCTCCGACTGCGACAGATGAGACCCGAGAAGTAAGGAGAGAAGTTCAAGAGCTCCGAGCCATGTTCCACGCCAGAGAAAACTCTCAAGACTTCAGAATACGACAACCATATCCTGCTGAATTGAGGGATGTTCCATTCCCACCAAGATATAAGCCGTTCAATATCAACCCCTATGATGGCAAGACCTCAGCAAGTCGGTACATCACTTACTTCGAGGTCACTACCGACCATCTGCCCCATGATGACGCTATCCTGACACGGTTATTCATTGGGGCATTGGAAGGAGTCGCCTTCGATTGGTACCGCAACCTGTCGGACAATTGCATCCATTCCTTCGCTGGCTTCAAACGCCTGTTCTTGGAGAGGTTCTATGAGGTAGGGCAGGATGTCACGATGTCTACCCTCATGGAAGTCATTCAAGGAGAGAAAGAGCCGACGAGGAATTATATTGAGCGGTTTCGTCAAACCGTAATGAAGTTACCATCTGGCAACCCGGACTCCTCCTTGATCGAAATTTGCCAAAAGAGACTACTCCCAACAATCAGTCTCTGGATGGGCGAGAGTCAATTCAAGGACTGGAAGGCTTTTATCATTAGTGCTACAAGTGCCGAAGAACGATTAAAGAAGGCTCGCCAACTGGGATTACATATCTCAGAGGGAGAGAACAAGAGCAAGCGTCCCAGCACCACCAACGACAATGGGGGTAGCCCCTCCAACAACCGGGACAACAGAGGCAAGCAGGCTATGGTGGCCGATACAGCCCAGAAGCCTGAGTCGCAACCTGCGGACAAACAATGGCCTCAAATCACTTACTCTTTTGAAGACGGTCACGTCAAGCCTATCTTGGACATGCTCATACAAGGAGATAGGATTCAGCTTCCTCCACCAAGACGGGAGCCTCGGCCGGCTGATCTGGAGAACCCAAAGTTCTGCCATTACCACCGCTACGTCCACCATGCTACGCACGACTGCTACCAACTGAAACGATATATCCAAAACCTCATCGATTCAAACGCTCTGGCCATCAATTTCGAGGAGGTAACCGTGGCAGCCAACATGGTGTCCGTACAATTCGGTAGCTTCCCTCCAACAGAGACCCAGGACGGGGTTATACCCATCCCTCTGGCAACGATGGAGATTGCTAATCTCCTGCCTGCTCAAGCTGCTGGTCTAGTACCCCTCACCACCTCACGAGGGGAAATCATGTGGGTCCATCCGGACCTAGTCCACGAGGTAACTCAGTCCACTCCATCTTCTAAAAAGAAAAGTAGAAAAGTCAGATCCTGCCGTACCACCTCAGCAGATGAAGAGGAAGTCACGGCCGTTGTTACTCGATCCGGAGCACAATCTCAACCTGTGGCTGAAAACTCGACTGATGATTATCCGCCCATTACCACGGATGCTCCGGGACCGGCTCAGCCTTCGACGACCGACAAGCCTAGGCCGAAGGAGACTCGCTTCGACAAATCCCTCCGAAAGGAAACATCTCAGGGGCTGGAGAGGCCCTACAACCTCGACATCTTGGCACAATTGGCCAATACACCGGCCAAATTGTCCTTATATGAACTCCTGAGGCTCTCAAAGGATGTCCGCACAGTTTTGAGCGATGCACTTCAAAATGCCGACGCGTACCTGGCTCAGGTCAACCTCAAGGAAGAAAATCAGCCCGCAGACCTCCAAGACAGTGCCTGTACGGGAGCAATGCCTAACATCGTCTTCACTACACAAGACATGCTCATCAAGACTAATCTACACGATCGTCCATTGTACTACACAGGCTACATCGGCGACATAAAGGTGGACCGGATGCACATTGACCCTGGGTCTTCCATAAGCATCATTCCAAAAGGACTACTGCATCATCTTCGTATCCCGATGCATCGCCTGACCCCTACAAATACCGCCATCAGCGGGTTCAATTCGGGAAGGAGCTACCCAATCGGGAAGATCCGTCTGACAATTGGCGATCTCCAATCAGAAGTCACTTGCTACGTCATAGATGCCGACACTTCATACAACATCCTTTTGGGGCGCCCTTGGATACACGATTACATGATCGTGCCTTCCACGCTACACCAATGCTTCAAATATGTCGACAAGCAGGGCTTCGTGAGGACAGAATTTGCTGACATCGATCCCTTCAAAGGGGTCGAATCTTATTACTCGGACTCCTGCCTATACGAAAAGTCGAAGAGGCACCTTGAAGGAGGAAATGAACAAACTGATGTTGAAGCAACCACGGGATCAGAAGAACCTCTGACAATCCACCTCCAGGCTCGTAAGCCAGGCAATTTCGCACCCCTTACGGCCACGCTGCGTAAGGACGTGATCAGCCTCTCGGCACAGGAAGAGCAGTTGAGAATCCGGCTGCCATGGTCCGGCCAGGTACCGAGACCCACGACAGGGCCACTTACCATCAGATTGTCGAGAGTCGGTCAATCCCAAACAGAGATGCTCAATCCCTCCGATAGACCTCTGACGATACGCCTTCCTAAGAAAGGTCGTCACCCCGATGAGAGGTCTGACACTTCAAGCGAACCAGCCACCCCTCGCTCCACATCAAGTACCAGACTGGGGGTTGCTAGTCTACCGACAACCCCACGCTCCGCTCCGTCAGTTGAACCTCTGAAGATCAAGCTGACTAGGACGCCCTCTCAATCTTCATTCACACAGGGGGTAGCCAAAGAGGAACCAGAGCTAGCCAAGTATGTGGCTGCCCACACTGACGCTCCCTCCGCAGATGATGTAATCCCTCTAGAAAAGATACCTTACTTCATCAATAAAGGGTTATCTTTGAACTACACCGAGCTCAATAAGCTATGTACAATGTATGCTATGGAACACGGTATAGGCACTCACCTACATACACAGGCGACAAATGTGTACACCGCTATCCAACTTACTCCAGTAGAAGACGCTTACCGAATAATCGAGGGAGGGGACCACCCAATCATCTTCGGCCGGACGAACAACCCGCATCTCCTCGCCATGGAAGAAGTAGACTTCGGGTCAGATGCTGAAAGACTGCCTCTGTATCTCTATAGCCCTCAATCCAAATATCTCATGCAGAAACAAGGGTATGATCTAGAGACAACGCCAGGACTGAACTACGGCACTGGACGACGATTACCTTTGAAGACACCAGCCCCGGCGGACAAACCACGGAACAACTATAACAAAACTCGATGCGGTTTAGGGTATGTAACGCCTACTACGACCCCGGAAAGCTCAGATAAAGAATGCGACTGGCAGTCACATTCAACCGGATCACCTACTTCCGACTCAGATACCAGCATCGGAGATGTGTTCAGACAAGTCATGTCAGTCAACATGGCATTCACCGACGCTTACGAGGAAGACGAAGACATCCCCGAAATCCTTGAGCTAGAGCCATGGGCCCAGCAATTAGACGCACAATAGGAAAAGCGGTTCGAACTGAGAGAACCTCCTACCGAAGATGAGATCATAAAAGTGGATCTCGGTAGCGAATCTTCTCCAAAACCGATCTTTATCAGTAAAAGCCGAACTGACGAAGAAGGAGAGTCGCTGTTAGAACTTGTCAAAGAATACATTAATGTGTTCGCCTGGAGCTATGAAGACATGCCGGGGTTAAATCCTGACATCGCTCTCCACAAACTAAATATACGGCCAGATGCAAAGCCAGTCAAGCAGCAAAAATGACGCTTCCGCCCAGGCGTCATGGACGCAATCGAAGCCGAAGACAACAAGCTAATAGCCAGCGGCTTCATTCGTGAAGAGCAACATCCTGATTGGGTCGCCAATATTGTACCCGTCCTCAAGAAGAATAGGAAGATTCGAATCTGCATCGACTTCCGCAACCTGAACGAGGCATGCCCCAAAGATGAATTTCCCCTTCCTATCACAGACATCATGATCGACAATACATACGGCTTTGAACGTATGTCATTCATGGATGGATTCTCGGGGTACAATCAAATCAAGATGTCTCCCGACGACGAAAAGCACACCTCATTCCGAACCCCGATTGGCACATACTGCTACACAGTCATGCCATTCGGTCTAAAGAATGCTGGCGCTACATATCAGCGAGCCATGAGTATTATTTTCAGAGAACATTTGTACAAGACAGTGAAATGCTATGTCGACGACATCGCCGTCAAGAGTCGCCGTAAGGAAGATCATCTGCAAGACCTGAGAACGGTGTTCAACTTAATGTGAGCCCACAATCTGAAGATGAACCCTACGAAATCGTTTTTGGGTGTATCCAGCGGGAAGTTCTTGGGCTTCATCATCACTGTACGGGGTATCCATGTAGACCCCGAAAAAACGAGGGCAATCATGGAGATGGGTCCCCGAGAAATCTCCGTGAACTTAGAGGCCTCCAAGGGAGGCTAGCTTATATCAGGATGTTCATTTCCAACCTCTTCGGGCAATGTCGACCTTTTACCCGTCTCATGAAGAAGGGAGTCTCATTCGTATGGGACGAGGAATGCCAGCGCCCTTTCGATGACATCAAAGAATATTTATCAAATCCTCCAGTCCTGGTGGCCCCGGCCCCTGGAAAACCATTCCTGCTCTATGTACGAGCAATGGAACACTCCCTCGGTGCCCTGCTGGCACAAAACAACGACGCAGGCCACGAGCAGGCCATTTACTATCTCAGGCGAATGATGGTCGGGCCCGAACACCGATACACCGCTGGGAAGAAAGAATGCCTCGCCCTGGTATTCGCCATTCAAAAGACGCGGCACTATGTCACGGGGCAAACCATACATGTGATCTCACGAATCAACCCTCTCAGGGTCCTTATGACCAAACCTGGGGCACTCAGCTCCCGCCTCGCTACATGGGCGATATTGCTATCCCCCTATCATATGATCTTCGTCCCGCAGAAGGCTGTCAAAGGTCAAGCCCTGGCAGACTTTTTGGCGGCCCATCCAGGATCGGAATCATCCAGAATATACGAAGAAATCCCAGATGAGGTCGCCGATTCGAATACAACCACCCACGATAACATATGGCGGATGTTCTTCGATGGCGCTTCAAGAACCGGACCCAAGGGAAACATCGTCGTCGGAGTCGGAGTAGTATTGGTCTCTCCTACCGGGCTAGTGATCAATCGTGCCTACTCTCTCACGGAACCCTGCTCTAACAACGTGGCCGAGTACAACGCTTTGGTCATTGGCCTCCAACTCGCAAGAGGACTGGGGGTAGAATACCTTGAAGCATACGGCGATTCGCAATTAATCGTCAACCAGATTCGGGGGACGTACGAAGTCCGCCATGAAGACATGATCCCCTACCACCAAATAGCGATCAACATTATTTTATCATTCGAGGGATTCTTCATCGAACACGTCCCCAGACTCCAAAATATCGAAGCTGATGCCCTAGCAGGCCTGGCTGCTTCCCTAGCAGTGCCAAACCACTCTCATCATTCGGTCGATGTAATCGGCCATGAGCTGGTCTGCCCCAAGAACAACGTTCAAGCCATGGCGAGTTATTCTGCTCAGATGATCGACGGAGCGGCAGACTGGAGACAACCATTCATAGACTTCGTGGTCTACGATATCCTGTCCGAGAACCCGAAGGAGGCTACTTCTATCAGACGGCGTTCTCTCAGATTCTTCTACGATACAGAGACGAAAATGTTGTATCGCCGCTCCTACGACGGATTACTACTTCGGTGCTTGTCGAACGCAGAAGCCAAAGAAGCCGTACGAGAGGCTCATGACGGTGTCTGCGGGGCCCATCAGCCTGGCCCTAAGCTGCAAGACCGCCTTCGCCGAATGGGCTACTACTGGCCCACGATGGTGGCTGATGCAATAGATTATGCCCGAAAATGTAAGGCCTGTCAAGTCCACGCAGACTTCATTCACCAACCATCCGAATTTCTACATTCGACAGTGGCATCCTGGCCATTCGAAGCATGGGGAATGGATATCATTGGTCCAATCACCCCACCTTCCTCCCGAGGACATCGCTTCATACTTGCGATCACTGATTACTTATCAAAGTGGGCAGAGGCTGTCCCACTCACCGAAGTCAAGACTTCGAACGTAATCAGCTTCCTGAAGCACCACGTCATCTACCGCTTTGGACTGCCCCGAAGGATCATCCATGATAATGGTCCGCAGTTTATAAGCCACGCATTCTACCGATTCTGCGACAAACACCGCATTCAGAATGTCGCATCGACACCATACAACCCGGCAGCAAACGGGTTAGCAGAGGCATTCAATAAAACAATCATCAAACTCCTCAAGAAATTTGTCTCGACTGGAACGAGAAGCTCGGCGAGTGCTTATGGGCTTATCGCACCACGGTTCGAACAGCCACCGGGAATACACCATTCTCTCTGGTGTACGGGAGTGAGGCAGTTCTCCCATTAGAGACTCAGATTCCCTCACTCCGAGTCGCCCTCACTTATCAATTGACAACAGATGATAACTACCGACGTCGACTACAAGAGTTAGAGGCCTTAGATGAAAAATGCCTCCTAGCCCAGCAAAGGATCGAATTATACCAAGCACGCATCTCAGGAGCCTTCAACAAAAAGGTCAAAGTCAGAACATTCCAAGTGGGCGATCTTGTTTTGGCAGTCAGGAGGCCAATGGTCATGACTCACAAGACCACCGGCAAGTTCCAGCCAAAATGGGAAGGCCCATTTATCATCGAGGCCGTGTTCTCCAATGGTGCTTACCGCCTCGCCAAACAGAACGGAGACTTGCTCATGTTGCCCGTCAACGGCAAGTTCCTGAAGAAATACTATGTTTTCCAGAGTTTCGAGTTATGTGCCCGCTGGTACCTCTGAACTCAACCCCCTAATTTTCCAACTTATCGAGTCACGTACCCTCTTGTACCGCTGAACTTATACCCCAAATTCCCAAGTCATGTACCTGCTAGTACCTTTGAACTTACACTTTGATTCCAACATTCACAGATTTTTGAGTCACGTACCCGCGTGTACCGCTGAACTCATACCCTTCTTCCATAAAGATATCCTAAATTTCCAAGTCATGTACCTGCTAGTACCTCTGAACTTACACTTTGATTCCAACATTCATGGATTGTCGAGTCATGTACCCGCTAGTACCAATGAACTCACCCCATAATTTTCCAGATCTTCGAGTCATATACCCGCTGGTACCGCTGAACTCACACTCACCATTCTCCAGATTCTCGAGTCATGTACCCGATGGTGCCTCTGAACTCACATCCTGGTCACTCTTTCAGGTAGAGAGTTATGTATGATCATACCGCTGAACTTTCTTCCTACAAGAGATCCTCCCTCATGATCTAATACCTGCACTCCCAGTGCGCAACAAAGGTAACGGATCCACAAATTTCCGAGACGACCATGTCCTCATCACCTCTGAGTCGTCCCATTTCTGCCAAAAACAAATCACCCCTACATAGAATTTCCATGTCCTCATTACCTCTGAGTTATTCTATGTACCCCCCTTCATTGAGCCCACTCCTGTCATGTCCTCATTACCTCTGAATGGGAAGGCTCCGTCGAAGAAACCTTCATACTTGCCATGTCCTCATTACCTCTGAGTAAATATGATAATCCCCTTTCGACCTATTACCTGTACCCACAATCGGAGTACGCCAAGGGTAATGGGTTCACAAATGTCCTCTGTTGACCACAAATGTCCTCTGTTGACCACAAATGTCCTCTGTTGACCACCAATACCCTCCGTCGAGTTCGCTCCTGCCATGTACTCATTACCTCTGAGTAGGAAGACTCTACGATTCAAAAAACTTTCCTACATACCATGTCCTCGTTACCTCTGAGCAAGTATGTCAGTTCTCTTTCATCCTATTATCCGTATCCAAAACCAGGGTATGTTAGGGACAATAGGTCCACGCAAAATGACCCGATAAAAGGATTATTACAAAGCAAAAGAGTGAAGCAAATATATATTCCATTCAGTCAGAAATCAGTTACATCCACACGGTTACAGGAAAGTTCTTCATTACAGACAAGACACCTCAAACCCCTAGTTACAAAAATACGTATACAATTCCTTCAACCACATTACGTATGAAGGGTGCAACTGAGGAAGATCCTCGTCCAGAATGGGAGAATCAGGATTCCCAGTGGTGTCACCCTCTGCAGTCTCGACGGTAGGGAGGACGTCGTCCCTCTCAGGCTCCGATTCTTCTTTCATTGTCTCCTTAACAGAGGAAGGCCCCTGATTGACGCCAGGGAGCGACGGATCCTCTACCACTGCAATATCAGCACTCGGTGGAGACACTATAAGAACTAAAAGACGGAAAAAAGTGATGAAAAATGATGAAAACAGTCAGAAGATATTCAGAAGTGTTCATGCGGCTCGTTTAAAGACAACTCTTATGCGGCTTGGGTATGGAATATATTCCATGCGGCTCATAGGATGTGTATGCGGACCACGTAATCCAAAAAGCTCGCATCAAAATGATTATGCACGAAGCAATGCAGCAGAGCAGCATCTTTTAGGGTTTCAGAGCACCCAATCTTTCGCACAGTCCTTACCTTCGACGACAACATGAACATCAAGACGAACGGGGGGTGCGGCAATTAAAGACGAAGCCGACTTCCTGCTCCTAGCCACAACCCTCTTCACTGCCTTGGAAGCCCTAGGTGCCTTCGTGGTTTGTCAGTTGGAAGAAGAAAGCAAGACAGAAATCTTAATCAGAAAGAGTCTAAGAGAGAAATCCTTCTAAATACCCTTCCATTTATAGAGAAAGGAGGACCAAGACCGACGCTTCGTACAAAGTAGTCGACTCTTCGGCTATCGATACTGACTAATTAGAGGTCAAAAACTCCTAGGATCCTGCTCCAAAAAGGTTTGCATGCATGACATAATGGCGTGGCGAGAAGCTATGCGGCTGAACAATCTATGCGGACATGATCTCTATGCGGTCAGGGTTTCATATGCGGTTAGAAGAGCACGGCCATGCTACTTATTCAAAGTATTTCAATTTTACAAATTGAAAACTTTGAAGGGGGTCCTGTAGAAGCATGGAAAATACTAAAAAAATTGACTCATGCGGCCAAGAAAGACCCATGCGGCTCAGAAAACGCATGCGGCTCAGGGAGTCATGCGGCATAAAGAGCTATGCGGCCGGAGGCATTCCATGCGGTTCAGAAGACATGTGGCGTGACAGTGCTCCCCTCCGATCCATGCTGCATTAATTGCTTTGACGGCTGACCCCTTTGAAAAGTTGACAGACCTGACACCAAAGCTCCCATGCGGTTCAGAGTGAAGCTGTCCCATGCGGCTCGAGTGGAATCATCCCTATGCGGCTCAAGAAGATTATGCCCATGCGGCTCAAGCAGACACACAATTATGCGGTTCATACGGCTCATCATATGGTTCAGAAGTCTGAAGGAGGGGGCCACTGCCCAGTGGCCCCTGACACGTGTCCCAAGTCTTATGCGGCCCAAAAATCATGCGGCCCAAATCTCATGCGGCCCAATCTGCATGCGCAATCAGTGACCATTGGCTCTCAGGACACGTGTCCTCGGCCGATCAATCTCCCAGATTTATGGCAATCCAAGATCGGGTCGAATCCCAGTGATCTGGGGCACGTGGCAGGAGAATAAATTTGATTTATTCGCAGATATTAGAGAATCATTATAAGGAAGATTTATGCCAATCAACATTAATTGCTAATGGGGATTTGGTGTAATCTACCCTTAATGGTTCTGATTCGTCACAATCAGAAACGAACGGCCTGGATTGATCAATCCCCAGGCCGCCGCCATCTCCAAGAGCTAATCATTGGCAACCCTAGTGATCACATCCCACTATTATAAATAGCAAGGTGCCATTCCCTTGTAATAGGGGGAGAGAGATATACAAAAGAAAAAAAAATCAGAGAAGAATACGTATACACAGAGAGACTTCCCCCATAGTCAGAGAGAGAATATACACAGAGAGAGAGAGAAGTCAGGAGAGCAATCAGAGAGAGAGCAAGAAGGCATTTCTTCGTCAACGACCAAGCAGATCTTCCCCGAGTCAAGGCTGTGTACCGATCGTCCAAGGAGTAAGGCAGAGCGGCCGTCGCTTTCCCGAGCCTCTATCGTCACCTCCCAGAATCTAAAATAAATAATCGTACTTAGACTGCTGTACCTAGGTTTTCGTCCCTAGGCTTTCTTTGTACGAGCGAGTTTGTATTGTGAGTCTAAGTTCAGTCCTCCGATAATTGTTCTGTACTTTTACAATCAATGGCAAACACGGTCAGCCGGATGTCCTGATCCGGATATCTACCTTCAGCCTTTGCATACTCGTTAGCAAAAATTGGTATCCTTACCGGCAGCAACAAAGACGAGTTCTCGGGGGGGATACAACCTGGCTTCAACCCTGTTAGTAAAGTGCTGTGTCGTTCAGAAGAACTATAGAACATGTCTCTATTGTTCGAGCCTTTCTTGACACAGATTTTTCCTGTCCGTGCATGCTGAAGGGGAGTAATGTCCCAGTCCATCCTCCTAGGATGGCTTGCATGAGCATATCGTGCTAGAGGAAGGCATCTAGCTATGTCTGGTAACTGGATCATTTTCTTCTTCCTTTGGAAAGTTCTCGACTCAACTCGGGGTCTTGGTTGAGAACTTTTATCAATGGCTTTGCCGAATAGGAACATAGGTTTCTTGTGAGTGATGGCGTCAGCAGATTGCAAGGGCTGTCCATTTATCAGACTTAGCAAAGTTTTATTATCCTGAGTTATCAGGATAGCTTGGCGAGAGGATGGAAGGGCATATTGTGGGAAGAGTACATGGGATAAGTCTTCTTTGAATTCTGGCTCAGCTAAAGTTCCTGTAAAGATTTCATAATTCGGGTCCTCTCTGGTATCAACTGTATCAAACAGAAAAATCAAAATTTAGTACAAGTCAAGTCAAAGATTCTGTCATCAGATTACACAAACATCAGATTGCGCAACCATCAGATTGCGCTGACAAAGCTTGCGCAAAGCAACAGTTTGCGCTGATAATCTTGCACAAATCAGCCGATTGTGCTGACCTTTTGCCAGCACAATTCAACCGATTGTGCGAGAAGATATTCTTCATAAAAATGAAGAATAATGGGTTCGTTCAACCAAAATCCTAAACAGGGTGGCGCAGTATGATCACATCTCTAAAAAGAGATGGATTTTAAGATTCAATAAAGTCGAAAAAACCCTAAAAAGGGTTTCTGATCAGGTTGTCTACCTCGCAAAGCAGGGTGCACAGCTTCGTGTCGGGAAGGGCGTGGCACAACCCGAGCCGAAGACTCGGCGGGGGCCTTGCCCTTGGCGGCAGCGGAGGAGCGCTTGGGAGCCATGAAGTCGACGGGGAAGAAAGAGTGAAGTCGGAGTAGGCTCAGGGATTTCTCTCTCTCAAGCACAATGAACACAAGTAAAGAATAATATAAAGGACGAAGGGAACTATTTATAGTTTTTCAAAGAGCAACGACCGCCTCAGATTGCATCGAATAATTAGGGCTGATTCATCCGATTGCGCAGACAGCTCATCATATGCGCAACTTGATTTAAAATTTAAAATTCAAAGTATTTCGAAATTTTGAATAAATTCAACTTTCGAAAACTTTGAAGGGGGTCTTGTAGGTCCTAAAAAATCAAGTTGCACCCATCAACAAAGTCATGAAAATCAAGAAATATATCTTTCAAATGAATCGCGCAGAAGTCGGATTGCGCATCATTTAGATTGTGCAGACTGGTCTGCGCACACTCTCAAGTGCGCAAGCTGACGTGGCCATGTCATCATTACCTGACACAATCAAATCTTCTGACAACTGACAGCACAAAAAACGAGGAGACTGTTCGTTTATTGTGTCGTACAGCGCTCGAAGACAGCTGTACATGTAGCACAATCTGCCTGCAGCGCAATCCAGCCCAGCGCTGTCCATCCCAGCGCAATTCGAAGCCAGCGCAATCTGAAGCCAGCGTAATTTATGTGGCGCACTTCATCATGACAACTGACAAATGTACACGTGGCATTCATGCCATCAATTGCTCACTACGTGGCAACCGTCTGTACACGATCATACACATTTCAATCAAATAATGCCATGTGTCCAAGACAGTTGGCACACGATCAGACAACTGCATGCGCAGTCTAATGCTGCACAATCCAGTGCATGCGTAATCCAACTTGCGCCATTCAGAATAACTAAAAGTTAGTTATTTCCAGAACTCTATAAATAGAGTTTCAAGTCTTCATTCCAGGGGATCAGACATAAAGTTCAGAAATATCAGAGAGTTCAGGAGTTCTTGTCCAAGGGCTGCTGCATTCTTCCGAGGCTATCGCCTTCAAATTCAGAGGCTACCGTCTTCAAAGTTCACATCGTCCAAGGAAAAAAGCAATCGTCATCTAGATTGGATTCCTATAGTTGTACTTTCCCAGAATTCTTGTAATCTTCTTTTACAAAGTTTGTTGAAATAAAGATCAACTTTTGTTTTTGTAAATAATTATGTCCTAGAATCCGGGCAACATCCCACGGGAAAAATCTATAAAGAAGCAACGACTGGATTATTGACATGAATAAATGAAACAAATTTAATAAATTAACTTAAATTTACTTACGATTCACCCACGGGCCATATCTCTCGTCGGAACTCGCCCATCGGTCTCTCTAGTGGTGTTGGAGGATCCGAGGGTCCGCGCATGTTCTCTCCGATAACAGGATAAAACTGAATCCGGGGGTACTCCGGGGCCCACCGTACAGTAACTGCTGGGTCCGCTGCTGCATCTGCTGATGCATCCGCTGGTGCATCCGGTGGCGGAACGGATCCGCTAGCGGATGGAGTCGCAGGCCTTGACGAAGATGACGGTGGCACCGAGGTAGATTGACGGCGGGAAGAGTTTGTGCCCGGGCTCTCCAGGTCGGGATCGGAGGTCACATCCGGGGAAGACGAATGGCGACGATGACCGCTACCACCACGTCCACGCCCACGACCACTACAACCACCACCACCACCACGGCCAGCACCACCATCATGAGTGCTCGCAACCATTCCCTGTAAATAGAAAACATAAACTTAATTAATAATATAGAAGTATAAATGAATATAAAACTAAACTAAAATATATATACCAGCTGTAGGGCGACGAGTGCTGGCCAGACGAGTAGGACTAGGAGTGCCATCTGCAGAAAGAAAATCATACAATAAGTAGATGATCGAACGACAAAAACATGAACTGAAATAAGAATACAGAAGTTTAATTTAAATTGAATCGGCCTCGGCCTCGGCCTCGACAAAAATATGAACTAAAATATATCGATATTTAATCATCGTCATCGTCCTCGTCCTCGTCCTTGTCTTCATTCTCATCATCCTCATCCTCATCGTCGACTTCATCTGTATCCTCATCCTCATCAAGTTCTTCTTCTTTCTCTTTTTCTTCTTCTTCTTCTTCAGTCTCAATACTTGGGACAAGACACCTCTTTCTCCCCTGGTTGACATCTAAGTCTTGTATATCAACCTCTTTCTCCCCTCTATTTTCCTCAGCAGGAGGTATATCAACCTCTAATTCAACATCCATGGTACCCGACTGTTGTCCCAAGTATTGGGGCTTTTCGATCTCTCCTCTTGGTATGCTGGGTCTCCAACGTTGAATATATTTCTAGATTTAATCTCGCATACTACCCACCAGTCAAATCGATCTCTACGACGCCTTGGGTAGCTTGTATAGTAGACTTGAACAGCCTGACTTGCTATCGCAAACGTGTCGGATCCTCTATACCTCCTGCGATGATTTATATCGACGAATCCAAATTGTTTATCGATTCTCCAACCGATATTTGGTGTCGTATCGAACCACTCACATTTGAACATCACAATATGTATATCATATGGGACACTATATTGTAAATCTATAATATCCCGAAGCACTCCATAATAGTCAAAGTCCGGCTCGTCATCATAGATGGAACCTTTTATGCAAACACCAGAATCCTTAGTACTGAAGTTGTCGTTGACAAATTCGGCATTTATAGCATGCTGAGTTGCCTTAAACTTGAAGCCATTAACGACATAGCCTGGCCAAGTCTTCGCATGCTTCTTCGGTCCCAATGCCAAATAACGAATGCTCTCATTTGTGAGTGTTGTTTAAGGCAATAAAACCTGTAAACAAATAATGATAATTTAAATATTTTACTTGCATATATTTTAATGGTAGCCGCATAACATATTATCTCAGTTACTTACGTATTTTCGAAATCAGGTCGGAAAGGTACAATCAACCTCTCTTTGAAGTCCCTTATCGGTAATATCAGGTGTCCTTATTTTGACTTCATCTCTAAATACACTGTTAGAGAGAATAAAAATAAGTGTAGTCACTTATTTCACCAAATTAGAGATTATAACGAGGTGTAGTCACTTACTTCTCCAAATCTCTCACTTCTTGTTTGTCACAATTTAACAAGACATATCGGTGCGCGGTATCATACTCATCGTTAGTCAACCACCGTTTCTTACTAGCCCCAATAGGCTTGCCCCTTAAATTGAATATACCTCCATCCTCAACGTCTTCGTCATTTCTTTGAGGTCTATTTCGATTTGTCTCGACATGAGTATCAAAATAAATGGAGCAGAAGTTTGACACCTCCTCGATAAGATATGCTTCGCATATCGAAGCCTCTATATGAGTCTTGTTGCCAACTTTCTTCTTTAGATGGTGTAGGTACCTAGAAAGACAAATTATCTTGAGAATTAACAATGAATTATAAAATTTCACTTACATTATATCGATTTTTATTTACCTTTCAAAGGGGTACATCCATCGATAATGAACAGATGCACCGACACGAGCTTCGTATAGTAGATGAATCGGTAGATGCTCCATGCTGTCGAAAAAGCCCGGTGGAAATATTTTCTCTAACTTGCAAATTGTTAAGACAATCTTCGCCTCAAGTTGTACCATATGTTGCACCGTCAGCTTAGTTGAACAGATATCCCAAAAGAATGTAGACAGCTCGGCCAACGGAACCCATACAGCATAAGGCAACAACTCTCTCAAAGCAATGGGTAGTAATCTTTCCATAAACACGTGGCAGTCGTGACCCTTCATTCCTGTTAGCTTGTGTTCATTGAGATCAACGCATCTAGGCAAATTTGACACATAGCCGTCGAAAAATCTTAAAGTAGATATCCACTTGCAGATTAATAATCTATCTTCCTTGCTCAATGTATATGGCGCTATAGGCTTAGTTAATTGTCCACCAGCTCCCCTTTCTATCAAGTTTAGATCATGACGTTTGTATATATCGGCCATGTCTTGTCTTGCTTTTGGATTGTCCTTCGTCTTTCTTTTAATATCCATGACGGTATTGAAGACATTATCGAACACATTCTTTTTGATATGCATGACATCAAGATTATGCCTTATAAGATTATCTTTCCAATAAGGCAAGTCCCAGAAAATACTCTGTTTGGTCCAGTTATGGCTTTGTCCGAACCCCTCGACACGATTGTTCGATGGATCTTCCATTGCTGTGGGCAATTCCTTTACAACTTCCTAAATATCGTATCCCGACAATCTGGCAGGAGGATCAAGAAATTCTTGTTTTCTATATCTGACCGCGTCCTTATTCTTTCGCCAATGATGGCTCACGGGCAGAAATTGACGGTGACAGTCAAAGAAAGAAGTTTTTCCTCCATGCCTAAGGCGGAACGCCTTACTATTTTCCAAACATATCGGACACGACATGTTGCCTTGCGTACTCCATCCCGACAGTATATCGTATGCTGAAAAATCATTGATTGTCCACATGAGTGAAGCTCTCATCTGAAAGTTCTGATTCCTAGAAATATCATACGTCGTGACGCCGATCTCCCACAGCTGTTTCAGCTCATCCACCAATGGCTGTAAATATATATCGATGTTCTTCGTCGAATTTTTGGGACCGGGTATGATAGCTGTCAAGAACATATAAGGAGTCTTCATACACATCCATGGTGGCAGATTGTAAGGGGTAAGAATGACCGGCCAGCATGAGTATTGAGATTCCGACTGTCCGAAAGGGACGAAGCCATCAGAACATAGTGCAAGGCGTACATTTCTAAACTCTGCAGCAAAATCTAGATGACACAAAATAAAATGTTTCTACGCCTCTCCATCCGAAGGATGTGACAATTCTTCTTCGTCCTTTATGCGTTCTTCGCTGTGCCACGTCATGTGTTCCGCTGTATTCAGAGACATATACATCCTCTGCAAGTGCTTCGTGATCGACAAGTAATGCATATACTTGTAAGGACATCATTTTTTAGTTGACTTTCCTTTTTCCTGCACTGGCTTGTAACGATCCGCATTACAGAAGCTGCAACTTTCTGATACGCAATTCTCTTTGTAGTACAACATGCATCCATTGCGACAACAATCTATCTTCTTGTACCCCAGTCCCAGTTGTCGGACCCTCATCTTTGACTTGTAGAAGTTTTTTGGGAGCTCTTTTGATTCCTTCGGTAACACCTTCTTGCATAGTTGTATGATCCGATCATAGCAAGCTTGTGGTAAGTTAAAATCAGACTTTATGTTCAGCAACCGCATCGTCACTGACAGTATGGAATGAGTCTCACAACCAGGATATAGAGGAGTATCTGCATCCTGAAATATATCATAGAACTCCTTCGCCTCGAGATTAGGATCCTCCGGATCAAAATTAGGCCCTGCCGCATCATATACCATATCTCGTGCAAGGTTCTGCACGTCTCCATAATCAACAGAGCATCCGTCGTCTTCGAGGACATCTATTGCAGCATTATCATCAAAAGCATAAGTAGTAGCTTCCGCAGCCAGTCTTTCCGAATATAATTCACCTTGCGATGACCACAGGCCGTAATCACGTACGAAACCCTTACGGGTCAAATGATCTCTCACAGTCACCACTTCTTCGTAACGTCTATTGTGACAATTAACATATGGACACTTGATTTTGTTACCGTCCATGTACTAAGCTTTGCTCATGGCATACTTAAGAAGTACTTCCACGCCTGCCTGAAAATCGTCACTCACACCAATTCTCCTCACGTGTTGCCGTTTGTACATCCATGTACGATCAACAAAGTAACGATTCATCCTCGATTTGGATGTAAAAATCTGTATCGTAAGACAAACTAAACATAAGAATAGCCCGATACCGATACTCATATAGGATTAGGGTTAGGGTTAGGCTCCGATGTCGATACTCATAAGGATAGTCCGATATCGATACTCATAGGAATAGCCCGATACCGATACTCATAGGAATAGTCCTATACCGATACCGATTTCGATACTCATAAGAATAGTCCGATACCGATACCGGGACATGCCAAACTATATCGGTATCGGACAGTATCGGACCGGTATCGGTCAGTATCGGGTATCGGTCAATATCGGAGCGGGACATGCCAAATTGTACACTACTTATACATTGCTACACTACGTTCTATATCATCTTGATTAATTGTACATTAATCTTGGTTGTCAACTCTTGACCTTGATTGATGATCTTGATCAAGAATTAATAATCCTGAATTAATTATAATTATTCTTGACTAATTTTTAGCTAGTTAACTACCTTCCAATTTAGAATTGGAATTCTAATATAAATATTACATATAGCCCGATACCGATACTCAGATAGGATTAGGGTTAGGGTTAGGGTTAGGCTCCGATGCCGATACTCATAGGGATAGTCCGATATCGATACTCATAGGAATAGCCCGATACCGATACTCATAGGAATAGTCCGATATCGATACCGATTTTGATACTCATAAGAATAGTCCGATACCGATACCGGGACATGCCAAACTGTATCGGTATCGGATAGTATCGGATCGGTATCGGTCAGTATCGGAACGGGACATGCCAAACTGCACACTACTTATACGTTGCTACACTACGTTCTATATCATCTTGATTAATTGTACATTAATCTTGGTTATCAACTCTTAACCTTGATTGATGATCTTGATCAAGAATTAATCATCCTGAATTAATTATAATTATTCTTGACTATTTCCTAGCTAGTTAACTACTTCCAATTTAGAATTGGAATTCTAATATAAATATTACATATACTGCAAAAACGCATTCAATTCGTACGGGTCGAACCCGTACCCGAATGAGTCCCCCTTCTTCCCTGTGTCATGATATACGGACATTGTGTCCGTGTGTCGATAGCTATCTGTCGTACTTTACATATATCGACCGATACTTTAAACCATCCTCATAAGAATAGTCCGATACTCCGATCGGTATCGGTATCGGCCGATACTTTAATAAATTATTAATATTAATAATTTATTAATATCTATTTATTTTTTGATACCAAAAAATGTAATACTTCGATCCGAAACCATCGATAATACCGATACCCCCGATCCGATACTCATAGGAATGGTCCGATTCCGATTCCGATACCCCCCTCCCCTGATCCGATATTCATAGGATTGGTCTGATCCGAAACCACCTATACCCCCTTCCCCGATCCGATACTTCGATCCGAAACCACCGATACCCCCCACCCCCTCCCTTACCCCGCCGGACAGCAAACCCCCCTCCCTCACCCCCCTCCCCCGACAGCCTACCCCCGATAGCAAACCTCCACCCCACCCCCTCCCCCCGACAGCAAACACCCACCCCCCTGACAGCAAACCCGAAACCCTACCATGCCCCCCGTCCCGCACCAAACACCATCCACCCCCCGCCTCCCCTCCCTCCTCCCCCACCGCCGGCCCCCGCGACAGCCGACCCCCCCATCCGAAACCCTACCCCTGCCCCGAAACCCTAAACCCTCCCCTGTCCCCCGCCCTCAACACCCTCCCCCCCCGCCCCCACTCCCTCCCCCCCACCCCGTCGGCCCCAACGACAGCCGACCCCTCCAACCCGAAATCCTATATGTTATGCTAAACAGAGAGAGAGAGAGAGAGAGAGGGAGAGAGGGGGAGAGAGAGAGAGAGAGCATACCTGAGAGATAGAGAGTCGCCGGAGAGAGAGACCTGTCGGAGAGAGAGAGCCGCCGGAGAGAGAAAGAGAGAGGGGGAAGAGAGAGAGAGAGAGTCTTTTTGGGGGAACAAAAATCCCCCCCCCGGTCGGTTCAATTTAAGTTAGGTTACAGTATTTAGCGACGGACTACCGACGGATATATCCGTCGCTAGATAGTTGCTAAATACCTACTAGATTACCGACGGAACGTTCGTCGCTAGTTAGACGCTAATTTATCGCACCATTTTTTTCATATTTTGCAGCCACAATGTGCGACATATAAGCGACGAAGATCAATCCGTCGCTAAATTTTTGCCAAATTAGCGACGGATGTGCGACTGATTTTGACACACAAAAAATAAAAAAATTATCCATTGCTTTCTGACGGTAGTCCGTCACAAGGTAGTCGTTAATTCGTCGCTATTAGCGACGGATAAAATCCGTCGCTAATAGTACGTCACCAAATTGCTGTATTTTAGTAGTGTAATAACACTTTATTGCCTAAGTGTCATTAGGATAGAGACCTGTATGGGCCACCACTAAAAATATGTCACGACCCGCTCCCGAATAATCAGACACGAGTTGGACATGCCCAGCCTTCGTCGATGGACACGACAAAGTAAGATGAACAATACTAAGGAAAACTCCAAGTCACAATGTAATGTAAACCTCCACAGCATCTATATAACGTTCCCAGAAAGATCACCAATATCCATCAATCAAATTATACAATATTTATCCGAAGACAGATCCGGTAAAATAAAATACAATAATGAAATCAAAATACAAAGTACAATATCCAAAAAAATAAATAAAATAAATCCTGCAATATCCAATGATATGATCGTGCTCCATGTGGCCTCAGGCTCACCTGCAACATACCATGTCAGGAAAAGAGCAAAGTACAACCCCGACAAGAACAATATACAATATAATCTGTAATACAGAATATAAGGTAAAACCAGAATACGAAAGCTAAAAATGAAACTATAGTACCAGAAGTGAAATACAAAACTGAAGACAATGGACACGACAATCAATATGCAAAGACAATGAACACGACAATCAATGAACAATACGATGAACACGACAATCAATACAAGTGTGACCTTTTTGAAATATTAACCTAACGTGTAACCGGCTAAGGAACACAATCCACAATCAATCAATTCTACAAGGTACAGCTTAATCGTACGTGAGGTGTACGATTAGGCTATCCACAATACCTATATTGGGTGTGGTCACACAAAAGTTAATATTTCTCCCAATCCCCGCAATAAATAATGACTCACAATACAATGAACAAGGTACAAGGCAATCGTGTGTATCTCGTGTCCGATATGAGAACATGTGCCCCGACCCGTACCCAATATTTGGGCATAAACGGTGTACACGCCCAGCCTACACCGCAGTGTCGACGGTAGAACGCTGTAACATTATGATGAACAACCACGCAATAAAAGATATTACTCACATGGGACAATCCACAACTCAAATCACAACCCAACATCTAGAAGGTGAAATAAATAAACCATCTCTAATAGAAAAGCATAATGACTAAAGTCAAATGAAATCTCAACTACATGTCTCCAAAAATCAACTTAATATTCATTACAATGTCTCAGCACTAACTAAAAGGAAACAAAGCAAACGTAGCAGGATCAGACGCTGCATGCTCCTCTTGATAAGCAAAGTCCGTCTCTACTGTATCCCCCATGTATGGACCATACTGGTCAGGGCACTCGACTTTATCGCAATCACCTAAATTTGTTTGGTTACCCAGTCAGGATGGAACGAGTACAATTCACTGAATGCAGTTCCAATATATAAAAATGAATATAAAAGAAAGGTTAGACATCAATTATATATTTTGAAAATAAATAGTAAATATGTGAGAAAAGACTGAAAAATTAATAACAATAAATAAACAAAATACCTTCCCAACTGTTAGAAGTACCTTTGATATGTGATCAGTCTGGGACACTACACCGCGAGGTCTACGAGGTCTACTTGCACGAAATAAACAATGTCTTCGAGGTCTACTTACAGAAAATAAACAATGTCTACGAGGTCTACTTGCAGAAAATAAATAATGTCTACAAGGTCTACTTGCAGAAAATAAATAATGTCTACAAGGTCTACTTGTATGAAAATAAATAATGTCTATGGTCGGATCACATATCCTTGGTACTTCTTATACCCTGACTCAATAATTTATAATAGAATATAAAATCACATAACCAATGACCAATCAATAAAATATAGTGAAAGTCAATATTGAAAACAGACAATAAACTGTACTCGTCTGGGGTCCTGAGCTGCTGGCACGGGTCAGACTCCGAATCGAAATACCCAAAACCTAGTTATAAAGCAATAGAATCAACACACCAGAATGCAATGAGTCTATCCAGAATAGAATCAATATTAACTATTGCCCCCATCCATTTGTAATATGCAACATTGTATACTATGTGTCTTAGGGTTATGCCTTCATGTCTTCCTATTTGTGAACTTATCCTAGGATACCCCTTGCTAATATATTAGAATTTAGTTTAAATAATGTTGATCCCATCACTACCACAATTATGGAAGATTTCTCATGTAGGTATTCTTAGACACTAATCCCTGTCCTAGACTATAGTGTTAGTGTATCTGTTTCCTCATGTTCATATTTAAAGTATGCCACTACCCTTTATATCTTTTTATACTTAACTTCCTGAACATCACACTCCCAGTTATATGAGTAATTTTTACTCTACCTCAGTTATCCTACTAGCCATCCCATGCTTGTCTCTCCCATCTAACCAAGTTCTTGTGCAGCAGTGTGCAACATTGTACTTTCAACTTAGTCCTAACTTACCTCTCTGATGTCCTGCACTCAAGATTCTCTCTGTGCAGAAACCTGACACTTGAGTCAACACACAGGCAACCCCAAACTAGTACCTGCTATTTCTCAGAGCTTCTCTTAAAGAGAATGCTCTCACTGTTACACCTTTTTCTGCTTGTATTTAGCAGGGCCAATCGGGTATTCAGGAATACCAGGTTATGTGTCTTGGCAGGGGTGAATGCCAACTTTAGTTTCTAGGTCACATATTCTATTATACTCATCAGTCATTAGCCCCCATTGTTGTTGTGTCACGTCCCAGAACCAGAATACTGGAGAGCGGGGGAATGACTCAGCCAGCTACGTATTACGTGTAGATGAATACCGTATAATATGATCAATGCTGTCTAAAAGACAAGGGGATGCATACTACATGAAAGTCTTACTATGGTCACTGTACATCTATTGGCTCAATCATTCGAACAAGAAACAGTAATAGAGAACATGTAAGATAAAGCAGTAAGGCGTCCCAAACGCTCTGTCAAAATGTTCTTGATATCTGGCTTTACAAAATATAGCCAGATTGATGTAGCAAAAGTATACACAATTGTTATCAGCTGCAGCCTGACTTTAGTTACAATTATGTAAAAAGTAAGTACGAGATGATCCGACTAACATGTCGGTGCCAAACGGCAAAGTATAAAGTAGATAACAAAACGAGCGGGGAAGTAAGAAACCTACTCGAGTCCTCCTGCGATCATCCCTCTAGTGTTGACCATCTTGGAGGTAGAAGTAAGCTGAGTCCTCGGGAACCGGCTCTAAATCTGGCCATGCAAAACCAGAGAGGTTAGACCTCTAATAGCAAGTACCACAAGGAAGCACGACATGAGAACTAAAACCAGTAATGAGAAATATAATAATAGATCTCTGCTTTCTACTAGGATTCACATCACATCACGACACTTCGAACCAACCTCCCAACCAAACAAGGACAGAAGTTGGCCCGTCATGTCCTGACATTCTGATCATCCCAGTTAGGTAACAGAGTAGGTACAGTGCACAAATAAATCATCTTGAACGGCCAATCAAATCCTACGGCTTGCTATTTTGAGTCCCAAGTTATCCTGGAATTATGCAAATAGGGATTCCTCAGTTCTTACTATTGTAGAAGCATGGAAAATACTAAAGAAATTGACTCATGTGGCCAAGAAAGACCCATGCGGCTCAGAAAATGCATGCGGCTCAGGGAGTCATGCGGCATAAGGAGCTATGCGGCCGAAGGCATTCTATGCGGTTCAGAAGACATGTGGCGTGACAGTGCTCCCCTCCGATCCATGTTGCATTAATTGCTTTGACGGCTGACCCCTCTGAAAAGTTGACAGACCTGACACCAAAGCAGGTAATTATGACTCTGTCATGATGATGAATCTCTAGGGAAGAGAAAGAAATCTCTGACACGATCCCCCGAGAGCAACAAAATGCCACGTGGCCCTGCCACGTGGGTGTGCTTATGCGGCTCGAAGTGAAGACTTCCCATGCAATTCAGAGTGAAGCTGTCCCATGCGGCTCGAGTGGAATCATCCCTATGCGGCTCAAGAAGATTATGCCCATGCGGCTCAAGAAGACACACCATTATACGGTTCATGCGGCTCATCATATGGTTCAGAAGTCTGAAGGAGGGGGCCACTGCCCAGACAGCCATGACACGTGTCCCAAGTCTTATGCGGCCTAAAATTTATGCGGCCCAAATCTCATGCGGCCCAATCTGCATGCGCAATCAGTGACCATTGGCTCTCAGGACACGTGTCCTCGGTCGATCAATCTCCCAGATTTATGGCAATCCAAGATCGGGTCGAATCCCAGTGATCTGGGGCACGTGGCAGGAGAATAAATTTGATTTATTCGCAGATATTAGAGAATCATTATAAGGAAGATTTATGCCAATCAACATTAATTGCTAATGGGGATTTGGTGTAATCTACCCTTAATGGTTCTGATTCGTCACAATCAGAAACGAACGGCCTGGATTGATCAATCCCCAGGCCGCCGCCATCTCCAAGAGCTAATCATTGGCAACCCTAGTAATCACATCCCACTATTATAAATAGCAAGGTGCCATTCCCTTGTAAGAGAGATAGAGAAATATACAAAAGAAAAAACCAGAGAAGAATACGTATACACAGAGAGACTTCCCCCATAGTCAGAGAGAGAATATACACAGAGAGAGAGAAGCCAGGAGGGCAATCAGAGAGAGCAAGAAGGCATTTCTTCGTCAACGACCAAGCAGATCTTTCTCGAGTCAAGGCTGCGTACCGATCGTCCAAGGAGTAAGGCAGAGCGGCCGTCGCTTTCTCGAGCCTCTATTGTCACCCCCCAGAATCTAAAATAAACAATCGTACTTAGACTGTTGTACCTAGGTTTTCGTCCCTAGGCTTTCTTTGGACGAGCGAGTTTGTATTGTGAGTCTAAGTTCAGTCCTCCGATAATTGTTCTGTACTTTTACAATCAATGGCAAACACGATGGCGACTCTACTGGGAACTAACTTTTCCACGGCTGAGAAGTTGGTGACGCAATCAGACGCAGCCAAACTTGGCTCTACACAACAGAAAATGGTCGTACGCTTCGACCAACAGGCGTTCGAAGAGATGCTCTCTGAAGGTAGCACTGGCCCGGTCCAGAAGCGCACCCGCACCATAAAGGCTCGCAAAGAGTGGAGGCCAAAATCATTTGCTCCTCCGTAATCCCTTGATGGGGTGCTCTCTATTGCTCAAGATGGCGAGAAAGACTCCCCTGCGGCCCCACTTCAGACCGTAGACAACTCTGCTGTCCCCAAGTCCGGAAGAAGAAAATACTATGATGCTGGACTAGCAGGGGCAAAGAGGAACTCTACGCGATCCAAGCCGCAGAAGAGTATTAGCCGCAGGGAGAAAGCCCATGCGGCTACAACCGCCGACCGCATAAAGAAAACTCATGCGGCCACATCTGTCAGCCGCATAACTTATGCGGCTACAGTTGCCAACCGCACGGATGAGACTCATGCGGCAATTAAAGTCAATCGCTTGCAGAAAACCCATGCGGCCACAGATGCCAACCGCATGCGGTCAGCCTGCACGGTCGTGACTCCTAACCGCATAAAGACTCATCCTACAACAAAAGATAGCCGCATGCAGACAGCCTGCACGGTACCCAATGCTAGCCGTATAGCATCCGTCCTACGCTTCTCTCGATCAGTCTTCGACCGGCTTTTATGCGGTCCTGACTCTGATCATTCTCTGGATGATAATCCAGACTCTGTGGTATTCGACTTAGACTCCTCCTATTATGCACCCACAAGTGCTAAAAGAAGGAAGTCTAGGGCAGCGCGGGCTCATCAAGTCCAGACGACTGCCCCAACCTCTGACTATCGGGGCGTCCCGCTGATTATCACGCGGGCCTCTAATGGGAAGTTGTATAAAACCACTCAAGTCCAGCCCCCGGCGGCAAACAGACGAAGTGGTTTCTCTGACCTGCGTGAGGTTATCCTCCACAAACGCAAGAAAAGAGAAGGAGCTTCAGGGTGTAAAGAGCCCTCACACGGACATCAATGCGCCAAGATCATCGTCAACTGCTGTTACAGCAACGCGGCGGTGACGGAAGACCGGCCATCCGTCTTCCAAAGACTACATCATCCGAGCTCAGAAGACGAGGCACCTCCTGTTGTCTCCTGCAAGTCCGCACAGAAAGTTCTCGCCAAGGGAAGAGGGAAGAAAACGAGCATCTCCAGCCCAAAGGTGTCAACTACTGCAGCTAAGAAACCGTCGTCTAAAGGGTTATCCTCCACTAGAGTATTTCAACACACCCGTTCGAAGATGAAAACTGCTGCGGTAGGAAGTTCGTCGTCTGCAACATTGGGGGTCGTCGGAACTGGGGGTAGCACTCCTCCAAACATCCACGATAATCCGACATTCTAGGAATACGGACTGGAGGAAGCAAATCCTCCGACGGATACAACAGATACCGACGTCCCCAAGGACATCCTAGACGAAGCAAGCTCCGAAGCCGGGGGTAGTGTTCCTTCCGAGTCTGAACCTGAAGAGAACATCCCCACATATCCTGATGATTTCTCGATGCACGGGTACGACTCGGAGGGTACATCCTCCACCACTCCTTCTGTCACTCCTCATGTGAAGACGGTGTTCATGACAGACAGCAATCAAGGGGGTGACACCTGGCCAGACAAGCACGAGTCCCCCAATCAACGTAGATTCAAATTCGGCGGCACCGAACCCGGGCAATAATCCTCCCGAAGTAACGGCTCCGACTGCGACAGATGAGACCCGAGAAGTAAGAAGAGAAGTTCAAGAGCTCCGAGCCATGTTCCACGCCAGAGAAAACTCTCAAGACTTCAGAATACGGCAACCATATCCTGCTGAATGGAGGGATGTTCCATTCCCACCAAGATATAAGCCGTTCAATATCAACCCCTATGATGGCAAGACCTCAGCAAGTCGGTACATCACTTACTTCGAGGTCACTACCGACCATCTGCCCCATGAGGACGCTATCCTGACACGGTTATTCATTGGGGCATTGGAAGGAGTCGCCTTCGATTGGAACAGCAACATGCCGGACAATTGCATCCATTCCTTCGCTGGCTTCAAACGCCTGTTCTTGGAGAGGTTCTATGAGGTAGGGCAGGACGTCACGATGTCTACCCTCATGGACGTCATTCAAGGAGAGAAAGAGCTGACGAGGAATTACATTGAGCGGTTTCGTCAAACCGCAATGAAGTTACCATCTGGCAACCCGGACTCCTCCTTGATCAAAATTTGCCAAAAGAGACTACTCCCAACAATCAGTCTCTGGATGGACGAGAGTCAATTCAAGGACTGGAAGGCTTTTATCATTAGTGCTACAAGTGCCGAAGAACGATTAAAGAAGGATCGCCAACTGGGATTACATATCTCAGAGGGAGAGAACAAGAGCAAGCGTCCCAGCACCACCAACGACAATGGGGGTAGCCCCTCCAACAATCGGGAAAATAGAGGCAAGCAGGCTATGGTGGCCGATACAGTCCAGAAGCCTGAGTCGCAACCTGCGGACAAACAATGGCCTCAAATCACTTACTCTTTTAAAGACGGTCACGTCAAGCCTATCTTGGACATGCTCATACAAGGAGATAGGATTCAGCTTCCTCCACCAAGACGGAAGCCTCGGCCGGCTGATCTGGAGAACCCAAAGTTCTGCCATTACCACCGCTACGTCCACCATGCTACGCACGACTGCTACCAACTGAAACGATATATCCAAAACCTCATCGATTCAAACGCTTTGGCCATCGATTTCGAGGAGGTAACCGTGGCAGCCAACATAGTGTCCGTACAATTCCGCAGCTTCCCTCCAACAGAGACCCAGGACGGGGTTATACCCATCCCTCTGGCAAAGATGGAGATTGCTAATCTCCCGCCTGCTCAAGCTGCTGGTCTAGTACCCCTCACCACCTCACGAGGGGAAATCATGTGGGTCCATCCGGACCTAGTCCACGAGGTAACTCAGTCCACTCCATCTTCTAAAAAGAAAAGTGGAAAAGTCAGATCCTGCCGTACCACCTCAGCAGATGAAGAGGAAGTCACGGCCGTTGTTACTCGATCCGGAGCACAATCTCAACCTATGGCTGAAAACTCGACTGATGATCATCCGCCCATTACCACGGATGCTCCGGGACCGGTTCAGCCTTCGACGACCGACAAGCCTAGGCCGAAGGAGACTCGCTTCGACAAATCCCTCCGAAAGGAAACATCTCAGGGGCTGGAGAGGCCCTACAACTTCGACATCTTGGCACAACTGGCCAATACACCGGCCAAATTGTCCTTATATGAACTTCTGAGGCTCTCAAAGGATGTCCGCACAGCTTTGAGCGATGCACTTTAAAATGCCGACGCGTACCTGGCTCAGGTCAACTTCACGGGAGAAAATCAGCCCGCAGACCTCCAAGACAGTGCCTGTATGGGAGCAATGCCCAACATCGTCTTCACTCCACAAGACATGCTCATCAAGACTAATCTACACGATCGCCCATTGTACTACACAGGCTACATCGGCGACATAAAGGTGGACCGGATGCACATTGACCCTGGGTCTTCCATAAGCATCATTCCAAAAGGACTACTGCATCATCTTTGCATTCCGATGCATCGCCTGACCCCTACAAATACCGCCATCAGCGGGTTCAATTCGGGCAGGAGCTACCCAATCGGGAAGATCCGTCTGAAATGTCAGATTGGCGATCTCCAATTAGAAGTCACTTGCTACGTTATAGATGCCGACACTTCATACAACATCCTTTTGGGGCGCCCTTGGATACACGATTACATGATCGTGCCTTCCACGCTACACCAATGCTTCAAATATGTCGACAAGCACGGCTTCATGAGGACAGAATTTGCTGACATCGATCCCTTCAAAGGGGTCGAATCTTATTACTCGGACTCCTGCCTATACGAAAAGTCGAAGAGGCACCTTGAAGGAGGAAATGAACAAACTGATGTTGAAGCAACTACGGGATCAGAAGAACCTCTGACAATCCACCTCCAGGCTCGCAAGCCAGGCAATTCCGCACCCCTTACGGCCACGCTGCGTAAGGACGCGATCAGCCTCTCGGCACAGAAAGAGCAGTTGAGAATCCGGCTGCCAAGGTCCGGCCAGGTACCGAGACCCACGACAGGGCCACTTACCATCAGATTGCCGAGAGTCGGTCAATCCCAAACAGAGAAGCTCAATCCCTCCGATAGACCTCTGACGATACGCCTGCCTAAGAAAGGTCGTCACCCCGATGAGAGGTCTAACACTTCAAACGAACCAGCCACCCCTCGCTCCACATCAAGTACCAGACTGGGGGTTGCTAGTCTACCGACAACCCCACGCTCCGCTCCGTCAGTTGAACCTCTGAAGATCAAGCTGACTAGGACGCCCTCTCAATCTTCATTCACACAGGGGGTAGCCGAAGAGGAACCAGAGCTAGCCAAGTATGTGGCTGCCCATACTGACGCTCCCTCCGCAGATGATGTAATCCCTCTAGAAAAGATACCTTACTTCATCAATAAAGGGTTATCTTTGAACTACACCGAGCTCAATAAGCTATGTACAATGTATGCTATGGAACACGGTATAGGCACTCACCTACATACACAGGTGACAAATGTGTACACCGCTATCCAACTTACTCCAGTAGAAGACGCTTACCGAATAATCGAGGGAGGGGACCACCCAATCATCTTCGGCCGGACGAACAACCCGCATCCCCTCGCCATGGAAGAAGTCGACTTCGGGTCAGATGCTGGAAGACTGCCTCTGTATCTCTATAGCCCTCAATCCAAATATCTCATGCAGAAACAGGGGTATGATCTAGAGACAACGCCAGGACTGAACTACGGCACTGGACGACGATTACCTTTGAAGACACCCGCCCCGACGGACAAACCACGGAACTACTATAACAAAACCCGATGCGGTTTAGGGTATGTAACGCCTACTACGACCCCTGAAAGCTCAGATGAAGAATGCGACTGGCAGTCACATTCAACCGGATCACCGACTTTCGACTCAGATACCAGCATCGGAGATGTGTTTAGACAAGTCATGTCAGTCAACATGGCATTCACCGACGCTTACGAAGAAGACGAAGACATCCCCGAAATCCTTGAGCTAGAGCCATGGGCCCAGCAATTAGACGTACAATGGGAAAAGCGGATCGAACTGAGAGAACCTCCTACTGAAGATGAGGTCATACAAGTGGATCTCGACAGCGAATCTTCTCCAAAACCGATCTTTATCAGTAAAAGCCTAACTGACGAAGAACGAGAGTCGCTGTTAGAACTTGTCAGAGAATACATTGATGTGTTCGCCTGGAGCTATGAAGACATGCCGGGGTTAAATCCTGACATCGCTCTCCACAAACTCAATATGCGGCCAGATGCAAAGCCAGTCAAGCAGCAACAACGACGCTTCCGCCCAGGCGTCATGGACTCGATCGAAGCGAAAGTCAACAATCTAATAGCCAGCGGCTTCATTCGTGAAAAGCAACATCCTGATTGGGTCACCAATATAGTACCCGTCCTCAAGAAGAATGGGAAGATTCGAATCTGCATCGACTTCCGCAACCTGAACGAGGCATGCCCCAAAGATGAATTTTCCCTTCCTATCACAGACATCATGATCGACAATACATGCGGCTGTTAACGTATATCATTCATGGATGGATTCTCGGGGTACAATCAAATCAAGATGTCTCCCGATGACGAAAAGCACACCTCATTCCGAATCCCGATTGGCACATACTGCTACACAGTCATGCCATTCGGTCTAAAGAATATTGGCGCTACATATCAGCGAGCCATGAGTATCATTTTCAGAGAACATTTGCACAAGACAGTAGAATGCTATGTCGACGACATCGCCGTCAAGAGTCGTCGTAAGGAAGATCATCTGCAAGACCTGAGAACGGTGTTCAACTTAATACGAGCCCACAATCTGAAGATGAACCCTACGAAATCGTTCTTGGGTGTATCCAGCGGGAAGTTCTTGGGCTTCATCATTATTGCACGGGGTATCCATGTAGACCCCGAGAAAACGAGGGCAATCATGGAGATGGGTCCCCCGAGAAATCTCCGTGAACTTAGAGGCCTCCAAGGGAGGCTAGCTTATATCAGGAGGTTCATTTCCAACCTCTCCGGGCGATGCCGACCTTTCACCCACCTCATGAAGAAGGGAGTCTCATTCGTATGGGACGAGGAATGCCAGCGCGCTTTCGATGACATCAAAGAATATTTATCAAATCCTCCAGTCCTGGTGGCCCCGGCCCCTGGAAAACCATTCCTGCTCTATGTACGAGCAATGGAACACTCCCTCGGTGCCCTGCTGGCACAAAACAACGACGCAGGCCACGAGCAGGCCATTTACTATCTCAGCCGAATGATGGTCGGGCCCAAACACCGATACACCGCTGTGGAGAAAGAATGCCTCGCCCTGGTATTCGCCATTCAAAAGATGCGGCACTATGTCACGGGGCAAACCATACATGTGATCTCACGAATCAACCCTCTCAGGGTCCTCATGACCAAACCTGGGGCACTCAGCTCCCGCCTCGCTACATGGGCGATATTGCTGTCCCCCTATCATATGATCTTCGTCCCGCAGAAGGCTGTCAAAGGTCAAGCCTTGGCAGACTTTTTGGCGGCCCATCCAGGATCGAAATCATCCAGAATACACGAAGAAATCCCAGATGAGGTCGCCGATTCGAATACAACCACCCACGATAACATATGGCGGATGTTCTTCGATGGCGCTTCAAGAACCGGACCCAAGGGAAACATCGTCGTCGGAGTCGGAGTAGTATTGGTCTCTCCTACCGGGCTAGTGATCAATCGCGCCTACTCTCTCACGGAACCCTGCTCTAACAACGTGGCCGAGTATAACGCTTTGGTCATTGGCCTCCAACTTACAAGAGAACTGGGGGTAAATACCTTGAAGCATACGGCGATTCGTAATTAATCGTCAACCAGATTCGGGGGACGTACGAAGTCCGCCATGAAGACATGATCCCCTACCACCAAATAGCGATCAACATTATCTCATCATTCGAGGGATTCTTCATCGAACACGTCCCCAGACTCCAAAATATCGAAGCTGATGCCCTAGCAGGCCTGGCTGCTTCCCTAGCAGTGCTAAACCACTCTCATCATTCGGTCGATGTAATCGGCCATGAGCTAGTCTGTCCCAAGAACAACGTTCAAGCCATGGCGAGTTATTCTGCTCAGATGATCGACGGAGCGCCAGACTGGAGACAACCATTCATAGACTTCGTGGTCTACGACATCCTACCCGAGAACCCGAAGGAGGCTACTTCTATCAGACGGCGTTCTCTCAGATTCTTCTACGATACAGAGACGAAAATGCTGTATCGCCGCTCCTACGACGGATTACTACTTCGGTGCTTGTCGAACGCAGAAGCCAAGGAAGCCGTACGAGAGGCTCATGACGGTGTCTGCGGGGCCCATCAACCTGGCCCTAAGCTGCAAGACCGCCTTCGCCGGATGGGCTACTACTGGCCCACGATGGTGGCTGATGTAATAGATTATGCCCGAAAATGCAAGGCCTGTCGAGTCCACGCAGACTTCATTCACCAACCATCCGAATTTCTTTATCCGACAGTGGCATCCTGGCCATTCGAAGCATGGGGAATGGATATCATTGGTCCAATCACCCCACCTTCCTCCCGAGGATATCGCTTCATACTTGCGATCACTGATTACTTCTCAAAGTGGGCAGAGGCTGTCCCACTCGCCGAAGTCAAGACTTCGAACGTAATCAGCTTCCTGAAGCACCACGTCATCTACCGCTTTGGACTGCCCCGAAGGATCATCCATGATAATGGTCCGCAGTTTATAAGCTACGCATTCTACCGATTCTGCGACAAATATCGCATTCAGAATGTCACTTCGACACCATACAACCCGGCAGCAAACGGGTTAGCAGAGGCATTCAACAAAATAATCATCAAACTCCTCAAGAAATGTCTCCTCCAACAAACGCGACTGGAACGAGAAGCTCGGCGAGTGCTTATGGGCTTATCGCACCACGGTTCGAACAGCCACCGGGAATACACCATTCTCTCTGGTGTACGGGAGTGAGGAAGTTCTCCCATTAGAGACTCAGATTCCCTCACTCCGAGTCGCCCTCACTTATCAATTGACAACGGATGATAACTACCGACGTCGACTACAAGAGTTAGAGGCCTTAGATGAAAAATGCCTCCTAGCCCAGCAAAGGATCGAATTATACCAAGCACGCATCTCAGGAGCCTTCAATAAAAAGGTCAAAGTCAGAACATTCCAAGTGGGCGATCTTGTTTTGGCAGTCAGGAGGCCAATGGTCATGACTCACAAGACCACCGGCAAGTTCCAGCCAAAATGGGAAGGCCCATTTATCATTGAGGCCGTGTTCTCCAATGGTGCTTACCGCCTCGCCAAGCAGAACAGAGACTTGCTCATGTTGCCCGTCAACGGCAAGTTCCTGAAGAAATACTATGTTTAAACAACACTTTCCAGAGTTTCGAGTTATGTGCCCGCTGGTACCTCTGAACTCAACCCCCTAATTTTCCAACTTATCGAGTCACGTACCCTCTTGTACCGCTGAACTCATACCCCAAATTCCCAAGTCATGTACCTGCTAGTACCTCTGAACTTACACTTTGATTCCAACATTCACAGATTTTCGAGTCACGTACCCGCGTGTACCGCTGAACTCATGCCCTTCTTCCATAAAGATATCCCAATTTTCCAAGTCATGTACCTGCTGGTACCTCTGAACTTACACTTTGATTCCAACATTCATGGATTATCGAGTCATGTACCCGCTAGTACCAATGAACTCACCCCATAATTTTTCAGATCTTCGAGTCATGTACCCGCTGGTACCGCTGAACTCACACTCACCATTCTCCAGATTCTCGAGTCATGTACCCGATGGTGCCTCTGAACTCACATCCTGGTCACTCTTTCAGGTAGAAAGTTACGTATGATCATACCGCTGAACTTTCTTCCTACAAGAGATCCTCCCTCATGATCTAATACCTGCACTCCCAGTGCACAACAAAGGTAACGGATCCACAAATTTATAAGACGACCATGTCCTCATCACCTCTGAGTCGTCCCATTTCTGCCAAAAACAAATCACCCCTACATAGAATTTCCATGTCCTCATTACCTCTGAGTTATTCTACGTACCCCCCTTCATTGAGCCCACTCCTGTCATGTCCTCATTACCTCTGAATGGGAAGGCTCCGTCGAAGAAACCTTCATACTTGCCATGTCCTCATTACCTCTGAGTAAGTATGATGATCCCCTTTCGACCTATTACCTGTACCCACAACCGGAGTACGCCAAGGGTAATGGGCCACAAATGTCCTCTGTTAACCACAAATGTCCTCTGTTGACCACCAATACCCTCCGTCGAGTTCGCTCCTGCCATGTACTCATTACCTCTGAGTAGGAAGACTCTACGATTCAAAAAACTTTCCTACTTACCATGTCCTCGTTACCTCTGAGCAAGTATGTCAGTTCTCTTTCATCCTATTACCCGTATCCTAAACCAGGGTATGCCAAGGGTAATAGGCCCACAAATATCCTCAGCTAAATTTCTTAACACAACCCCATCACCTCATCATGCCCCAGGAGCCCAGCTGCTCTACGGTAATTCTTTTCTCAATACCTAGAGCACCCATAACCACTTTGCTATGGCTGCTTCAGGCATCCTGACCGAAACTTGTTATCTCTACCTAAAACCAAGGTACGCCATGGGTAACAGGTCCACAAATATATCCCCTGTGCGGGGGAGAACATCACCACAATATCACAGGCACAACAGGCAATACAAATGAAGGGTAGAATGGAAAATACTCTTCATTTGAAGGAAGAAAAGAAGTACTACATACTTCGGGACCACGTCCCTTTCAAAAAAAAAAGAGAAGAAAGAAAATAAAGAAGTCTTCTCTCTCTTCAAACCCCTCCTATTTATAGGAGGAGGGGAGAAGGCGGACACGTGGGCCAATGACCGACTCTTGAAGAGCGAAACCGACTCCTTGGGTTTCGTCTCCAAGATTCACCCAAGGCACCAAATCCAAAAAGATTTAATGAACTGACCCTTGAGATTCCCCCTACAAAGACGGCGCTGAAGCAACTTGGAGATAAATAAAGACCCGCACACGTGGACTGGACCATCTATGCGGCTAACACACCCCCTGCGGCTGAAATAGTCATACGAATAACACATCCAAGCAGCCAGGACATCTATGCGGTCGAGATTACATATGTGGCTAATATGGCTATGCTTCTTGTTCAAAGTATTTCAATTTTACAAATTGAAAACTTTGAAGGGGGTCCTGTAGAAGCATGGAAAATACTAAAGAAATTGACTCATGCGGCCAAGAAAGATCCATGCGGCTCAAAAAATGCATGCGGCTCAGGGAGTCATGCGGCATAAGGAGCTATGCGGCCGGAGGCATTCCATGCGGTTCAGAAGACATGTGGCGTGACAGTGCTCCCCTCCGATCCATGCTGCATTAATTGCTTTGACGGCTGACCCCTCTGAAAAGTTGACAGACCTGACACCAAAGCAGGTAATTATGACTCTGTCATGATGATGAATCTCTAGGGAAGAGAAAGAAATCTCTGACACGATCCCCCGAGAGCAACAAAATGCCACGTGGCCCTGCCACGAGGGTGTGCTTATGCGGCTCGAAGTGAAGACTTCCCATGCGATTCAGAGTGAAGCTGTCCCATGCGGCTCGAGTGGAATCATCCCTATACGGCTCAAGAAGATTATGCCCATGCGGCTCAAGCAGACACACCATTATGCGGTTCATGCGGCTCATCATATGGTTCAGAAGTCTGAAGGAAGGGGCCACTGCCCAGACAGCCCTGACACGTGTCCCAAGTCTTATGCGGCCCAAAATTTATGCGGCCCAAATCTCATGCGGCCCAATCTGCATGCGCAATCAGTGACCATTGGCTCTCAGGACACGTGTCCTCGGCCGATCAAACTCCCAGATTTATGGCAATCCAAGATCGGGTCGAATCCCAGTGATCTGGGGCACGTGGCAGGAGAATAAATTTGATTTATTCGCAGATATTAGAGAATCATTATAAGGAAGATTTATGCCAATCAACATTAATTGCTAATGGGGATTTGGTGTAATCCACCCTTAATGGTTCTGATTCGTCACAATCAGAAACGAACGGCCTGGATTGATCAATCCCCAGGCCGCCGCCATCTCTAAGAGCTAATCATTGGCAACCCTAGTGATCACATCCCACTATTATAAATAGCAAGGTGCCATTCCCTTGTAAGAGAGATAGAGAAATATACAAAAGAAAAAAACCAGAGAAGAATACGTATACACAGAGAGACTTCTCCCATAGTCAGAGAGAGAATATACACAGAGAGAGAGAATCCAGGAGAGCAATCAGAGAGAGAGCAAGAAGGCATTTCTTCGTCAACGACCAAGCAGATCTTCCCCGAGTCAAGGCTGCGTACCGATCGTCCAAGGAGTAAGGCAGAGCGGCCGTCGCTTTCCCGAGCCTCTATCGTCACCCCCCAGAATCTAAAATAAACAATCGTACTTAGACTGCTGTACCTAGGTTTTCGTCCCTAGGCTTTCTTTGTACGAGCGAGTTTGTATTGTGAGTCTAAGTTCAATCCTCCGATAATTGTTCTGTACTTTTACAATCAATGGCAAACAACTATGTGCAAGCAAGGCTAGTCTATCCAATCAATCAATTGCGCCAATCATGTAGTTAGACGAGTCCCAGCGGGACGCCCGCCGTTAATATAGCATGTACAATAATATAAGCAGATACTGTTCCCTGCCCGTGTGACAGATTTACAGTATCTGTGGGAACCAGCCGGCCCGTCGGGCATTTAATAGTCCCAAGGGGGCTGCCATGTAAGAACTCGGGAATCCATTCTCTCCATGCCATCATTATTTTATTTAACTTAATAGTCTCTACGTTGAGTGAAGTTCCATGCCGTGGATCATGGTCATTCAAATGAGTACTTTCGTACGGGGTACGATATGCGCAACTCTACAACGATACCCGTGCGGCTAGGTTGTAGGTTTTACATAGCGTGATGCAACAATCAAATCTGACCACGGAGTAATCATGTCTTGACCATAAAGTACACATGTTGTTTTTGTAAGATAGATAAATAACTAAATAAATAAATAATTTGAAGCCTGCATGTGCCTGTATGCCAATATTCGGGATTGGCTAATCGAGTACAATAGTTCATTACATGAACGTGTCTCATTCATTTCATTCAATAAGACGACTAGCCAGTCTCTTAGTTCCAACTAGGAACGCATGATCAATTTTAGTCAAGATAACCATTATCATCAATGGTGACAAGGCATGAAAGTCAAATAGTATTCAGTGGAGTCGAGTCTACGACTCTCAGGATTTAATTCCAGTCAATCGGGGTATCTATAGCTCAATTCACGACACATGGTACATCCCACGTAACAATCTATATTTAACAGAAATATCAACATATCATGATTATATCAAGTTTATGCAAAAAGGCGTAAGGATATAAAATGGACGTTAAACATCTAATAAGATATCAATATACAGGGCTATAGAAGATCCAGGGTAAGCAGGCTACTCTCATGTCAGCCTACGCTCATGTCAGCGTACGCTCATGTCAAGCTACGCTCAAGCCAGCGTACGCTCGGGTCATGCTACGCTCAGGTCAAGCTAGCGTATGCAAGTCATACGCTTCCAAAGGCAGCGTATGAACTCCATACAACTCCTTACTATCCAAGCTAGCGTACGCAAGTCATACGCTCCCAAAAGGCAGCGTATGGACTCCATACGACTCCTTACTATCCACGTGAGCGTATGCAAGTCATACGCTCCCAAAAGGCAGCGTATGGACTCCATACGACTCCTTACTATCCACGTGAGCGTATACAAGTCATACGCTCCCAAAAGGCAGCGTATGGACTCCATACGACTCCTGAGCATCCAAGTCAGCGTATGCAAGACACACGCTCCTAAAAGGTAGCGTATGCAAGCCACACGCTACCTAAAAAGGTAGCGTATGGACTCCATACTGCGCTGCGCTAAAGAGCGCACACAGCTCAGTGACGCAAGCTAAAAAACTAGCATACACTGCTCACTGTCTTCTCCAAACAGCAAGAACTCCCACTACCAAAATATATCGTTTTAGCGACGCCTAAAAACGTCGCTAAAACAACAAAATACGTCGCTAAATATAATTACCGACGTATTTACCGACGTTTAGGCCTTGTCGCTTTTTTCTTAGTCGCTGATCTTTTAAACGTCGCTGAACGTCGCAAGTACCGACAATCAGCGACGTATTGATACGTCGGTATTTTACCGACGTCTTCTGTCGTTTCGTCGGTACAGTAGCGACGTGGCTAAAGTCGCTACACGTCGGTCTCCGTCCTGGGATTATTACCGACGTTTTACCGACGGTTTTCGACGTATAAGTATCTCCGACGTATCATGACGTCGGTAAACGTCGGTACTCTTGATCATTTTCTTTGCAGCTTTTCTGTCGGTAAACGTCGCAAAGTACGTCGCAAGACGTCAATAATCGTCGGTAAACGTCGGTAGCCTGGATATTTTTTGCAGCTTTACCGTCGGTAAACGTCACAAAGTTGCGTCGGTAGACGCCGGTAATCGTCGGTAAACGTCGATAAATTTGCAAAAAAAATAAAAAAAATAAAACACAGAATGTCCTTTTCTCCCTGCAGTTTAAAAAAATAACCATAAATACAGAATGTCCTTCAGGCAGAGTATCATATACATTAGCAGCTATTCAAAAAGCTGCAGTGAATCCATAAATGGAAGAACTCCATTCTGCTCTAATCATAAACTGTAATGTATCATATCTAGCATGCTTCAACATCCCAAAATATGCAAGAACATACCCACAGAGAACCGACAAATATCTAAGTCACAAACGTATGATGATACAACCAAATAACCAAAGTCTACACACAACCAACAAATAGAATAGGATCCAACAAATAGCTAGGATCCAAACATCCAAGTCTAAACAACCAACAAATATCCAAGTCACAAACATACGATGATACAAACACAAACAAACAGTCACAAATGATCAAACAAACACAAACAAATAGTCCTAACTAGGACTACTACTGATCTGGTGCAGGAGGGGCACCGCCCTGACGAAGGCGTAAAAACTCCTCATACTCCGCAAGTGAAATCGATACAGATGGAGTGCCAGTCGGTGGAGTCGGTGTCGAAGAAGAAGGCGGTAGAGGCGGCGGAGTCGACGACGATGAAGGCGCACCCAGAGTACCAGCATGCTCCAACGCTGTAAGTCGCTGGTTGTATGAATCCATGATAGATAACATTCTACCACTGCTCTGGACCATCGAATCCTGCGCCAATCTCACCCTCTCGGCCATGGTCACCTGTCCTGTCTGCAACTCCGTCACCGTGCGCTCTAACCCTCCAACGGCGCGCTCTGTCCTCTCAGTCGTCTCCCTGAGGTCCATAATGCCGCGGTCGAGCGCATCCAATCGTGCTAGCAGCGCAGGATCGTCCGTAGGATGCTGAGACTGCTGCTCGATCTGTCGTAGCAGGTCGTCACGGAGAGACTCCATCATCTGGTGGACTCGGGCAGACTCCTGGGATGGCTGTGGACCATGCACACTAGCAGGAGATGTCCTAGAGGACTGGGTCGCAACTAGGGCGCCATAGGATCCCGTACCGTAGTACGTACCCCTACGGAGGCCACCAGCGGCGGTCATCCACAGCTCGTCCTCCGACGGAGCTTGAGTGGGCTGCGAGGAAGTACCGGCCTCTCCTGCATCAGGTGCACTAGCAGCCGCCCGTTCCCGCAGCCTCTTATACTCGGCCTAGAAAGTATGGATAGTACTCTATGATTTCTAATTTCTAATTAATGTACTTATTTTTACTAACTTCATGAATATTTATTTGCATCATATTTACTAAGTTATATTAAAATGGACACGAAGTATTAAATTAAGATAACGTATTGTAATACTTACATAGGTCTGCTCGGCCCTCTCGTCAATAAGGACTCCGCCCTTCCGATGGGTGGCCAGAAAGACGGTCACCATGTCGGCGTTACCGACCTTCCTTACCTGTAATTAAATATATTATCTTAGTAATAATTTATCGGATTTGCATTAAAATAATATTTCTAAAAGAGAAAGACATACCAGACGACGGAAATGTTCCGTCATCGGAATCGACCCACCGCACCACTTCGAGGCATGTTGCCTAGCCGCCTTAGCCTTCTCCGACTTCTCCTTGTACCTTGGCTCGTTGAATCGAGCCTTCATCGCATTCCACTGATCGGGGGTGATCCAACCTTGGATCGGCTTTCCGGCACGATCATGATCCTTCTGATCGTTGATAGAGTCGCGGATCAGCTTGGCAGCGACGGAAGGAAACATCCCCTCGATCTGCTCGGCCCGGTGCGGCGGATAGTAAAACATATCCTAGAACAGTACGAAACCAAATATTTATCAGTTATATATAATATGCATAAATTAAATGATTCATGTTAAAAACAAATCTATTTTAACCTTGAAGCGCGTAAACCAGAAGTTCTTCCTTTCGTCTGGAGCATCAGAGTAGTTAATCCAGGGACCACCATAATTATGCCTCAGCATATCGCCTAGGCGTCTCTGTACCCCAGAAGGACGATATCTATACATACATATTATATTCATGAAAAAGTTAATTTATGATAAAAACAGAAAGAAAGAAAAAATAATAAACCAAAATACCTACTTTGTACCGTCGGCCCAGATCTCCGTCCTCCCCTCCTCCGGAGGTGCGCACGCATCATCTTCATGATGCTGGTCGGCCGTCGGCGCATCCTCCTCGGCCATCTGCTCATCCGTCTCCATCGTCGTATCAACATCAGGAACGCTAGACGGGGGAGCCCTCTCAACAGGTCTGGAACTACTCGTCCCAGGAGATATGCCACGTGACGTCGTCCCAACCGGCCCAGCTACTGTCCGATATGGAGGAGTAATCGGCGACGAGGATCCAGAGCCGGTACCAATAGGAGGTACCGAAGGCAAACTCCGTCCCCTAGCAGTACCTGTAGGAAGTACCGGATGATCCCGACCTCCTCGTGGCCCTCGCAAATGTCCGCGACGACCTGCCATACCTGATAACAGCATATGATAGTACAAGATATAATAGAGACTAGAAATATGACAGTACAACAAATAATAGAGACTAGAAATATGACAGTACAACAAATAATAGAGACTAAAAATATGACAGTACAACAAAGATAATAACCAAGGTAACATATGATGATACATTCTACAATAAACATCTAAGTCCAGATAATATCTCTCTCAATCATCTTCAGAATAATCATCTTGTTCGTCTTCCTCGACCTCATCTTCCTCTTCCTCCTCATCTTCACTTTCGTCTTCACCTTCGTCGGATTCGCCTTCCTCTTCGGATAATTCTACATCTTCTACATTATGTGTCGTGTAATGCGTAACTTCCGTGGAGTCCACATCGACAATATTGGTTACAGGAGGTAGCTCGTCCTCCTGGTAAGCTTTTTCATCAACATCAAAAGTATCTCTAGCTTTAGTCTTGCATACTGCCCACCAGTCAGACTTCGTTGCTCCCCGTCTCGGATAAGCTGTAAAATACACGAGCTGAGCCTGAGTTGCTAGGACAAACGGTTCGTAGCCTTGATATCTACGCTTGTAGTTTATATCCACAAGACCATGCTTGTCAATTTTCCAGCCTTGATTTTCAATCGGATCGAACCATTCACACTTGAACAACACGATATTTGCAGGTTCTCTGCCATAATTATATGACAACTCCACAATCTCTCGCAAGATGCCAAAAAAATCATTTCCTGGATCGACGTCTTTGTAGTTCGAAGACTTGATACACAAACAACTGTTCTTCGTGGAATCAAGATCCAGGAAGCTGTCTCTGATCGGAGCATTTGTCGACTTGAACCGAAAGCCATTGACACAATAACTTGGCCATGTTTTAACAAAAGTAATTGGTCCCTTGGCAAGAGTTCTAATTAATTCAATCTCGGGTGAAATTAGACGATCGACCTGAATATCAAAGAAGAGATAATAAGTTATTTATTGCGCAGTTGCATTAGAAGAGGCCAGTAAATATTACCGAACTGCTTACATATTCGCTCAACCAAGAAGGAAAATGACGTCTCATTTCTTGTTCTAATGCTTCGTCTGTTAGGTAGGGTCTAACCAGCCTCAACTCATCATTATATGTGCTGGAAAACAACGAAGCATTAGAACGATTAGTACAATAATATTAGCTTATACTATTACATTGAGATGACGTAAACTCATCATTCCTTACTTACCCTTCTAGCTTCTCCACTTCATCCTCGTCGCAATTGAGTAATACATACAACTGAGCAGCCCTTAGCTCTTCGTCATTCAAATATCTCTTCTTCATTTTTCCCGAAGGCTTTCCGGACGCATTGAATACTTTCAGTATTCCATCATTAAATTCTTGATATCCGTCGTCGTTTCTCGGAGCCCTCGTTCTATTCGTAGCAACATGAGGTTTGAAATAGGAGGAGCAGAAATTTGTAATCTCCTCGAGAATATAGGCTTCACAAATAGAACCCTCGACCCGAGCCTTATTTTTTACCTTTCTTTTTAGGTGATTCAAATGTCGCTCGAACGGGTACATCCATCGATATTCGACGGGTCCACCAACACGTGCCTCGTAGGAAAGATGAATCGGCAAATGCTCCATAGAGTCGAAGAATCCAGGAGGAAACACCCTCTCTAGCTTGCACAGTGTTACCGCAATGTCCTTCTCTTGCTTTTCTAGACGATCAACGAGCAATTTCTTAGAACAAAGGTCCCTGAAGAATATGCTAAGCTCCGTCAATGGATCCCAAACTGCCTGCGGTAAGAATTCCCGAAATGCAATCGGAATTAACCGCTCCATGAATACGTGACAATCATGGCTCTTCATACCTGTCAGTTTGTTCTCCTTGAGGTCGACGCATCTTCTCAAGTTTGAAACATACCCATCTGGAAATTTCAGACCTTGAATCCACCTACAAAGCCTCACTTTATCCTCCTTCTCCAGTGAGAAAATTGCCTTAGGCTGCTTCAACTTTCCATTCCCGTCCTCTATCAAATGCAATGCAGGACGTCTACATATTTCTTTCAAGTCCAATCTAGCCTTAGGATTGTCTTTCGTCTTCCCCTTTACGTCCATTACAGTATTAATTATGTTGTCAAACACATTCTTCTCAATATGCATGACATCAAGGTTATGTCTAATCAGATTGGTGCTCCAGTATGGCAGATCCCAGAATATACTCCTCTTCGTCCAGTTATGAGTGCGACCAAATCCGTCACACTTGTAGCCCGTAGCAGGCTGCTCAATAGCACTTGGTAAATCTCTAACCTCCTCCCATATCGTGGCTCCGCACCACCTTGTCGGTGGATCACCCTTCTCCACAACGCCAGCACGAAAAGCATTCTTGTTCCTCCGGTACGGATGATCCTTCGGCAGGAATCGTCGATGACAATCGAAGAAGCACGGTTTGCCTCCGTGTTTCAAACGGAAAGCCTTAGTGTCGTCCATGCAACACGGACATGAAAGACGACCATGCGTGCTCCATCCAGATAACATTCCATAGGCCGGAAAGTCGTTGATGGTCCACATAAGTGCTGCCCGCATCTGGAAATTTTGTTTTCTAGATACATCGTACGTGTTGGAACCTACTTCCCACAGCTGATTCAACTCATCAATCAATGGTTGTAAATAAACATCAATGTTCCTTTTCGGATTGTTCGGACCTGGGATAATAACGGTGAGGAACATATATGGAGTCTTCATGCACATCCAAGGCGGTAGATTATACGGGGTGACGATCACAGGCCAACACGAATACTGGGATCCTGAAAGTCCGAATGGGGTAAAACCGTCAGAGCAGAGACCCAATCTAACATTACGCGGATCAGAAGCAAAATCTGGATACTCTCGATCAAAGTGCTTCCATGCTTCTCCATCAGATGGGTGATCCAACACTCCTTCGGTATGTTTCCGCTTATGCCAACTCATGTTTTCTGCAGTTTCCTTCACCATAAACAACCGCTGCAAACGCGGCGTCAACGGCAAGTAGTGCATCGAAGAGGTAGGCTTCCTGGTACCGACAGACTTTCCTCTACCACAGGCCTTGTAGCGATCGACACCACAAAATCTGCAGGCGTCTTCATCCTTGTCGTCTTTGTAGTACAACATGCACCCGTTGCGACAGGCATCGATTTTTTCATATCCCATCCAGAGCGATCTAACCATCCTCTTAGACCGGTAAAAGTCTTTAGGCAACTTCGCACCCTCAGGCAATATTTCTATAAGCAACTCCATAATACGGTTGTAGCAATCTTGCGACATGTTAAAATCGGACTTGATGCTCAACAATCTTGTAACCACCTCCAACGGTGAATGATCCTCACAACCAGGATATAATGGAGTCCTTGCATTCTCCAGCAACTCCATGAACTGTGCAGCATCGGGGTTCGGTGCCTCCTCAGGTGCATCATGATCATCCGGATCGAAACTAGGCCCGGCCGCGTCAAAAACCATGTTCACCAACCCATCGTCGTAAGGAGCGTTGTTGTGGACATCAACATAAGGCTCGTACTCCGATGCTAAAGACACAAGTTCTCCGTGCTCGCTCCACTGATAGTAATTCGGCGTGAAACCCTTCGAGTACAAATGATACGTGACATCCACTTCTGGATGATATTTCAAGTTACGACATCTCACACACGGACACTTAATTTTGGTACCGTCCATGTACTGAGGGAACGCCTTGGCAAACTGCAGGAACTGGTGTACACCCTCTATGAATTCATCCCGCACACCGCACATGTCATCAGGATGACGGTTGTACATCCAAGTACGATTCTGCAGATAGTAATTCAGCTCCATAATTCTGTAAGATAGATACATCAAGGTAGTGAATGATATGCAAGTGTCAAAGCTTTTCCGATGGATTGCATTTATCTTTTCATCCATTCATTCATGCATTGTATTTATCTTTTCAGTTTTGCATATCATTACCTACTATTATACATGCATACTTTATATATACATCAAGGTAGTAATACTAGTTGATGTTCTGAAAAGGAGAGTGCGATGTCTAGTAGAGGATTCTTTTTTTTGAGGAGCTGTCATATCATGGAAGTCAATATAAAATAAAAGAAGTATACATGCAATTCTATATGATTCCTAGGCCAATCAAGGTCAAAGTCAACTATTGGTCAACTCGATCAACAATCTAGTAAAATGAATGAATATTAAGGCAGTTTATTTCGTAAGTAGTAATTCATATCCATATCCAATTGAGGATAATTCTGTAAGATAGATAGATGCACATTGCAGTCAGTGAATGAATATTAAGGCAGTTTAGATATGGGTGCGCAATTTAGATAGAGGTCAGTAGAGAGCGACAGTTTAGAGAAAACTGAGATTATTGGTGAGGTATAATTGTACTTGTAGGAGTACACGACACCAACTGTCCAATATCGACCCTTTGGGTCTACAAGAGTTACTTCACTCAGTTTGTCAAGACAAGTAAAACTTCTTAAATTAATACCCAATATCGACCCTTTGGCCTGTGCTTGAGCAGTATCCTAACTCAAACTATCTATCCTAACTAATAAATTAATATCCTACTTTAACATCTACTAACTCTCATATTCCTTCTAACATAAACTAATATCCTAATCTTAACTAACCCTTTAACTGAAACTAATATCTAAATAATGCTAATCATGAACTAACACCCTAACCTGGAAGTCCACACTGCTTAAGCACAGGCCATAGGCCAAGTTATAAGGCAAAATGCAGGCAACTGCCTGTAGCTACAAGGCAAAACCAAATGTTGACGGTATATATACCGTCAACATTTAAAAAGTTTACTTGTCTTGACAAACTGAGTGAAGTAACTCTTATAGGCCCAAAAGGTACTCTATACACTCTTACTTATACAAGCCTTTTGAGGCAATCAGCGTTATACTAGATTTCCGAAAAAAATCTATAACTCTGATAGGCCCAAAAGGCTTGGCATAAGTAAATTTAATTTCTAAAGAATGGCTCAAAACACTGTACCAATCATACCTATATTTCTAAGATACTCTATATACTCTAGGTACTAGGACTGAACTAACTCTCTAACACTCTAATGATACTCACTCACATATACCCACTCTTACTTAGGAATACTAAGATCTGACACATACTGATAATCACACACACACTAACACTCTCATTAAGGCAGAGTCATGGGAGAGGTCAAAATTATGGAAGAAAAGAAAGAAGAAGGATTCAGAAAAGAGAATAGCAGGGAGTTTCTCTCCTCTAGACCCTCAATTTATAGGTACAGGCTAGAGCACTGTCAGCCATAGATGATGTTCTGATTTTCAAAAAATCATACGTCGGTGACACTTCAATTGAAAGCGATGAATCATGCTAGGTATCGTGAAGTATACCAATTCTTAACGTCGGTGACACTTCAATTGAAGTCGATGAATCATACGTCGGTGACACTTCAATTGAAACCAGAACTTACAAGTCTTAGTCTTGGGTTCTTAGTGACCATCTTTCTAGAGTTGTTACTTGGTCAAGAGGATCTTATTTTAATTATCCTATTTTTTGATGGGCTCATCTTTGGACTAATAGGATATGTTCCCAAATGTTGATCCTCAAAATCATGCTAGGTATCGTGAAGTATACCAATTCTTAACGTTGTTGTTATTATTATTATTATTATTATTATTATTATTATTATTATTATTATTATTATTATTATTCACATACGCACCGACACTCTAAACAGTTACTAACACTCCGACCTGAAAACTACCCTAGTGGTGATCACCAAGTATGTTTTATTTTCTTGTAGTGGTGTTTGTGCGTGTCGTGTGTTTCATGTCTGTGTGTGTGCATGTCGTGTATGTCGTATCGTGTCTGTGTCAGCACGTCAGGAGGAGGGAGTTAGGGTTAGGGTTTACCTGCGTTGGTCGGGGTCGGGTCGGGGTCGCCGGGGCTGGAGCAGCGGTGGATACGGGTTGGCGTCGGAGTCGGGTCGGTGTCGACGAGGATAATCAACGGTGGAGGGGGGACGCCGGAGAAACGGGGGTCGCCGCAGGGAAGGGGGTAGCCGGAGGGAGGGGTCGCCGGAGGGAGGGGGTCCCTGGAGAGGAGAGAAAAAGGGGGAGAGAAATTTGGGAAGCGGGAGATTGAAAATTTTAGGTGAAAGAAAATAAATGATCGATCGGGTGGAACCCTATATGAAACATTTTAGCGACGTCCACAAAGGACGTCACTAAACGTCGCTATTCAATAAAAAACTGGCGACGTCCCTAATGTGGAGTCGCAAAATGTCGCTGAGTTAAACAAAACAGCGACGTTTTGTGACTAGACCGCGACATCAGCTTTCCAAAGCATAATGTGTGGCGCTAACGGTCGCTAAACGTCGCTGATAGTGACGTTCAGCGACGTTTTTATAAAACGTCGCTAAATTCACAAATATTACCGACGTATATGACTTGCGTCGCTAAATTCGTCGCCAATACGACTTATTTTGGTAGTGTCCATGGTTGAACCCAAAGCTTCAAAAGTCCATAACTTGGTCAAAATAAGTCCGAATCCAACTTTGCAAAGGTCAAAATTGGGTAGAATGAAATTCTCTACAATATGGAACCATCAAAACTTGAAAACACAAAAGTTTAATAGATCAAAACCCCCAAAATCCGAAAATAACTCATATCTAGATCTACAAAGATTAAGACTTCGAAATGAAAAATGTCAAGTTCTAAACTCTCTTAGAATCACGAGGGAAAGAGAATAGAGCCATAAAAATGGGTCCTCATGAAGAAGCAAGATGTACTTGCCTATGGATTTGGTAGATGGAGAGAGTAATGAAGAAGAAGAAGAGGAGTAATGGTGAGAATGAGTAATGAGAAGAGAGAATGGAGAGGGTGGCTTTAAATATGGAAGGGGTGGTAGGTAGGAGCTAATGGGCCGGGTCCAATGGGTCGGGTTGTAGGGGATCCAACCAAAGCCAACCCGAACCCAAAGCCTAGCTAAAGCAGAGAATAAAAGCATGAAATAAAGTGCAAAAATAAAATTGCAGAAATATAATTACAGAAAATAAATTAACATGAATTAAAGGAAATTAAATACAAGATAATACATGATAACTATTAAATAAATACACATGAGTTGCACATGTATAAAAATACGCATTCTGGGAACGGGGAGTGACATCTCTACCCTCCTTAGAAAAATTCTGTCCTCAGAATTTCAAATCCAAGCAGGATAGGAATATCAAAACTAAACTAATCTAAGTACAAGCAATTCAATCAAGTAATCATTTTACAATGTCATTAGCAAGTAACATATCTATACTTAACAATCTACGATATCAAGCAATTCTACCCATAAGGTGATAAGCATGAGGAATCAAGACAATCAAGGTACACAGAAAAAGATATACCTTGTGAGTCAAACAGATGTGGATACCGTGATCGGATATCATCCTCACGTTCCCACGTTGACTCTCCCAAAGAGTGATGACCCCAAGCAACCCGGACAAGATTAATTGTTCGGTTCTTGAGTATCTTCTCTCTTCGGTCCAAGATGGACACAGGCTGTTCCTCGTAAGACAGGTTGGTACCAACAACCAGTTCTGAATGATCGAGGATATGGCTGGGGTCCGATACATACCTTCGCAATTGAGATACATGAAACACGTTATGCACCTCTCGTAACGAAGGTGGAAGGGACAAACGATAAGCAACATCGCCTACCCTATCAAGAATAACGAATGGGCCTACGTATCGTGGGCTCAACTTCCCGCGAACGCCAAATCTAATGACCCTACGGGTAGGTGAGATCCGCAAGAACACGTGGTCCCCAACAGAAAACTCTAGCGGCCTGCGATGCTGGTCTGCCCAATGACGATGCCGATCCTGCGCAACACGAAGTCGCTCTCTAATTCCCTTAATCACTTCAACTGTCTGAACAATCATTTCCGGGCCTAACATCTTCTTCTCCCCGATATCATCCCATGCTAGTGGCGACCTACACTTCTTACCATATAATGCTTCAAATGGCGCCATCTGGATACTGGCTTGATAACTGTTGTTGTAAGAAAACTCAACTAAGTGCTGGTGGCTTTCCCAAGATCCTCCAAAATCCAGAGTGCAAGCTCGTAACATATCTTCCAAAGTCTGAATTGTCCTTTCTGATTGCCCGTCCGTCTGCGGAGGGTAAGCCGTGCTAAATTTTAACTTGGTACCCAGACTATGATGCAAGCTCTTCCAGAAATATGATGTGAAATGGGTATCTCTGTCTGACATAATACTGACAGGGACTCCATGCTGCCTGACTATCTGTTGTATGTACAACTCTGCCAACTTTTCTGTAGATTGTCCTACTCTGAAAGGAAGAAAGTGTGCTACCTTCGTAAGCCGATCTACTATCACCCAAATAGCATCCTTACCACTTGATGATCTCGGTAAACCGGTCACAAAGTCCATTGTAATATGCTCCTATTTTTATTTCGGGATGGGAAGCAGTTGTAATAATCCAGCTGGCCTCTGCTGTTCTGCCTTTACTTGCTGACATATCAAGCAACGGGAAACAAACCTAGCTATATCCCTCTTCATCCCGTTCCACCAGAAGTGCTGCTTGATATCTTGGTACATCTTGGTCCCTCCAGGATGTATAGAATACTGAGAACTGTGAGCTTCTGTCATAACTTTCTGTCTAATATCTCCACTAGGTACACATAGACGTGATCCAAACCTAAGCGTACCATCTTTATGAATTTGTATCTCCTTTCTGAGTCCTGACTCACATTCTGCCCTAAGCTTCTGAATCCTTGGGTCCTGTGCCTGAGCTGCCTTGATCCTGCCTACCAAGTAGGATTGAACTTGTAGACTCGCCAGAATTCCTACATCACTAGGAAGTATTACTTCAATGCCCATCTCCTGAAGGTCTTCTAAGATGTGCTTCTGCGTTGTCAACATAAATGCGCCGCCTCTTCTGCTAAGAGCGTCTGCTACCACATTAGCCTTGCCTGGATGATACTGAAGCTCCACATCATAATCCTTGATCAACTCCAACCATCTTCTCTGCCTCATGTTCAGCTCCTTCTGAGTAAAGATGTACTTCAGACTTTTATGATCTGTGTACATCTCCACTCGGTCACCATATAAGTAATGCCTTCATAGCTTCAGAGAAAACACTACTGTCGCCAATTCCAGATCATGAGTTGGGTAATTCTTCTCGTGGTCCCGAAGTTGCCTAGATGCATATGCTATCACCTTCCCATGCTGCATAAGGACACATCCAAGTCCTTTACCTGACGCATCACAATATACTGTAAAACCTCCGGGCCCAACTGGCAATGTAAGGATAGGCGCTGATATCAATTTCTGCTTCAGGTTCTTAAATGATGCCTGGCATTCTGCCGACCAGACGAATGGTACATCCTTTCGTGTCAAACAGGTCATGGGTGCTGAAAGTCCCGCAAAATCTGATACAAACCTTCTGTAATATCTTGCCAATCCCAAGAAACTTCGTACATCAGCTACGGTCTTGGGTACTGGCCAACTCTCTACTGCTTCTACCTTCTTGGGATCTACTGCTACTCCAGCTCCTGATATGATGTGACCCAGAAATGAAATATGATCCGACCAAAACTTACACTTGCTGAGCTTGGCATACAACTGGTTCTCTCTTAGAACCTGCAACACTTTCCTGAGGTGGTCTTCATGCTCCTCTTCACTAGCAAAGTATACGAGTATGTCGTCAAGAAAGACAATGACAAACTGATCTAAATATGGCATAAAGATGCGATTCATCAAATCCATGAATATAGCTGGAGCATTGGTCAAACCAAACGGCATTACTAAGAATTCATAATGCCCATACTTCGACCTGAATGCTGTCTTGGGGATGTCTTCCTTTCGAACCCTCACCTGATGGTACCCTGAACGAAGATCTATCTTGGAGAAGACTCTGGCCCTGCTCAACTGATCAAATAAGTCGTCGATCCTGGGTAGTGGGTACTTGTTCTTTACTGTCGCCGCGTTAAGCTTCCTGTAATCGATGCATAATCTGGTTGATCCATCCTTCTTCCCTACAAGTACCACTGGTGCGGCCCATGGCGATATGCTAGCTTGGATGAACTTCTTCTCCTTCAATTCCTCTATGTGCTGATACACCTTGGCCTGCTCCGAATCCGCCATTCTGTAAACTCGATCTGATATCGGTTTAGTTCCAGGTGCCAATTCTATGCTGAACTCAATATCTCTAACCGGTGGTAGACCTGGAAGTTCTTCGGGAAACACGTCTAGAAATTCTTCAACTACCTTCGGAACTTGAACTTCTTCCATTGCTGTTACTACTCCCTGCTCTTGCTGAGTTGCCTCTGACCTGACTAAGGTGAACCTCTTCATGCCTGGAATATCAAAAGATACACTCCAACTACGACAATCTATAGTCGCATGACTGTCTTTCAGCCAGTCTATGCCTAAGATAACGTCAAAATTTTCAACAGGAAATTCTATCAACTGGGCGGGTAAGGAACGCCCGCAAACTACAACACTACACGCTAGAATAACTCTACTAACTCCTACGAGCCTATTACCAGTGAGTATATTCAACCCCCCTGGCAATGCCTCGAACTCCATTCCTAGCCGTATCGCAAATTGTGCAGATATAAATGAGTGTGATGCTCCTGAATCAAACAATGCTACTACAGGATATGAGGCGACGAGAATGTTACCTGCCACAACATCTCCCGATGCTAATGCCTCCTCCAAGGACAAAGTGAATGCCTGCCCTCGACCTCCTTGCTGGTTCCCATGCTGTGGCCTAGTCTGGTGCTGCTGCTGGCCCCTTCCTTGATGATGCTGGGGTGGTCTATACAGGTGTTGCTGCATCGGCGGTCCCTGCTGTCGATACATCTGAGCCTACGGACGCTGGGCCAATGGTCTCACTGCCATTGCTGGTCCTCGATACTGGCCTGTCCCTGGTGCTGGCAGAGCAGAAAACTGCTGCCCTGGTCCTCCTGCCCTCGAATTCATGGGACATGTGGTAACCCGATGGTCTGGATTTCCACATATCAAACACAGTCCGTTCAATGCCCGACACACATCTCTAGTGTGCCCCATCTTCCCACAATAAGTACAGCCCGCTGGGGGTTGCTGGTTCTTTCTCTGTTGCTGTTGCTGCTGCCTGGGTGGTGGTACTGGTCCTCGTATCGCCACATCATGGATACGAATGCCAGTGGATGGTGTTGTTGTTCAGGGCGCTGCTCCCCTTCCTCCTTCATTCTGACTGTGGTATCTCTTCTGACCCCCAATCCTTACTGTAAGCCTCTGAATGGTGATCTCATGCCTCCGGGTTGCCGTCAATATCTCATCAAAAGTCTGGTAATTGTGCCCTTCTATCAATTGCAAGAGCTCAAGATGAAACCCTTGCTGAAACCTCATAGCCCTCTGGCATTTCGTTGCTACCATCTCTGGGGCAAACCTACTCAATCTGCAGAACTCCGCTGCGTAAGCATCCACAGTCTTGCTAGCCTGTCTGAGGTTGATAAACTTCTGTTGTAGCTCAAACTGCGCCACAACTCCATAATACTTCGTCTTGAACCTTATAGTAAAATCGTTCCAAGCAACAGGACGTCTGATGCCTACCTCCTCTGATTCCTACCAATCACGTCCGAGATCCTGAAGTAACAACTTCACTAGATCCACACGTTCTTCTGCCGGTACCTTAGCGGCTGTCAGAATAGCCTCAATATCCTTAAGCCATGCATCTGCTGAGATGGCATCCTCCGTGCCCTCAAAACGGCGGGGGTTGTACTTGTAAAACCTGGCTGACGCTCCTGAATCAGTCATCGCTCCTCTTTCCAAAGCCGTCTGCAATCCTTGGTTGAGTAGCACACTCTGCTCTTGTAGCTGAGTGTGCATGCATTACTGGGCCAACATCTGATGTTGCTGAGTAGCCATCATTCCTCTCATGATCTCCAGAAGGGCTGGTGTATCCACTTGGGTAGGTGGAACTGTCGGTGGGGGTAGAATGTCCGGATACTGCGACCCAGCTGCTGGTTCCACTATCACTTCTTCCTGGGTAGCCTCCTGAGGGGAGACTAGCCCTTGCTGCTGACCAACCTGGTCAGGTTGTCCATGTTGCTGTCCATGTTGTTGCTGTCCAGTCCTGACAGATGCGGACGAGGTGCCCCTAAGAAAAGGGACAAGAGAAAAATCAAACGACCGGACGTGAAGGATCAATGAAGTCAAAGGATACTGGAATGTCAAGCTAGAGTTGATAGTAACGAATCATGAGATCAAGGGAAAATATGTGTGATTGAGACATCCTATAAATCAAAATACCCCACAAGTCTGAAATCAGACCTGCATGGGCCACCACAAAAACCTTGTCACGCCCCAGAACCAGAATACTAGTGAGCGGGGGAATGACTCAGCCAGCTACGTATTACGGGTAGATGAATACCGTATAATACGATCAATGCTGTCTAAAAGACAAGGGGGTGCATACTACATGAAAGTCTTACTATGGTCACTTCACATCTATTGTCTCAATCATTCGAATAAGAAACAGTAATAGAGAACATGTAAGATAAAGCAGTAAGGCATCCCAAACGCTCTGTCAAAATGTTCTTGATATCTGGCTTTACAAAACATAGCCAGATTGATGTAGCAAAAGTATACACAATTGTTATCAGCTGCAGCCTGATTTTAATTACAATTATGTAAAAAGTAAGTACGAGACGATCCGACTAACATGTCGGTGCCAAACGGCAAAGTATAAAGTAGATAACAAAACGAGCGGGGAAGTAAGAAACCCACTCGAGTCCTCCTGCGATCATCCGTCTAGTATTGACCATATTGGAGGTAGAAGTAAGCTGAGTCCTCGGGAACCGGCTCTAAATCTGGTCATGCAAAACCAGAGAGGTTAGACCTCTAATAGCAAGTACCACAAGGAAGCACGACATGAGAACTAAAACCAGTAATGAGAAATATAATAATAGATCTCTGCTTTCCACTAGGATTCACATCACATCACGACACTTCGAACCAACCTCCCAACCAAACAAGGACAGAAGTTGGCCCGTCATGTCCTGACATTCTGATCATCCCAGTTAGGTAACAGAGTAGGTACAGTGCACAAACAAATCATCTTGAACGGCCAATCAAATCCTACGGCTTGCTATTTTGAGTCCCAAGTTATCCTGGAATTATGCAAATAGGGATTCCTCAGTTCTTACTACGTGCAAGCAAGGCTAGTCTATCCAATCAATCAATTGCGCCAATCATGTAGTTAGACGAGTCCCAGCGGGACGCCCACCGTTAATATAGTATGTACAATAATATAAGCAGATACTGTTCCCTGCCCGTGTGACAGATTTACAGTATCTGTGGGAACCAGCCGGCCCGTCGGGCACTTAATAGTCCCAAGGGGGCTGCCATATAAGAACTCGGGAATCCATTCTCTCCATGCCATCATTATTTTATTTAACTTAATGGTCTCTACGTTGAGTGAAGTTCCATGCCGTGGATCATGGTCATTCAAATGAGTACTTTCGTACGGGGTACGATATGCGCAACTCTACAACGATACCCGTGCGGCTAGGTTATAGGTTTTACATAGCGTGATGCAACAATCAAATCTGACCACGGAGTAATCATGCCTTGACCATAAAGTACACATGCTATTTTTGTAAGATAGATAAATAACTAAATAAATAAATAATTTGAAGCCTGCATGTGCCTGTATGCCAATATTCGGGATTGGCTAATCGAGTACAATAGTTCATTACATGAACGTGTCTCATTCATTTCATTCAATAAGACGACTAGCCAGTCTCTTAGTTCCAACTAGGAACGCATGATCAATTTTAGTCAAGATAACCATTATCATCAATGGTGACAAGGCATAAAAGTCAAATAGTATTCAGTGGAGTCGAGTCTACGACTCTCAGGATTTAATTCCAGTCAATCGGGGTATCTATAGCTCAATTCACGACACATGGTACATCCCACGTAACAATCTATATTTAACAGAAATATCAACATATCATGATTATATCAAGTTTATGCAAAAAGGCGTAAGGATATAAAATGGACGTTAAACATCTAATAAGATATCAATATACAGGGCTATAGAAGATCCAGGGTAAGCAGGCTACTCTCATGTCAGCCTACGCTCATGTCAGCGTACGCTCATGTCAAGCTACGCTCAAGCCAGCGTACGCTCGGGTCATGCTACGCTCAGGTCAAGCTAGCGTATGCAAGTCATATGCTTCCAAAGGCAGCGTATGAACTCCATACAACTCCTTACTATCCAAGCTAGCGTACGCAAGTCATACGCTCCCAAAAGGCAGCGTATGGACTCCATACGACTCCTTACTATCCACGTGAGCGTATGCAAGTCATACGCTCCCAAAAGGCAGCGTATGGACTCCATACGACTCCTTACTATCCACGTGAGCGTATGCAAGTCATACGCTCCAAAAAGGCAGCGTATGGACTCCATACGACTCCTGAGCATCCAAGTCAGCGTATGCAAGACACACGCTCCCAAAAGGTAGCGTATGCAAGACACACGCTACCTAAAAAGGTAGTGTATGGACTCCATACTGTACTGAACTAAAGAGCGCGCACAGCTCAGTGACGCAAGCTAAAAAGCTAGCATACACTGCTCACTGTCTTCTCCAAACAGCAAGAACTCCATGGTTGAACCCAAAGCTTCAAAAGTCCATAACTTGGTCAAAATAAGTCCGAATCCAACTTTGCAAAGGTCAAAATTGGGTAGAATGAAATCCTCTAAAATGTGGAACCATCAAAACTTGAAAACACAGAAGTTTAATAGATCAAAACCCCCAAAATCCGAAAATAACTCATATCTAGATCTACAAAGATTAAGACTTCGAAATAAAAAATGTCAAGTTCTAAACTCTCTTAGAATCACGAAGAAAAGAGAATGGAGCCATAAAAATGGGTCCTCATGAAGAAGCAAGATGTACTTGCCTATGGGTTTGGTAGGTGGAGAGAGTAATGAAGAAGAAGAAGAGGAGTAATGGTGAGAATGAGTAATGAGGAGAGAGAATGGAGAGGGTGGCTTTAAATATGGAAGGGGTGGTAGGTGGGAGCTAATGGGCCGGGTCCAATGGGTCGGGTTGTAGGGGATCCAACCAAAGCCAACCCGAACCCAAAGCCTAGCTAAAGCAGAGAATAAAAGCATAAAATAAAGTGCAAAAATAAAATTGCAGAAATATAATTGCAGAAAATAAATTAACATGAATTAAAGAAAATTAAATACAAGATAATACATGATAACTATTAAATAAATACACATGAGTTGCACATGTATAAAAATACGCATTCTGGGAACGGGGAGTGACATCTCTACCCTCCTTAGAAAAATTTCGTCCTCGGAATTTCAAATCCAAGCAGGATAGGAATATCAAAACTAAACTAATCTAAGTACAAGCAATTCAATCAAGTAATCATTTTACAATGTCCTTAGCAAGTAACATATCTATACTTAACAATCTACGATATCAAGCAATTCTACCCATAAGGTGATAAGCATGAGGAATCAAGACAATCAAGGTACACAGAAAAAGATATACCTTGTGAGTCAAACAGATGTGGATACCGTGATCGGATATCATCCTCACGTTCCCACGTTGACTCTCCCAAAGAGTGATGACCCCAAGCAACCCGGACAAGATTAATTATTCGGTTCTTGAGTATCTTCTCTCTTCGGTCCAAGATGGACATAGGATGTTTCTCGTAAGACAGGTTGGTACCAACAACCAGTTCTGAATGATCAAGGATATGGCTGGGGTCCGATACATACCTTCGCAATTGAGATACATAAAACACGTCATGCACCTCTCGTAACGAAGGTGGAAGGGACAAACGATAAGCAACATCGCCTACCCTATCAAGAATAACGAATGGGCCTACGTATCGTGGGCTCAACTTCCCGCGAACGCCAAATCTAATGACCCTACGGGTAAGTGAGATCCGCAAGAACACGTTGTCCCCAACAAAAAACTCTAGCGGCCTGCGATGCTGGTCCGCCCAATGACGATGTCGATCCTGCGCAACACGAAGTCGCTCTCTAATTCCCTTAATCACTTCAACTGTCTGAACAATCATTTCCGGGCCTAACATCTTCCTCTACCCGATATCATCCCATGCTAGTGGCGACCTACACTTCTTACCATATAATGCTTCAAATGGCGCCATCTGGATACTGGCTTGATAACTGTTGTTGTAAGAAAACTCAACTAAGTGCTGGTGGCTTTTCCAAGATCCTCCAAAATCCAGAGTGCAAGCTCGCAACATATCTTCCAAAGTCTGAATTATCCTTTCTGATTGCCCGTCCGTCTGCGGATGGTAAGCCGTACTAAATCTTAACTTGGTACCCATACTATGATGCAAGCTCTTCCAGAAATGCGATGTGAACCGGGTATCTTTGTCTGACACAATACTGACAGGGACTCCATGCTGCCTGACTATCTGTTGCATGTACAACTCTGCCAACTTTTCTGTAGATTGTCCTACTCTGAAAGGAAGAAAGTATGCTACCTTCGTAAGCCGATCTACTATCACCCAAATAGCATCCTTACCACTTGATGATCTCGGTAAACCGGTCACAAAGTCCATTGTAATATGCTTCCATTTCTATTCCGGGATGGGAAGCAGTTGTAATAATCCAGCTGGCCTCTGCTGTTCTGCCTTTACTTGCTGACATATCAAGCAACGGGAAATAAACCTAGCTATCTCCCTCTTCATCCCGTTCCACCAGAAGTGCTGCTTGATATCTTGGTACATCTTGGTCCCTCCAGGATGTATAGGATACTGAGAACTGTGAGCTTCTGTCATAACTTTCTGTCTAATATCTCCACTAGGTACACATAGACGTGATCCAAACCTAAGCGTACCATCTTTATGAATTTGCATCTCCTTTCTGAGTCCTGACTCACATTCTGCCCTAAGCTTCAGAATCCTTGGGTCCTGTGCCTGAGCTGCCTTGATCCTGCCTACCAAGTAGGATTGAACTTGTAGACTCGCCAGAATTCCTACATCACTAGAAAGTATAACTTCAATGCCCATCTCCTGAAGGTCTTCTAAGATGTGCTTCTGCGTTGTCAACATAAATGTGCCGCCTCTTCTGTAAGAGCGTCTGCTACCACATTAGCCTTGCCTGGATGATACTGAAGCTCCACATCATAATCCTTGATCAACTCCAACCATCTTCTCTGCCTCATGTTCAGCTCCTTCTGAGTAAAGATGTACTTCAGACTTTTATGATCTGTGTACATCTCCACTCGGTCACCATATAAGTAATGCCTCTATAGCTTCAGAGAAAACACTACTGCCGCCAATTCCAGATCATGAGTTGGGTAATTCTTCTCGTGGTCCCAAAGTTGCCTAGCTGCATATGCTATCACCTTCCCATGCTGCATAAGGACACATCCAAGTCCTTTACCTGACGCATCACAATATACTGTAAAACCTTCGGGCCCAACTGGCAATGTAAGGATAGGCGCTGATATCAATTTCTGCTCCAGGTTCTCAAATGATGCCTAGCATTCTGCCGACCAGACGAATGGTACATCCTTTCGTGTCAAACGGGTCATGGGTGCTGAAAGTCCCGCAAAATCTGATACAAACCTTCTGTAATATCCTGCCAATCCCAAAAAACTCCGTACATCAGCTACGGTCTTGGGTACTGGCCAACTCTCTACTGCTTCTACCTTCTTAGGATCCACTGCTACTCCAGCTCCTGATATGATGTGACCCAGAAATGAAATATGATCCGACCAAAACTCACACTTGCTGAGCTTGGCATACAACTGGTTCTCTCTTAGAACCTGCAACACTTTCCTGAGGTGGTCTTCATGCTCCTCTTCACTAGCAGAGTATACGAGTATGTCGTCAAGAAAGACAACGACAAACAGATCTAAATATGGCATAAAGATGCGGTTCATCAAATCCATGAATATAGCTGGAGCATTGGTCAAACCAAACGGCATTACTAAGAATTCATAATGCCCATACTTCGACCTGAATGCTGTCTTGGGGATGTCTTCCTTTCGAACCCTCACCTGATGGTTCCCTGAACGAAGATCTATCTTGGAGAAGACTCTGGCCCTGCTCAACTGATCAAATAAGTCGTCGATCCTGGGTAGTGGGTACTTGTTCTTTACTGTCGCCGCATTAAGCTTCCTGTAATCGATGCATAATCTGGATGATCTATCCTTCTTTCCTACAAGTACCACTGGTGCTGCCCATGGCGATATGCTAGCTTGGATGAACTTCTTTTCCTTCAATTCCTCTATGTGCTGATACACCTTGGCCTGCTCCGAATCCGCCATTCTGTAAACTCGATCTGATATCGGTTTAGTTCCAGGTGCCAATTCTATGCTGAATTCAATATCTCTAACCGGTGGTAGACCTGGAAGTTCTTCGAAAAACACGTCTAGAAATTCTTCAACTACCTTCGAAACTTGAACTTCTTCCATTGCTGTTACTACTCCCTGCTCTTGCTGAGTTACCTCTGACCTGACTAAGGTGAACCTCTTCATGCCTGGAATATCAAAAGATACACTCCAACTACGACAATCTATTGTCGCATGACTGTCTTTCAGCCAGTCCATGCCTAAGATAACGTCAAAATTTTCAACAGGAAATTCTATCAACTGGACGGGTAAGGAACGCCCGCAAACTACAACACTACATGCTAGAATAACTCTACTAACTCCTACGAGCCCATTACCAGTGAGTATATTCAACCTCCCTGGCAATGCCTCGAACTCCATTCCTAGCCGTGTCACAAATTGTGCAGATATAAATGAGTGTGATGCTCCCGAATCAAACAATGCTACTACGGAATATGAGGTGACGAGAATATTACCTGCCACAACATCATTCGATGCTAATGCCTCCTCCAAGGACAAAGTGAATGCCTGCCCTCGACCTCCTTGCTGGTTCCCATGCTGTGGCCTAGCCTGGTGCTGCTGCTGGCCCCTTCCTTGATGATGCTGGGGTGGTCTATACAGGTGTTGCTGCATCGGCGGTCCCTGCTGTCGATACATCTGAGCCTGCGGACGCTGGGCCAATGGTCTCACTGCCATTGCTGGTCCTCGATACTGGCCTGCCCCTGGTGCTGGCAGAGCAGGAAACTGCTGCCCTGGTCCTCCTGCCCTCGAATTCATGGGACATATGGTAACCCGATGGTCTGGATTTCCACATATCAAACACAGTCCGTTCAATGCCCGACACACATCTCTAGTGTGCCCCATCTTTCCACAATAAGTACAGCCCGCTGGGGGTTGCTGGTTCTTTCTCTGTTGCTGTTGCTGCTGCCTGGGTGGTGGTACTGGTCCTCGTATCGCCACATCATGGATGCGAATGCCAGTGGATGGTGCTGTTGTTCAGGGCGCTGCTCCCCTTCCTCCTTCAATCTGACTGTGGGATCTCTTCTGACCCCCAGTCCTTACTGCAAGCCTCTGAATGGTGATCTCATGCCTCCGGGTTGCCGTCAATATCTCATCAAAAGTCTGGTAATTGTGCCCTTCTATCAATTGCAAGAGCTCAAGATGAAACCCTTGCTGAAACCTCATAGCCCTCTGGCGTTCCGTTGCTACCATCTCTGGGGCAAACCTACTCAATCTGCAGAACTCCGCTGCGTAAGCATCCACAGTCTTGCTAGCCTGTCTGAGGTTGATAAACTTCTGTTGTAGCTCAAACTGTGCCACAACTCCATAATACTTCGTCTTGAACCTTACAGTAAAATCGTCCCAAGCAACAGGACGTCTGATGCCTACCTCCTCTGATTCCTACCAATCACGTACGAGATCCTGAAGTAACAACTTCACTAGATCTACACGTTCTTCTGCCGGCACCTTAGCGGCTGTCAGAATAGCCTCAATATCCTTAAGCCATGCATCTGCTGAGATGGCATCCTCCGTGCCCTCAAAACGGCGGGGGTTGTACTTGCAAAACCTGGCTGACGCTCCTGAATCAGTCATCGCTCCTCTTTCCAAAGCCGTCTGCAATCCTTGGTTGAGTAGCACATTCTGCTCTTGTAGCTGAGTGTACATGCATTGCTGGGCCAACATCTGATGTTGCTGAGTAGCCATCATTTCTCTTATGATCTCCAGAAGGGCTGGTGTATCCACTTGGGTAGGTGGAACTGTCGGTGGGGGTGGAATGTCCGGATACTGCGACCCAGCTGCTGGTTCCACTATCACTTCTTCCTGGGTAGCCTCCTGAGGGGAGACTGGCCCTTGCTGCTGACCAACCTGGTCAGGTTGTCCATGTTGCTGTCCATGTTGTTGTTGTCCAGTTCTGACAGATGCGGACGAGGTGCCCCTAAGAAAAGGGATAAGAGAACAATCAAACGACCGGACATGAAGGATCAATGAAGTCAAAGGATACTGGAATGTCAAGCTAGAGTTGAGAGTAACGAATCATGAGATCAAGAGAAAATATGTGTGATTGAGACATCCTATAAATCAAAATACCCCACAAGTCTGAAATCAGACCTGCATGGGCCACCACTAAAACCTTGTCACGCCCCAGAACCAGAATACTGGTGAGCGGGGGAATGACTCATCCAGCTACGTATTACGGGTAGATGAATACCGTATAATACGATCAATGATGTCTAAAAGACAAGGGGATGCATACTACATGAAAGTCTTACTATGGTCACTTCACATCTATTGTCTCAATCATTCGAACAAGAAACAGTAATAGAGAACATGTAAGATAAAGCAGTAAGGCGTCCCAAACGCTCTGTCAAAATGTTCTTGATATCTGGCTTTACAAAACATAGCCAGATTGATGTAGCAAAAGTACACACAATTGTTATCAGCTGCAGCCTGACTTTAGTTATAATTATGTAAAAAGTAAGTACGAGACGATCCGACTAACATGTCGGTGCCAAACGGCAAAGTATAAAGTAGATAACAAAACGAGCGGGGAAGTAAGAAACCCACTCGAGTCCTCCTGCGATCATCCGTCTAGTGTTGACCATCTTGGAGGTAGAAGTAAGCTGAGTCCTCGGGAACCGGCTCTAAATCTGGCCATGCAAAACCAGAGAGGTTAGACCTCTAATAGCAAGTACCACAAGGAAGCACGACATGAGAACTAAAACCAGTAATAAGAAATATAATAATAGATCTCTGCTTTCCACTAGGATTCACATCACATCACGACACTTCGAACCAACCTCCCAACCAAACAAGGACAGAAGTTGGCCCGTCATGTCCTGACATTCTGATCATCCCAGTTAGGTAACAGAGTAGGTACAGTGCACAAATAAATCATCTTGAACGGCCAATCAAATCCTACGGCTTGCTATTTTGAGTCCCAAGTTATCCTGGAATTATGCAAATAGGGATTCCTCAGTTCTTACTATGTGCAAGCAAGGCTAGTCTATCCAATCAATCAATTGCGCCAATCATGTAGTTAGACGAGTCCCAGCGGGACGCCCGCCGTTAATATAGCATGTACAATAATATAAGCAGATACTGTTTCCTGCCCGTGTGACAGATTTACAGTATCTGTGGGAACCAGCCGGCCCGTCGGGCACTTAATAGTCCCAAGGGGGCTGCCATGTAAGAACTCGGGAATCCATTCTCTCCATGCCATCATTATTTTATTTAACTTAATGGTCTCTACGTTGAGTGAAGTTCCATGCCGTGGATCATGGTCATTCAAATGAGTACTTTCGTACGGAGTACGATATGCGTAACTCTACAACGATACCCGTACGGCTAGGTTGTAGGTTTTACATAGCGTGGTACAACAATCAAATCTGACCACGGAGTAATCATGCCTTGACCATAAAGTACACATGCTATTTTTGTAAGATAGATAAATAACTAAATAAATAAATAATTTGAAGCCTGCATGTGCCTGTATGCCAATATTCGGGATTGGCTAATCGAGTACAATAGTTTATTACATGAACGTGTCTCATTCATTTCATTTAATAAGACGACTAGCCAGTCTCTTAGTTCCAACTAGGAACGCATGATCAATTTTAGTCAAGATAACCATTATCATCAATGGTGACATGGCATAAAAGTCAAATAGTATTCAGTGGAGTCGAGTCTACGACTCTCAGGGTTTAATTCCAGTCATTCGGGGTATCTATAGCTCAATTCACGACACATGGTACATCCCACGTAACAATATATATTTAACAGAAATATCAACATATCATGATTATATCAAGTTTATGCAAAAAGGCGTAAGGATATAAAATGGACGTTAAACATCTAATAAGATATCAATATACAGGGCTATAGAAGATCCAGGGTAAGCAGGCTACTCTCTTGTCAGCCTACGCTCATGTCAGCGTACGCTCATGTCAAGCTACGCTCAAGCCAACGTATGCTCGGGTCATGCTACGCTCAGGTCAAGCTAGCGTATGCAAGTCATACGCTTCCAAAGGCAGCGTATGAACTCCATACAACTCCTTACTATCCAAGCTAGCGTACGCAAGTCATACGCTCCCAAAAGGCAGCGTATGGACTCCATACGACTCCTCACTATCCACGTGAGCGTATGCAAGTCATACGCTCCCAAAAGGCAGCGTATGGACTCCATACGACTCCTTACTATCCACGTGAGCGTATGCAAGTCATACGCTCCCAAAAGGCAGCGTATGGACTCCATACGACTCCTGAGCATCCAAGTCAGCGTATGCAAGACACACGCTCCCAAAAGGTAGCGTATGCAAGACACACGCTACCTAAAAAGGTAGCGTATGGACTCCATACTGTACTGCGCTAAAGAGCGCGCACAGCTCAGTGACGCAAGCTAAAAAGCTAGCATACACTGCTCACTGTCTTCTCCAAACAGCAAGAACTCCATGGTTGAACCCAAAGCTTCAAAAGTCCATAACTTGGTCAAAATACGTCCGAATCCAACTTTGCAAAGGTCAAAATTGGGTAGAATAAAATCCTCTACAATATGGAACCATTAAAACTTGAAAACACAGAAGTTTAATAGATCAAAACCCCCAAAATCCGAAAATAACTCATATCTAGATCTACAAAGATTAAGACTTCGAAATAAAAAATGTCAAGTTCTAAACTCTCTTAGAATCACGAGGGAAAGAGAATGGAGCCATAAAAATGGGTCCTCATGAAGAAGCAAGATGTACTTGCCTATGGGTTTGGTAGGTGGAGAGAGTAATGAAGAAGAAGAAGAGGAGTAATGGTGAGAATGAGTAATGAGGAGAGAGAATAGAGAGGGTGGCTTTAAATATGGAAGGGGTGGTAGGTGGGAGCTAATGGGCCGGGTCTAATGGGTCGGGTTGTAGGGGATCCAACCAAAGCCAACCCGAACCCAAAGCCTAGCTAAAGCAGAGAATAAAAGCATGAAATAAAGTGCAGAAATAAAATTGCAAAAATATAATTGCAGAAAATAAATTAACATGAATTAAAGGAAATTAAATACAAGATAATACATGATAACTATTAAATAAATACACATGAGTTGCACATGTATAAAAATACGCATTCTGGGAACGGGAAGTGACATCTCTACCCTCCTTAGAAAAATTCCGTCCTCAGAATTTCAAATCCAAGCAGGATAGGAATATCAAAACTAAACTAATCTAAGTACAAGCAATTCAATCAAGTAATCATTTTACAATGTCCTTAGCATGTAACATATCTATACTTAACAATCTACGATATCAAGCAATTCTACCCACAAGGTGATAAGCATGAGAAATCAAGACAATCAAGGTACACAGAAAAAGATATACCTTGTGAGTCAAACAGATGTGGATACCGTGATCGGATATCATCCTCACGTTCCCACGTTGACTCTCCCAAAGAGTGATGACCCCAAGCAACCCGGACAAGATTAATTGTTCGGTTCTTGGGTATCTTCTCTCTTCGGACCAAGATGGACACAGGCTGTTCCTCGTAAGACAGGTTGGTACCAACAACCAGTTCTGAATGATCGAGGATATGACTGGAGTCCGATACATACCTTCGTAATTGAGATACATGAAACACGTCATGTACCTCTCGTAACGAAGGTGGAAGGGATAAACGATAAGCAACATCGCCTACCCTATCAAGAATAACGAATGGGCCTACGTATCGTGGGCTCAACTTCCCACGAACGCCAAATCTAATGACCCTACGGGTAGGTGAGATCCGCAAGAACACGTGGTCCCCAACAAAAAACTCTAGCGGCCTGCGATGCTGGTCCGCCCAATGACGATGTCGATCCTGCGCAACACGAAGTCGCTCTCTAATTCCCTTAATCACTTCAATTGTCTGAACAATCATTTCCGGGCCTAACATCTTCCTCTTCCCGATATCATCCCATGCTAGTGGCGACCTACACTTCTTACCATATAATGCTTCAAATGGCGCCATCTGGATACTGGCTTGATAACTGTTGTTGTAAGAAAACTCAACTAAGTGCTGGTGGCTTTTCCAAGATCCTCCAAAATCCAGAGTGCAAGCTCGCAACATATCTTCCAAAGTCTGAATTATCCTTTTTGATTGCCCGTCCGTCTGCGGATGGTAAGCCGTGCTAAATCTTAACTTGGTACCCAGACTATGATGCAAGCTCTTCCAGAAATGCGATGTGAAACGGGTATCTCTGTCTGATACAATACTGACAGGGACTCCATGCTGCCTGACTATCTGTTGCATGTACAACTCTGCCAACTTTTCTGTAGATTGTCCTACTCTGAAAGGAAGAAAGTGTGCTACCTTCGTAAGCCGATCTACTATCACCCAAATAGCATCCTTACCACTTGATGATCTCGGTAAACCGGTCACAAAGTCCATTGTAATATGCTCCCATTTCTATTCCGGGATGGGAAGCAGTTATAATAATCCAGCTGGCCTCTGCTGTTCTGCCTTTACTTGCTGACATATCAAGCAACGGGAAACAAACCTAGCTATCTCCCTCTTCATCCCGTTCTACCAGAAGTGCTGCTTGATATCTTGGTACATCTTGGTCCCTCCAGGATGTATAGAATACTGAGAACTGTGAGCTTCTGTCATAACTTTCTGTCTAATATCTCCACTAGGTACACATAGACGTGATCCAAACCTAAGCGTACCATCTTTATGAATTTGCATCTCCTTTCTGAGTCCTGACTCACATTCTGCCCTAAGCTTCTGAATCCTTGGGTCCTGTGCCTGAGCTGCCTTGATCCTGCCTACCAAGTAGGATTGAACTTGTAGACTCGCCAGAATTCCTACATTACTAGGAAGTATAACTTCAATGCCCATCTCCTGAAGGTCTTCTAAGATGTGCTTCTGCGTTGTCAACATAAATGCGCCGTCTCTTCTGCTAAGAGCGTCTGCTACCACATTAGCCTTGCCTGGATGATACTGAAGCTCCACATCATAATCCTTGATCAACTCCAACCATCTTCTCTGCCTCATGTTCAGCTCCTTCTGAGTAAAGATGTACTTCAGACTTTTATGATCTGTGTACATCTCCACTCGGTCACCATATAAGTAATGCCTCCATAGCTTCAGAGAAAATACTACTGCCGCCAATTCCAGATCATGAGTTGGGTAATTCTTCTCGTGGTCCCGAAGTTGTCTAGATGCATATGCTATCACCTTCCCATGCTGCATAAGGACACATCCAAGTCCTTTACCTGACGCATCACAATATACTGTAAAACCTCCGGGCCCAACTGGCAATGTAAGGATAGGCGCTGATATCAATTTCTGCTTCAGGTTCTCAAATGATGCCTGGCATTCTGCCGACCAGACGAATGGTACATCCTTTCGTGTCAAATGGGTCATGGGTGTTGAAAGTCCCGCAAAATCTGATACAAACCTTCTGTAATATCCTGCCAATCCCAAGAAACTCCGTACATCAGCTATGGTCTTGGGTACTGGCCAATTCTCTACTGCTTCTACCTTCTTGGGATCCACTGCTACTCCAGCTCCTGATATGATGTGACCCAGAAATGAAATATGATCCGACTAAAACTCATACTTGCTGAGCTTGGCATACAACTGGTTCTCTCTTAGAACCTGTAACACTTTTCTGAGGTGGTCTTCATGCTCCTCTTCACTAGCAGAGTATACGAGTATGTCGTCAAGAAAGACAACGACAACCTGATCTAAATATGGCATAAAGATGCGGTTCATCAAATCCATGAATATAGCTGGAGCATTGGTCAAACCAAACGGCATTACTAAGAATTCATAATGCCCATACTTCGAACTGAATGCTGTCTTGGGGATGTCTTCCTTTCGAACCCTCACCTGATGGTACCCTGAACGAAGATCTATCTTGGAGAAGACTCTGGCCCTGCTCAACTGATCAAATAAGTCGTCGATCCTGGGTAGTGGGTACTTGTTTTTTACTGTCGCCGCGTTAAGCTTCCTGTAATCGATGCATAATCTGGATGATCCATCCTTCTTCCCTACAAGTACCACTGGTGCTGCCCATGGCGATATGCTAGCTTGGATGAACTTCTTCTCCTTCAATTCCTCTATGTGCTGATACACCTTGGCCTGCTCCGAATCCGCCATTCTGTAAACTCGATCTGATATCGGTTTAGTTCCAGGTGCCAATTCTATGCTGAATTCAATATCTCTAACCGGTGGTAGACCTGGAAGTTCTTCGAGAAACACGTCTAGAAATTCTTCAACTACCTTCGGAACTTGAACTTCTTCCATTGCTGTTACTACTCCCTGCTCTTGCTGAGTTGCCTCTGACCTGAGTAAGGTGAACCTCTTCATGCCTGGAATATCAAAAGATACACTCCAACTACGATAATCTATTGTCGCATGACTGTCTTTCAGCCAGTCCATGCCTAAGATAACGTCAAAATTTCTAACAGGAAATTCTTTCAACTGGGCGGGTAAGGATCGCCCGCAAACTACAACACTACACGCTAGAATAACTCTACTAACTCCTACGAGCCCATTACCAGTGAGTATATTCAACCTCCCTGGCAATGCCTCGAACTCCATTCCTAGCCGTGTCGCAAATTGTGCAGATATAAATGAGTGTGATGCTTCCGAATCAAACAATGCTACTACGGGATATGAGGCGACGAGAATGTTACCTGCCACAACATCTTTCGATGCTAATGCCTCCTCCAAGGACAAAGTGAATGACTGCCCTCGACCTCCTTGCTGGTTCCCATGCTGTGGCCTAGCCTGGTACGGCTGCTGGCCCCTTCCTTGATGATGCTGGGGTGGTCTATACAGGTGTTGCTGCATCGGCGGTCCCTGCTGTCGATACATCTGAGCCTGCGGATGCTGGGCCAATGGTCTCACTGCCATTGCTGGTCCTCGATACTGGCCTGCCCCTGGTGCTGGCAGAGCAGGAAACTGCTGCCCTGGTCCTCCTGCCCTCGAATTCATGGGACATGTGGTAACCCGATGGTCTGGATTTCCACATATCAAACACAGTCCGTTCAATGCCCGACACACATCTCTAGTATGCCCCATCTTCCCACAATAAGTACAGCCCGCTGGGGGTTGCTGGTTCTTTTTCTGTTGCTGTTGCTGCTGCCTGGGTGGTGGTACTGGTCCTCGTATCGCCATATCATGGATACGAATGCCAGTGGATGGTGCTGTTGTTCAGGGCGCTGCTCCCCTTCCTCCTTCAATCTGACTGTAGGATCTCTTCTGACCCCCAGTCCTTACTGCAAGCCTCTGAATGGTGATCTCATGCCTCTGGGTTGCCGTCAATATCTCATCAAAAGTCTGGTAATTGTGCCCTTCTATCAATTGCAAGAGCTCAAGATGAAACCCTTGCTGAAACCTCATAGCCCTCTGGCGTTCCGTTGCTACCATCTCTGGGGCAAACCTACTCAATCTGCAGAACTCCGCTGCGTAAGCATCCACAGTCTTACTAGCCTGTCTGAGGTTGATAAACTTCTGTTGTAGCTCAAACTGCACCACAACTCCATAATACTTCGTCTTAAACCTTACAGTAAAATCGTCCCAAGCAACAGGACGTCTGATGCCTACCTCCTCTGATTCCCACCAATCACGTGCGAGATCCTGAAGTAACAACTTCACTAGATCCACACGTTCTTCTGCCGGCACCTTAGCGACTGTCAGAATAGCCTTAATATCCTTAAGCCATGCATCTGCTGAGATGGCATCCTCCGTGCCCTCAAAACGGCGGGGGTTGTACTTGCAAAACCTGGCTGACGCTCCTGAATCAGTCATCGCTCCTCTTTCCAAAGCCGTCTGCAATCCTTGGTTGAGTAGCACATTCTGCTCTTGTAGCTGAGTGTGCATGCATTGCTGGGCCAATATCTGATGTTGCTGAGTAGCCATCATTCCTCTCATGATCTCCAGAAGGGCTGGTGTATCCACTTGGATAGGTGGAACTGTCGGTGGGGGTGGAATGTCCGGATACTGCGACCCAGCTACTGGTTCCACTATCGCTTCTTCCTGGGTAGCCTCCTGAGGGGAGACTGGCCCTTGCTGCTGACCAACCTGGTCAGGTTGTCCATGTTGCTGTCCATGTTGTTGCTGTCCAGTCCTGACAGATGCGGACGAGGTGCCCCTAAGAAAAGGGACAAGAGAACAATCAAACGACCGGACATGAAGGATCAATGAAGTCAAAGGATATTGGAATGTCAAGCTAGAGTTGAGAGTAACGAATCATGAGATCAAGGGAAAATATGTGTGATTGAGACATCCTATAAATCAAAATACCCCACAAGTCTGAAATCAGACCTGCATGGGCCACCACTAAAACCTTGTCACGCCCCAGAACCAGAATACTGGTGAGCGGGGGAATGACTCAGCCAGCTACGTATTACGGGTAGATGAATACCGTATAATACGATCAATGCTGTCTAAAAGACAAGGGGGTGCATACTACATGAAAGTCTTACTATGGTCACTTCACATCTATTGTCTCAATCATTCGAACAAGAAACAGTAATAGAGAACATGTAAGATAAAGCAGTAAGACGTCCCAAATGCTCTGTCAAAATGTTCTTGATATCTGGCTTTACAAAACATAGCCAGATTGATGTAGCAAAAGTATACACAATTGTTATCAGCTGCAGCCTGACTTTAGTTACAATTATGTAAAAAGTAAGTACGAGACGATCCGACTAACATGTCGGTGCCAAATGGCAAAGTATAAAGTAGATAACAAAACGAGCGGGGAAGTAAGAAACCCACTCGAGTCCTCCTGCGATCATCCCTCTAGTGTTGACCATCTTGGAGGTAGAAGTAAGCTGAGTCCTCGGGAACCGGCTCTAAATCTGGCCATGCAAAACCAGAGAGGTTAGACCTCTAATAGATACCACAAGGAAGCACGACATGAGAACTAAAACCAGTAATGAGAAATATAATAATAGATCTCTGCTTTCTACTAGGATTCACATCACATCACGACACTTCGAACCAACCTCCCAACCAAACAAGGACAGAAGTTGGCCCGTCATGTCCTGACATTCTGATCATCCCAGTTAGGTAACAGAGTAGGTACAGTGCACAAACAAATCATCTTGAACGGCCAATCAAATCCTACGACTTGCTATTTTGAGTCCCAAGTTATCCTGGAATTATGCAAATAGGGATTCCTCAGTTCTTACTATGTACAAGCAAGGCTAGTCTATCCAATCAATCAATTGCGCCAATCATGTAGTTAGACGAGTCCCAGCGGGACGCCCGCCGTTAATATAGCATGTACAATAATATAAGCAGATACTGTTCCCTGCCCGTGTGACAGATTTACAGTATCTGTGGGAACCAGCCGGCCCGTCGGGCACTTAATAGTCCCAAGGGGGCTGCCATGTAAGAACTCGGGAATCCATTCTCTCCATGCCATCATTATTTTATTTAACTTAATGGTCTCTACGTTGAGTGAAGTTCTATGTCGTGGATCATGGTCATTCAAATGAGTACTTTCGTACGGGATACGATATGCGCAACTCTACAACGATACCCGTGCGGCTAGGTTGTAGGTTTTACATAGCGTGATGCAACAATCAAATCTGACCACGGAGTAATCACGCCTTGACCATAAAGTACACATGTTATTTTTGTAAGATAGATAAATAACTAAATAAATAAATAATTTGAAGCCTGCATGTGCCTGTATGCCAATATTCGGGATTGGCTAATCGAGTACAATAGTTCATTACATGAACGTGTCTCATTCATTTCATTCAATAAGACGACTAGCCAGTCTCTTAGTTCCAACTAGGAACGCATGATCAATTTTAGTCAAGATAACCATTATCATCAATGGTGACAAGGCATGAAAGTCAAATAGTATTCAGTGAAGTCGAGTCTACGACTCTCAGGGTTTAATTCCAGTCAATCGGGGTATCTATAGCTCAATTCATGACACATGGTACACCCCACGTAACAATCTATATTTAACAGAAATATCAACATATCATGATTATATCAAGTTTATGCAAAAAGGCGTAAGGATATAAAATGGACGTTAAACATCTAATAAGATATCAATATACAGGGCTATAGAAGATCCAGGGTAAGCAGGCTACTCTCATGTCAGCCTACGCTCATGTCAAGCTACGCTCAAGCCAGCGTACGCTCGGGTCATGCTACGCTCAGGTCAAGCTAGCGTATGCAAGTCATACGCTTCCAAAGGCAGCGTATGAACTCCATACAACTCCTTACTATCCAAGCTAGCGTACGCAAGTCATACGCTCCCAAAAGGCAGCGTATGGACTCCATACGACTCCTTACTATCCACGTGAGCGTATACAAGTCATACGCTCTCAAAAGGCAGCGTATGGACTCCATACGACTCCTTACTATCCACGTGAGCGTATGCAAGTCATACGCTCCCAAAAGGCAGCGTATGGACTCCATACGACTCCTGAGCATCCAAGTCAGCATATGCAAGACACACGCTCCCAAAAGGTAGCGTATGCAAGACACACGCTATCGAAAAAGGTAGCATATGAACTCCATACTGCACTGCGCTAAAGAGCGCGCACAGCTCAGTGACGCAAGCTAAAAAGCTAGCATACAGTGCTCACTGTCTTCTCCAAACAGCAAGAACTCCATGGTTGAACCCAAAGCTTCAAAAGTCCATAACTTGGTCAAAATAAGTCTGAATCCAACTTTGCAAAGGTCAAAATTGGGTAGAATGAAATCCTCTACAATATGGAACCATCAAAACTTGAAAACACAGAAGTTTAATAGATCAAAACCCCTAAAATCCGAAAATAACTCATATCTAGATCTACAAAGATTAAGACTTCGAAATAAAAAATGTCAAGTTCTAAACTCTCTTAGAATCACGAGGGAAAGAGAATGGAGCCATAAAAATGGGTCCTCATGAAGAAGCAAGATGTACTTGCCTATGGGTTTGGTAGGTGGAGAGAGTAATGAAGAAAAAGAAGAGGAGTAATGGTGAGAATGAGTAATGAGGAGAGAGAATGGAGAGGGTGGCTTTAAATATGGAAGGGGTGGTAGGTGGGAGCTAATGGGCCGGGACCAATGGGCCGGGTTGTAGGGGATCCAACCAAAGCCAACCCGAACCCAAAGCCTAGCTAAAGCAGAGAATAAAAGCATAAAATAAAGTGCAGAAATAAAATTGCAGAAATATAATTACAGGAAATAAATTAACATGAATTAAAGGAAATTAAATACAGGATAATACATGATAACTATTAAATAAATACACATGAGTTACACATGTATAAAAATACGCATTCTGGGAACTGGGAGTGACATGTTGCATTTAGCTGGATATCCCTTTGATACCCTTGGTTATAGGATGCACCATATTCTCTTTGTTCCTGACATTAGTAGGGCATACCACCAAGTCCTTAATCAGATTCAAATGTGTCTTGCTATCAAACACACACAGGATATTCCTAGTACTTCTGTGATATGCAGGGCACAAAGGTAACCCAACTTCTTCACTTCTCAAAGGTTTTCCTTATCTAGATTTTGGGTACTTGATTGCCCATATCCCCAGTTAAGTCTACTGATACTGGAAACCCGGTACACAGATTTTTACATCTTTCATTACTGTAATTCCTAATCCTCTACTCATTCCCAACCGTTCTTGGCCTTTGTCAAGGCACTCGGCTATGATGTGACCAATAGGCTACTGTCAACTCAGGTAATCCTGAGTCATAGGTATTAAAAACACCCAGGTCTCCTACCCTCCCCTGTTTAGTTGTAATAGGATACCCAAACTTCCTGAAATCCTGGATACATGACATGGGTCTTCCCTGTCTATTCGTTAGCTGGTACCCTAGTTTAGGGTCTGGTAGTTATATCGCTTGAGCGATATCCTAGCCTAGGAAGCTACCAGGTTACCACTCTATATTACCCAGGTAATGTCTGGTAATGCAATAATAAAGTGCACTAGGGGTCAACTAACCTTAATACCAGACATACCTCAGTAGTGCCCTGGTAAATTAATTTTCTGGCTGGTATTTCCTATAGGTTTCTTGTTAGGATATGCCATGTCCTCAGGACAACCTACTCTACCATCTAAAGGTTACACAAACTTCCTGCCACCCTGGGTACCTAGTTAGCTAGTGTGTGTTAGCCCCAAAGTGATGGTGTAGGCTGCCTTCCTTGGGTGTGTGGAGAACAACCTAACTGGTTATGGCTCCCAGGCATCTTAGGTATTGATCCCTCCCCATTCCTAAGGACTGTTCAATAGGATCATATCGAAATCCTTTAGGTACTAGGGACTGCCACAAGTTGTTCTTAGGGGTTCATCTTTGCATATCTAGTTTTGGGTGAAACTCGAGCCCTGTTTCCTTGGGTCCTATGGACATGCCTACAGTATATATACCATGTACAGTATTCCCAGACCCTACAAGTGTAAGCCTGTTGCCACTTGTAGTACCCTATTCTTGATGTACCTCATTGGGTTACTCCTATACCGAGTTGCTTAACACAATAGCCATAATCTAGTTCTTCCCTACAGGTTTTTAATGAGACATAGATGGCATCACAGGTACCTCCTACACTATGAGGCTCTCCACGTCTATGACATCTATATTCCTGGGAATACTCAAGTAACTTAGGATCTTAGCCTCCCTTGCTAACCCCAGTAATACCCCATGTAATTCTGTCTTCTGTGATCTTAGGCCTACTGTACACTTCGATTACCCATTGAACACATATATTTCATGTAGCTGCCATAGGGTATATCCCTCTTGCCTGTGTCAGTAGCTACTAAGGAAAAACATCAAACACCTACCCATCTACCTAAGGTGTCATACGAGATCAGAACATTTATTGTCGAGAGGGATGAAAGTGTACCTGTTTGCAGCACAAAATTCCTAAACTCTAAAGCTCTGCTCGAATCCTTTGTGACAGGAACAATGAGGAGGTTGCTAGGGTTTTTAGGGGGAGAAACGCAGCAGAATTATCCATATATATATAAGTGGTATGGATGTAATCGAAGGGAAGAACTAGAGGGATTCGAATATCTTTGAATTTTGATCTTGTCTTATCTATTTATGTTTAAGAACATCAGATCTGGCTAAGCCTAGGAGTATAGTCCCCCTTTCTTTTATAGATGAGTATGAATTTAAAAGGTTTGCATTAGGGTCCCTGAACTTATAGTCTTTTGCAAGGAACCCCTTTCCATTAAATACATATGTATATATATATTTATGTATATATGTATATAAGTGAAATAAAAATATATATATATATATAATATATATATATATATATATATATATATATATATATATATATATATATATATATATATATATATATATATACATATATATTTATGTATATATGTATATAAGTGAAACATGAGTCTAGTCAAAATTGTAAATGGGTAAATAAAATGAATAAATAAATAATAATAAAAATAGATGGGGCTTACAAGTCTACCCCCTCCAGATTAATTTCGTCCTCGAAATTAAACTAAAGCACGAGGTAGAATCGTACCTCAGGGCTCAAAAAGGTAGGGGTAACGCTCGCGCATCTCGTATTCTCTCCCCCGTGTGGACTCGCCCGGGGAGTGGTGTCTCCACGCGATGCGAACTAAAGAGATCGTTTGATTCCTCAGAACTAAAGAGATCGTCTGACTATCTGCTTTACGTACAGCTCTGCCAGCTTCTCCGTAGATAACCCTACTTTAAATGGTATAAAGTGGGCCGATTTGGTCAACCTATCGACGATGACCCAAATCGTATCCTTCCCGTCCGATGATCGTAGAAGACCGGAAACAAAATCCATAGTGATGTGTTTCCACTTCCTTTCGGGTATCGGTAGCGGCTGCAATAATCCTCCTGGTCTCTGCCTCTCGGCTTTGACCTGCTGACATACTAGGCACCTAGAAATGAAGCAGGCCACTTCTCGTTTCATACCATACCACCACACGTGGTTTCGTAGATCCTTGTACATCTTGTTGGCCCCTGGATGTAGAGAATACTGGAAACGGTGTGCCTCCTGCATAACCTCTTCTCTAAGCTCTCTACTAGGTACACAAAGTCTTATCCCGTGCCGCAATGAACCATCCTCTGCCATAATGAAGTCGTCTAGCAAGCCGGCCCGTGCTTGGGCTTTGATGCCCTTCAGTTGCTCATCCTGGTGTTGTGCCTCCCGAATCCTGTCCATCAATCCTGACTAAATCTGCATGCCCATCATCTGCATCTCGGCTCCTGGAATGACGATCTCAATGCCCAAACTCTCCAAGTCAGCTAATAAGTAACAATCTCGAGTCAAGCACATTGCTACGGGATACCTGCTCAAAGCATCCGCAACAACGTTGGCTTTTCCCGAATGATACTGTAGAGAAATATCATAATCACTCATCAGCTCAAGCCATCTGTGTTACCTCATATTCAACTCCTTTTGCGTGAAGACGTACTTCAAGCTTTTGTGGTCAGTGAAGATTTCCACTCGCTCTCGTACAAATAATGTCTCCACAACTTCAAGGCGAAGATCACGGCTGCCAACTCTAGGTCGTACGTGGGGTCGTTCTTCTCATGCGGTCTCAACTGTCGAGACACATAGGCTATCACTCTCTTGTTCTCTCTAGGACACAACCCAGTCCTTTGCCCGAGGCATCACTATAAATGGTAAAACCTTCCGATCCCGAAGGCAAAGCCAGAATTGGGACTGTCGTCGGTCTCTTCTTCAATTCATCGAACGCAGCCTAGCAGTCCTCTGTCCACACGAACTCTACGTCCTTCCGGGTGAGTCTAGTAAGCGGCTCTGCAATTCGAGCGAAATCTTGCACGAATTTTTGGTAATACCCTGCTAATCCCAAAAAACTTTGTATCTCTGCCACTGTAGTCGAAGTAGCCCAAGCTTCCACAGCCATAACCTTCTTCGGATCGACAGATATATCGTTGCCTATCACCACATGCCTAAGGAACTCCATCTTGTCCAAGAAAAACTCATATTTCGAGAGTTTTCCATAGAGCTTCTCCTTTCTGAGGGTCTCGAGCACGATCCTCAAATTTTTCTTGTGTTCTTCTGGTGTTTTTGAGTAAATGAGTATGTCATCTATAAACACCACTACGAACTTGTCAAGGTACGAATGGAATACCTTGCTCATCAAGTTCATGAAGACTGTCGGGGCATTAGTCTACCCGAACAGTATCACCATAAACTCGTATTGCCCGTACTTGGTCCGGAAGGCAGTCTTCGGGATATCTTCTTTCATCACCTTCAGTTGATGGTAACCCGACCTCAAATCTGTCTTCGAGAATACCCGTGCACCGCTTAATTGATCGAAGAGATCGTCAATCCTCGACAACGGGTACTTGTTCTTGATAGTATGATTATTCAAGGTTCGGTAGTCGATGCACATATGTACCGTACCATCCTTCTTCGACACAAAAAGAACAGGGGATCCCCATGGTGACGAACTCTCTCTGATGAACCCCTTCTCTAGCAATTCGTCGATCTGCTTCTTCAATTCTTCAGCTTCTTTGTTGTTGATCCTGTACACTGGTTGAGCCGTCGGTTATGCGCCTGACATTAGTTCAATAGCAAACTCGATGTCCCTGTTTGGTGGCAATCCCGATAAGTCCTCAGGGAAAAGGTCCATGAACTTCGCAATGATGGGGTATGGGATCTCCTTTTCCTCGATCATAGCTCTACAAATAGCTCCGCGCTGCTGCTCCGCTGCTCCTCTAGCGAACTCAATACAGACACTCCCGGAGGATTGAATACAACATATCCTCGGTGACAATCTATACTGGCAAAATTCTTAATCAACCAATCCATACCGAGGACGATGTCGAAACTCGATAGTGGCATTACGAGTAAGTTGGCATATAACTCTCTACCTCATGCAAATATCCTTGACTAGGATGGCACCTTCGCCCGTCATAATTTTGCAAACACCCTCCAATGGTTCCGATACTATGCTATGCTTAAATATAAAAGCTAAAGAAATGAAACTGTGGGATGCACCCGAATCAAATAAAGTTATAACTGGAAAGGAATCTAGTAATATAGAACCTGCTATCACATCTGGGGTAGGCTCCGGCTCCTCGACGGCCATGACAAAAGCTCAGCCTTGTTGGGGTGCTCCTCTCTGCTGGTGCTGAGTGAACCGCTGCTGCTGAGTGGGTAGCGGGGGACCTCGTGGCTGTGGTACTGCTAGTCCTCTCGGTACCGGTGTCGTTTCACGTCCTGTCCGATTAGAGACCAGTAGGCAGTCCTTCAACTGATGCGATAGAGATGCACAATACAAACATGCTCTGAGTCTCTTCCTGCAGTCGTCTCAAACGTGTCTGCTCCTCCCGTAATGAGTGCATTGCGGGACCTGCTGTAGCTGTCTCTGTGGCTGCTGAGTCTGGGCTCGGGCTGGAACTCGGTTTTGCTGATATGCTAGGGTTTTACCAGCAGACTGGAACTGTTGCTGATGTTGGTGCTGAAAGGCCTTCGGCTGGAATTGGGGACGCTTCTTCGGGGATGATTGGTTGTTGCTTCCTCCAAAAGTAACTTGACTCCTCTTTGGTCTGTAATTCAGCTCTTACTCCACTGCTTGGGCGACCTCCAGAATCTTCTCATAGGCAGTAGCTCGGCTGGTGGCGATGGCTAAGTGAATCTCGTGAGATAGTCCCTTTCTGAACCGTCGCACCTTGTCTTCAAGGGTGCTGACCAAGTTCTCCTCAAAACGACTGAGGCGAGAAAACTCTGATGTGTACTCATCGACGATGTGGTTGCCTTGGTCCTGTGCTCCAACTGGCTCACTAACGACTCTCATGCCACGTATGGGTAGAACTTCTTCTTGAACAGTCGCTTGAATTCCTCCTAAGTTACGTCTAGAGCAAAAAATCGGGACTCGCCTTGGTACCATATCCGTACGATGTCGAAAAGCTGTCCATTAGCTGACTCCACCTTTAGATCTTCTGAAATACGGGCCATCTTCAGGTACCGTTCTACGTTCTCCAACCATTCATCAGCATAGATAATTTTCTCTGTCCTATGGAACTCTCTGGGCCTAAGGTCCATAAAGTTCTTGGACGTCCCAGGGCGCTGTTGGCGAGCCTTCTTCTGGTGAAGAGCCTCTTGCAATGTATCGCGAAAGATGTTGGCCTGCTGCTGGAAAATTCCCAGGAGGGTAATATTATCCAATGCCGGTGGCGGGAGCAGAGCAGGTGTCGGGTACATCACTGGCTCTGGGTACATGGTAGGTGCTGGGTACATAAAGGGTGCCTGCTGCATCATAGGTACTGGTTACATGGCTAGTGCTGGATGCATCATTGGTGGTGGAAAGACTGCTATTGCCAGTGGAGGAATGGGTGCTGGTGCTGGAGTTTACGGAGGGAACTGTGGTGGAGGTGGAATGTCATCCCTGCAGAACCTCGAGTACTGCGGCTGAGCCGGACCGCCCTTGTGAGTAAGCTGACCTTCCTGAGTCGGAGGGGTCTCATAGGTGAAAAATCTGCCAACCGTCGGTGGAGTGTTCAGTACGGCATTATTCCTGTCTTACGAATCCATTGGCTGAAATCAAAAAAAATTATTAGACGATAGAAAAGATTCAAATAAGATGCATAAGGGTATTTGAAGTCGAGTATGGAAGTCAATGATGCAATTTTAACTCACGGAGACAGTCCTTAGGTCCCTATTCCTAGTTCTAGTCGCAGGTCCGCAGAAGTACGACTAACTTAGGTACTACCACGGTTTTGCTGTCCTTGCGAAAAGTCGACCTGTATGGGCCACCATAAAAACGTGTCACGACCCGCACCCAATATTTGGGCATGAACCGTGTACACGTCCAGCCTACGCCGCAGTGTCGGCGGTAGAACACTGTAACATTATGATGAACAACCACACAATAAAAGATATTACTCACATGGGATAATCCATAACTCAAATCACAGCCCAACATCTAGAAGGTGAAATAAATAAACCATCTCTAATAGAAAAGCATAATGACTAAAGTCAAATGAAATCTCAACTACATGTCTCAAAAAATCAACTTAATTTTCAGTACAATGTCTCAGCACTAACTAAAAGGAAACTAAGCAAACGTAGCAGGATTGGACGCTGCGTACTCATCCTGATAAGCAAAGTTTGTCTCTACTGTATCCTCCATGTATGGGCCATACTGGTCAGGGCACTCGACTTCATCGCAATCACCTAAAATTTGTTTGGTTACCCAGTCAGAATGGAACGAGTACAATTCACTGAATACAGTTCCAATATATGAAAATAACTATAAAAGAAAGGTTAGACATCAATTATATGTTTTGAAAATAAATAGTAAAGATGTGAGAAAAGACTGAAAAATCAATAACAATAAATAAACAAAATACATTTCCAACTGTTAGAAGTACCTTTGATATGTGATCAGTCTGGGACACTACACCGCGAGGTCTACGAGGTCTACTTGCATGAAATAAACAATGTCTACGAGGTCTACTTGCAGAAAATAAACAATGTCTACGAGGTCTACTTGCAGAAAATAAATAATGTCTACGAGGTCTATTTGCATAAAAATAAACAATGTCTATGATCGGATCACACATCCTTGGTACTTCTTATATCCCGACTCAATAATTTATAATAGAATATAAAATCACATAACCAATGACCAATCAATAAAATATAGTGAAAGTCAATATTAAAAACAGACAATAAACTGTACTCGCCTGGGGTCCTGAGCTGCTGGCACGGGTCAGACTCCGAATCGAAATCCCCAAAACCTAGTTATAAAGCAATATAATCAATACACCAGAATGCAATGAGTCTATCCAGAATAGAATCAATACTGACTATTGCGCCCCATCCATTTGTAATATGCAACATTGTATACTATGTGTCTTAGGGTCATGCCTTCATGTCTTCCTATTTGTGAACTTATCCTAGTATACCCCTTGCTAATATATTAGAATTTAGTTTAAATAATGTTGATCCCATCACTACCACAATCATGGAAGATTTCTCATGTAGATATTCTTAGACACTAATCCATGACCTAGACTATAGTGTTAGTGTATCTGTTTCCTCCTGTTCACATTTAAAGTATGCCACTACCTTTTCATCTCCTTATACTTAACTTTCTGAACATCATACTCCCAGTTATATGAGTAATTTTTACTCTACCTCAGTTATCCTACTAGCCATCCCATGCTTGTCTCTCTCATCTAACCAAGTTCTTGTGCAGCAGTGTGCAACATTGCACTTTCAACTTAGTCCTAACTTACCTCTCTGATGTCCTGCACTCAAGATTCTCTCTGTGCAGAAACCTGACACTTGAGTCAACACACAGGCAACACCAAACTGGTACCTGCTATTTCTCAGAACTTCTCTTAAGGAGAATGCTCTCACTGTTACACCTTTTCCTGCTTGTATTCAGCAAGGCCAATCGGGTATTCAGGGATACCAGGTTATGTGTCTTTGCAGGGGTGAATGCCAACTTTAGTTTGTATCAGGTCACATATTCTATTGTACTCATCAGTCATTAGCCCCCATTGTTGTTGCATTTAGCTGGATATCTGTCACGACCCGTTACCCAAATTGTTGGGCCGGGCCGAGTCATGTCCAGCCTGTGCTTGAGATAAAGCACAGTAAGCTGTTCTAGAAATAACAAGATAAGACTAAATGTGCTAACAGTTCTATAATTGAATAAAAGTCAGGAATGCTCCAAACACAAAAGCCGTCTCATATAGTAATAAGTCCAAGTACAAGTCTGAAATGTAAAACTGGATACATGTCTAGTTATAAAATACGTAGTCTAATACATGACTACACTCAAAAGTCTAAAGCAAAAAAGACAACTAGGCGAGGTTCCCCGCAGGAACATCCTCGTAAAGCAAAGCCGGGTCCTCGGCAGTATCTCCATAATATTTGTCGCAGAGTAACTCCTCCTCAGTAAGGACACCTACAACGTTATCCTGTCAGGACGGGAGCAAGTACTAATTCTAGCAAACTAAATATACGAAGCATGAACAAGAATGTAATAAACTGGAATCATGGCATGTCATGGTTTAATTGGTTATTTTTAGAAATAACCACATGTAGTTTAAAAGTTTAAAACTGTAGCATGTACGTGAATCGGTCAATAGGTAAACAGGATGTACAGTGGTACATATCAAGTTTTTTGGTATGCACATACGTGCACGAACGGCATCGGTGTATATCCATACACAAACGCGATATCAGAACATACGGCAAGGTCACATATAGAATGTCACCGAGCGCGGTAAATAAATACGGAGAAGAGGGTCATGTTCACGTACAATACTAACAGTTTCCCCTTAACCCGTTATTTAAACATGTGAGAGATATGAGATACTGTCTAAACATGGTAGAGACTGAAAGTAATACAACATGTAAAGTTCTAACTTGCTACCCCAAGGATCAGCATTTAACATGGTTGGTAAATCGCAGTTTATTGTTATAGCAGTATGTAAAGTTTGTAGAAAGTACTTGCCTCTAGCAAAGCAAGCTGCAATAAAAGTACTACAGATGTCTGGTAACTCGTCACTGTAGAAATAGATACATAAACTTAGTTTTTACACTAAGCTAAAATACTAAGACACTAATTGGTGCAATACGACTTTCTGATTGGACACCTAGCCAAATGGAGACTATAGCATAGGAAGCCAATGTGGGGTGACACACTACTATAACGAACTTTCTAGGGTCTTTACACTAGTGTGGGGTGAGGTTCAATACGGCCATAACTCAAAATAACACAAAAAGTCGCAAGTCGTAATTAATCAATAAATAAATCAACTGAACTTTGTGTTCCAATAATTTTTGAGATAGGCAAAAAGCTTAATTTTTCATGAAATAAAGTACCAAGATGATCCTTGTTAATTATAGAAATTTATACTAATTTTTCTGGAATTTATAAACCCTCATAGATATTTATTAAAAATCAACAAACATATGTATCCTGAAAATGGGTTCTGTTTTCCTATTTTTATAAAATACCAAAAGTACTTATTAAATGCTGAAAAAATTATAATAAATTAGCTAAATTAACATAGTATTTAAATACAATTTTTTTAGAATTTTTATAGCACTTAAAATATATAAAAAAATTCAAAACAGCCTAACCGGATTATCCGACGGATTACCGCGGATTACCGGCGGATTTTCCGTTCCGTCACAGCAAGTTTTGTGGTGAAAGTTCGGATTTTTCGACGGATTTCCGCCGATTTTCCGAACCGTCGCAGAAAGTTGATTTTTGAACTCAAAACTTGTTTCGGCCATAAAAACTTCGTTTTAAATTGAAATTCGGACTTTCAAAAGTCAAAATTGAATAAAATTGAATTTCCTACAACATGGAAGTATTAGTTTTCAAAAATAAAAACATTTGATAGATCAAAACCTCAAAATACTCGAAAATTATATCTAGAAACTCAGATCTACGTAATACTGTCGATCAAAACCAAAAGTGCTATATACTAAAAATTTTAACAATTTAAAGAAGCAAATTATAGGCTAATAAAACTTTAGATTCTATGAAAAACAAAAATAAAGTATGGTCATGTCACTTTTGAGCAAGATGCACTTGCCTAGGTTATGCTCCAAGCCTAATCTTCTACTTCTCCACCAAGAGGGGTACGAAACCACACTCTAGACCTCAAGACCAAGATCCTAACAAGCTCCAATGGAAGAGGAAGGAAGAAGAAGTGAAAAGAGAGTGAAGAGAATGAAAAGAGAGAGGAGAGAGAAAGTGAAAGGGTATATATAGAAGGGAGAATTAATCTTAGCCGTCGGATCGTGATCCATGTCAAAATCTAAGTCAATCATGGCCATTCAAACAAAACCAATTATCCATTGGGTAATAGGATGCATCTACACTATTCACGAAAATATCTAAACACTATTCATCAAAATATCCAAAACACTATTCATCAAAATATCGAAAACACTATTTATGAAAATATCTGAAATCGAAAATATCTAAAATATAGAAAATCTGTCTGGACGGTATGCCGTCGGTATACTCCGGTATACTGGCGGTATGTCGGCCAAGAAAAAATCTATAAGTTAGAAAAAATTTCAAAGCTTTACAAAAACCAAGAAAATACGAAATACGCTACAAAATACATATTTAAATTAAATGCTATTGAAAATTATAAAAAAACTTATTTTTTTGAAATCTAGGGGCTTACAAATCTTCCCTCCTTGAAAAATTTCGTCCTCGAAATTTACAAGGATAGAAGACTCTACAAACATTCTAATATAACAAGCAATGCAAACAAATGACTAAGGCTATGATTAAGGCTAACCTCTAGGGTATCACGTGGGAACGGGTGGTTCCCTCGCAGCGGTTGGATCGAACAAGTAAGGGTATCTCTCCCTCATGTCCGACTCCCTCTCCCAAGTAGATTCGCCCGGAGAGTGACGGCTCCAAGCTACTCGTACTAAGGGTATAACCTTGTTCCTCAGCCTCTTATCCCTCCTGTCTAATATCTCCACTGGCTACTCAGAAACTGTAAGGCTCGGCCCGATCTCCAACTCTGAATGATCTAGCACATGACTGGGGTCTGGAACATATCTCCTCAGCTGAGATACGTAAAAGACATCATGAACTCCTGCTAGGTTGGGTGGAAGTACAACCCTGTAAGCTACCTCCCCAATCCTGCCAAGTATCTCGAATGGCCCGATGTATCTGGGGCTCAGCCTTCCTCCTCGTCCGAACCGGATCGTCCCTCTAGTAGGTGATATCTTCACTAGCACCATATCACCTTCTACGAACTCCATCGGTCTGCGACTAGCATCAGCCCAGTGTTTCTGCATGTCCTGAGCTACTCTGAGCCTGTCTCTGATCATCCCGACTTTCTCTGCTGTATCTGTGATCATCTCTGGTCCAAGCATAACTCTGTCTCCAACGTCATCCCAAAAGAGCGGTGTGCGACATCGTCGTCCATATAGCGCCTCGAAAGGAGACATACCGATACTGGCTTGGTAGCTGTTGTTGTATAAAAACTCTACCAAGTACAGATGGCTCTCCCATGATCCTCCAAAGTCCAGCACGCAGCTCCTCAGCATATCCTCCAGTGTCTGTATCGTCCTCTCGGACTGCCCATCTGTCTGCGGGTAGTACGCCGTACTGAACTTGAGCCTACTACCCAACTCCTCCTGCAAGCTCCTCCAGTTGTGGGACGTGAATCTGCGGTCTCTGTCCGATACGATGCTCACTGGTACTCCGTACAAGCGAACTATCTGCTGCATGTATAGCTATGCCAACTTCTCGGTGGAAAGCCCCACCTTGAAGGGTATAAAGTGTGCACACTTCGTCAGCCTGTCCACGATGACCCAAATGGCATCCTTCCCTCCTTGGAAACGAGGAAGCCCTAAGATGAAGTCCATCGTAATATGTTCCCACTTCCACCCGGGAATGGGTAACGGCTGCAACAGACCAGCTGGCCTCTGGCGCTCCGTCATGACCTGCTGGCAAACTAGGCATCTCGAGATGAAATATGATACATCCCTCTTCATCCCGTGCCACCAAAGATGTTTTCGTAAGTCACGGTACATTTTGTTAGCACTCAGGTGAATAGAATATCTCGATCGGTGCGCCTCCTACAAGACTGCCTCTACCAGCTCTCCCTTCGGCACGCACAATCGGCTGCCATGCCTCAAGGATCCATCCTCTGCTATAGTGAAGTCATCCAGCAATCCAGCTAAAGCTTGGGCTCGAAGTTTGCGAAGGCTCTCATCTGTAGACTGTGCCTCCCTGATCTGCTCTATCAAACCTGACTGAATGTCAAGCGTCATCATCTGTATCACTGATTCTGGCCGAACTAGCTCGATACCGAGCTTCTCCAGATCCTCCCGCAAATGTCGATCAATCATCAGGTACCATGCCATCGGGTGCCTGCTCAGCGCATCCGCCACCACATTGGCCTTCCCGGGATGATACTGTAAATCGATGTCGAAGTCCTTCATCAACTCCAACCATCGTCTTTGCCTCATGTTCAGCTCTTTCTGCGTGAACACATACTTCAAGCTTTTGTGGTCAGTAAAGATTTCTACACGCTCTCCGTATAAGTAATGTTTCCATAACTTGAGGGCAAAGATCACCGCAGCTAACTCTAGGTCATGGGTAGGATAATTCCGCTCATGAGTCCGCAATTGCCTAGATGCATAAGCAATCGCTTTTCCATGCTGCTGTAGGACACATCCTAGCCCTTTTCCAGAAGCATCGCTGTATACGGTGAAAACTCCAGAACCTGAAGGTAAAGTCAGAACTGGAGCGCTCGTCAGCCTCCTCTTCAGCTCCTCAAACGCTGCCTGGCAGTCCTCTAACTAAATGTACTCTGCATCCTTCCGCGTGAGCTTCGTCATGGGTTCAGCTATCCTAGCAAAGTTCGGACGAACTTTCTATAATAGCCTGCTAAACCCAGAAAGCTCCTGATCTCTGAAACTGACGTCGGAGCCTTCCATGTCTCAACTGCAGCAATCTTCCTGGGATCCATCGAGATTCCCCCTCCAGTAACTACATGGCCGAGAAACTCCACTCGGTCTAAAAAGAACTCGCACTTCGACAATTTGGCAAACAATCTCTCCTGCCTCAGAATCCCCAAAACTATCCGTAAGTGCTCTGCATGCTCCTCCGGCGTCTTCGAGTATATCAGGATGTTGTCGATGAATACTACGACAAACTTATCCAGATACTAGTGGAATGTCTTATTCATCAAATTCATAAAGACAGCTGGCGCATTTGTGAGACCAAATGGCATTACCAGAAACTCGTACTGCCCGTACTTCGTGTTTAATGCCGTCTTCTGGATGTCTGCTGCTCTAACCTTCACCTGGTGGTACTCGAACCTCAATTCTATCCTGGAAAACACCTTCGCCCTGCTCAACTGGTCGAACAAATCATCTATCCTGGGCAGAGGATATTAGTTCTTGATGGTGATGGCATTCAAGGCCCGGTAGTCAATACACAACCGGACTGTACCATCATTCTTAGGCACAAAGAGCACTGGCGCTCCCCATGGAGAAGCACTGGATCGAATGAAACCCATTTTCAACAGGTCATCAATCTGCTCTTTCATCTCTACGGCCTCCTTGGGATTCACTCTATAGCAAGTCCGGGATACTGGTGATGAACCCGGCACTAAATCTATAGTGAACTCCACATCTCTGTCAGGCGGAAGTCCTGGAAGATCCTCTGGGAATACATCCATAAACTCCCTAATGATAGGGTGTGGCGGTACTACGTCCCCAACTGTCGCACAACAGTTCGGCTCTAGGCTGATCTCCGGCCCCGTTCTCCTGACACTGAATGGTGCTGTGCCTGGGGGACTGAACAAAATACTACCATCATGACAGTCTATAGATGCATGGGCATAGCTAAGCCAGTCCATCCCTAATATGATATCATAACCGGGGAGTGGCATCACAAAGAATCGTCCCCTGAACTCTCTCCCGGCTATAAAAATAAAACATCTATAAATAGCTCTAATATGCACTGGTCCTCCTCCCGTCATCACTCTACTAATCTCCGCAGTAGGTGTAGCTACTAGATGGTGTTTATGCATAAACTCTAATGATAGAAAGCTATGAGATGTACCAGAATCAAACAAGCATAGAGGTAGAAAAGTATGCAAATAAATATGACCTGTGATGACGTCAGCTAGGTAATCTGGCTCTGAAACCTGCTCCGACTCTGGCTCAAGAGCTAGACTATAAATCTTCTCCTGGGGTCCCTTCTGCTGCTGCAGATACTGCCCAAACCTCTGCTGCTGAGTCGGAAGTGGCCCTCTAGTCTTCGCTACTGGGCACTCTCGAAGCTGATGGGTGGGAGACCCACAAGCCAAACACTGACCCAATCTCTTCCTACAGACGAGAGAGTCGTGGCCTGGCCTCTTACAGTATACACAAAAAGCTCCCTTCGGCTGCTGTCGGGGTCCCGGGGCTCTAGCTGGCGGGGTCTGATGATGTGGTGTAGGGGGACGGTATGTCTGCTGGTGCAGCGTCGGTGCTCTCTGCTGGAAAGCCTGACGCTTGGACGGTCCCTCGAGGTGTACAGAAGCCGGCCTCTTGCTAGACAGAAGACACTCCTCGATGCTCCGGACCAACTCTAGGCTCTGGTAGTAGTCAGTCGTACCGTTCGCCACTATAAGAATGCCAATGTCTGGAACTAGACCATGGCAAAACCTACGGGTCATCTCCTCTGGATCTGCAACCAGACTAGGAGCGAAACGGCTCAGGCGACTAAACTCTATCGCATACTCGTCAACAGAACGGTTCCCCTGCTGGATGTTCTGGAATCGTAGCCCCATTGCTACTCTAGCAGTGGTCGAGAAGAATTTCTTCTTGAACTGGGTCTTGAACTGATCCCAGTGGCTCTCCCTCTCGCAAACAACGGCTCATTCCGAAACAAGACTTCTGCCAAGTCTATCAGCAGAAATCCTGCTGCCTCGACCTGGAGGTCACCCGACATCCTAACTCCAAGGAGCTTCCTCTCTACCGAGTCTAGCCAGTCATCTACTACTACTATACCCTCAGTCCCTGAGAACTCCTTGGGATTCAGACCCATGAAGTGCTTGATTATCTCCGCTCTCTGCCGTGGCTCTACAGGTGGTGGGACCACGGTACGTTCCTCAGGACGCTCCATGCTCTGGCGGAGTAGGGTAGTCTGCTCCTGATGGGTTGTTAGGAACCCCTGGATCAGAGTGAGCAATTGGTTCCCGTCGAGTGTGAGGGAAGCCTGGGTAGGTATAGTGATAGGGGGTGGTGGAAGTATTGGGTCCTGCTGGGCATGTGATGTGGAAGGTGTTGGAGGCATCTGGGTTTGTGGATCTATGGAGTAGGGGAATGTGGTAGGTGGAGGTGGGGGTGTATCAGTCAACTGGTCAGCTGACTGGACAGGAAGTGCGACATTCTCAGGTGTAACATACTGGGATGAACGAGTAAGCACCATCTAATTACAATAAAAAGGACTTATAAGGACTTGTTTAAAGTAAGCAATCATAGGCAAGAAAATTTAATTATAATAGCAAGCATGTGATATATTTCCTATGTTACAATCCTAGCATTCCTCTAGGTGTTCTAAGCGTCATTCCTAATGTTGTCTAATTACCTTAAGTTCCTAATTGCAGGCATGCTTAGTACAATAACGTAACCAAACAATTTAGTCTCGACCTGCATGGGCCACCACTAAAAACATGTCACGACCCGTTACCCAAATTGTTGGGCCAGGCCGAGTCATGTCCAGCCTGTACTTGAGATAAAGTACAGTAAGTTGTTCTAGAAATAACAAGATAAGACTAAATGTGCTAACAGTTCTATAAGTGAATAAAAGTCAGGAATGCTCTAAACACAAAAGCCGTCTCATATAGTAATAAGTCCAAGTACAAGTCTGAAATGTAAAACTGGATACATGTCCAGTTATAAAATACGTAGTCTAATACATGACTACACTCAAAAGTCTAAAGCAAAAAAGACAACTAGGCGAGGTTCCCCGCAGGAACATCCTCGTAAAGCAAAGCCGGGTCCTCGGCAGTATCTCCATAATATTTGTCGCAGAGTAACTCCTCCTCAGTAAGGACACCTACAACGTTATCCTGTCAGGACGGGAGCAAGTACTAATTCTAGCAAACTAAATATACGAAGCATGAACAAGAATGTAATAAACTGGAATCATGGCATGTCATAGTTTAATTGGTTATTTTTAGAAATAACCACATGTAGTTTAAAAGTTTAAAACTGTAGCATGTACGTGAATCGGTCAATAGGTGAACAAGATGTATAGTGGTACATATCAAGTTTTTTGGTATGCACATACGTGCACGAACGGCATCGGTGTATATCCATACACAAACGCGATATCAGAACATACGGCAAGGTCACATATAGAATGTCACCGAGCGCGGTAAATACATACGGAGAAGGGGGTCATGTTCACGTACAATACTAACAGTTTCCCCTTAACCCGTTATTTAAACATGTGAGAGATATGAGATACTGTCGAAACATGGTAGAGACTGAAAGTAATACAACATGCACTACAAAAAAAATACACATTGATGGTATAACATAATAGCACGTTTTGCTGAACTGCTATAAAAAATAAGTTTGATATTTTGGTTACTTTATAATAGCATTTGATAAACGCTAAGATAGAGTTTCATTAAGCGGGAACCTAAAAACACTTATACCGCCAAACACTTGACCAAAAAACTCTAAAACTCACCACACTTACGTTAGGTTTATTTCATTTCCTCTTTTATTTTAGGTTTCTTTTATTTCCTCTTTCAGTTTTCCTCTTTTTCCAAAAACCCTAAAACTCACCACACTTACGAATTCGCCGTGAAGGTCGCTGACACCGCCGATTAGAGTCGCCGACGCCATCGTGAAGGTCGCCGAGACCACTGACACTGTCGTCGGCCCTGTCGAAGGCATATTTTTCTTTCTTCCTTCGATTTTGGTATCATGCATTTGATTTTGTTTAGGGTTTGTAGGTTTTGTAGGTTGATAAGTTTAGGTTTTGTAGGTTGATAAGTTTCAGTTGTAGAGTTTTGTATCATGCATTTGATTTTGTTTCGATTTCATAGTTTTGTTTCGATTTTATAGCTTTCAATTTCATAGTTCTCGATTTCATAGCTTTCATGCATGTGATTTTTGTTTCAATTTTGGTATCATGCATTTGATTTTTGTTTCATTTGATTTTTGTTTCAATTTTCATAGTTCTCGATTTCATAGCTTTTATGCATTTGATTTTTAAAATGCTAATTAGATCCTGTATATGTTTTCTAATCTCTGATTAGTTGATATTACATATTAGAATAGGTTTTGATGTGAAATAGAATATTTGATTTGAGTTTTGGGTTCAATGTTCGACTGATACATGGTTATTTCCCATTTCCTAACTGTTAATCCTAATTAAATTGATTTCTAATTGTTGTTTCAATTGTCAATGATTCCCACATATTTGTCGTTCATGTTTATTTCATGTTTACTTTCGAATTTGACTTGTTGGGTGTGTTTTCACTTAACTGATTAAGACCTGAGATTTTGGGGGTTTGTTTTGATAAGAGTTGGCTCATAATACTGTTAATTCATGGTGGGACTGTTTTTAACTAAGTTTGAAACTGGTTATTACATTGTTTTATGTGATGTTAGTTCACTTCTTTATGATGCAACTGCTAATGCTTTCAATATAAATCTGTGAGTGTAATGGGCTGTAAACTGATGGTGTGTTTTACTCTTAATCTGAAACTGAGCTCTGTGATATACCTGAGAGGTTTCCCCTCTGATTTCCCTTCACTTAATTCTGAACCCTGTCCCTGCCATTCCTGAAATCACAGTGATGACACACCCTCTACACACATGTCACATTGCAAGGCTTGAGGGTTGGAGAACATGGTGTGTTTTACTGTTAATCTGAAACTGAGCTCTGTGATATACCTGAGAGGTTTCCCCTCTAATTGTTGTTTCAATTTCATAGTTCTCGATTTTAGTATTGATTCGAAATTAATTTTTTTTCTTTTTTGCATGCGTATGTTATTTGCGAAGAATGTTCTATTTTGACATTAAAGTTTTTGGGAATTGATTTAGCGGTAGCCATAGATAAATAGAATGAACAATCTGTTGTCTGATACTTGCGATGCATATTCATTTTGTTGTGTTGTTAAATTCAAACAATTGGATATTATGAAAGTTGGATTTGAGTAAACTGTGGTTTGATACCAATAATATAATATATTAAAATAATATTATGTTTTCTTAGTTGGATTTTGGTTTTGATGTGAAAGTTGGATTTAAGTTCTTATGTGAGAGAGTTTCAATCTGTTGTTCTCCAAACCGCTGCATCATCTACCTTCACTATATCTACCCAAACTCTAGCTGTATTAGGCCCCAAGCGAACAAAGTGTACCTTTTGCTCTGGGTCGGTTGAATGCACACGCCCTTCAGCAACATGTTATTAACATGTAATTGTTATTCGAAATTGAATTTCCCATGAGGGACTGATACGCTGTGTTCAGTTCTATATACCAGTGATTAAATTCCAGTTTTATTGTTTAAATTATGATTTAAAATGCTAATTAGATCCTGTATATGTTTTCTAATCTCTGATTAGTTGATATTACATATTAGAATAGGTTTTGATGTGAAATAGAATATTTGATTTGAGTTTTGGGTTCAATGTTCGACTGATACATGGTTATTTCCCATTTCCTAACTGTTAATCCTAATTAAATTGATTTCTAATTGTTGTTTCAATTGTCAATGATTCCCACATATTTGTCGTTCATGTTTATTTCATGTTTACTTTCGAATTTGACTTGTTGGGTGTGTTTTCACTTAACTGATTAAGACCTGAGATTTTGGGGGTTTGTTTTGATAAGAGTTGGCTCATAATACTGTTAATTCATGGTGGGACTGTTTTTAACTAAGTTTGAAACTGGTTATTACATTGTTTTGTGTGATGTTTGTTCACTCCTTTATGATGCAACTGCTAATGCTTTCAATATAAATCTGTGAGTGTAATGGGCTGTAAACTGATGGTGTGTTTTACTGTTAATCTGAAACTGAGCTCTGTGATATACCTGAGAGGTTTCCCCTCTGATTTCCCTTCACTTAATTCTGAACCCTGTCCTTGCCATTCCTGAAATCACAGTGATGACACACCCTCTACACACATGTCACATTGCAAGGCTTGAGGGTTGGAGAACATGGTGTGTTTTACTGTTAATCTGAAACTGAGCTCTGTGATATACCTGAGAGGTTTCCCTTCTAATTGTTGTTTCAATTTCATAGTTCTCGATTTTAGTATTGATTCGAAATTAATTTTCTTCTTTTTTGTATGCGTATGTTATTTGCAAAGAATGTTCTATTTTGACATTAAAGTTTTTGGGAATTGATTTAGCTGTAGCCATAGATAAATAGAATGAACAATCTGTTGTCTGATACTTGCGATGCATATTCATTTTATTGTGTTGTTAAATTCAAACAATTGGATATTATGAAAGTTGGATTTGAGTAAACTGTGGTTTGATACCAATAATATAATATATTAAAATAATATTCTGTTTTCTTAGTTGGATTTTGGTTTTGATGTGAAAGTTGGATTTGAGTTCTTATGTGAGAGAGTTTCAATCTGAACTCAGTTTTCAGAGTTGATGGTATCATGGGTTGTTTCGATTTCATATTAAAATAATATTATGTTTTCTTAGTTGGATTTTGGTTTTGATGTAAAAGTTGGATTTTGGTTTTGACACTGTCGTCGTCCCTAATTTTGCCCATCCCTGTCGAAGGCATGTTTTTCTTCCTTCCTTCGAGCTTTCGTGAATCTAAATAACAATTGTTTAGGTTTTGTAGGTTGATAAGTTTCAATTGTAGAGTTTTGTATCATGCATTTGATTTTGTTTCGATTTCATAGTTTTGTTTCGATTTCATAGCTTTCAATTTCATAGTTCTCGATTTCATAGCTTTCATGCATTTGATTTTTGTTTCAATTTCATAGTTCTCGATTTTAGTATTGATTCGAAATTAATTTTTTTTCTTTTTTGCATGCGTATGTTATTTGCGAAGAATGTTCTATTTTGACATTAAAGTTTTTGGGAATTGATTTAGCTGTAGCCATAGATAAATAGAATGAACAATTTGTTGTCTGATACTTGCGATGCATATTCATTTTGTTGTGTTGTTAAATTCAAACAATTGGATACACCAATACTTATGTTACTGTCTGATTAGAGATGAACTTGTTTGGTTTAGGAAATTCAGATTTTTTGACTATAGCTTAATCTGTTATATGAAACGTGCGATGCATCTGTTCTGTATTTTGGATTCTAGCTTCATTTGTTCTTCACGTTTGCATAACCTTAGACTCATTATGTATTTTTCTTTTGCAAGTACTGCTAAGTGCAATTATAGGAATTTGAAGCTTTTCTTTGGTATCACACGACAGGTTAGTACCATCTTTCTACATTACTTAGGCTGTTAATTGATGTCTTGAATTTTTGTATATTGTTGTTGTTGTTGTTTATTAGGTTTCGTGCTTTTAGTTTTATTGGTTTTAAACCTGGTGAGATATGTTTGATATATTAAACAGATCTGGACTGAGTTTGAATTTTTTTTGCTTGAGTAATAATAAGCGGTTGAGTTATTTGTTAAATGGTCTGAATATTGAATAATTTTGTGTTGTGGAATACTCTATCATTATATCTGATATGGCGCTTATGGTACTAAAGGTTTAGATTAAAGTTATATCATATAATGGTGGACAAGGCATGGGTGCATCTTTGCAGGTAAAACTTGAATTATATAGGTTAGGTTTCAGTAGGGGTTTGGAGACTTTATTTCTTTTTTTTTAACTTAAATTCTGAAATGAAGAGCTGATCCTGGTTATGAGAGAGGTGCTACAAATTTTGTGCGAGCTGTGGCTGCGGCATTGGGAGACGCTGATATGATTGTATGCCCTTGTATTGACTGTCGTAATATAGATCGACACTCATGTAGAGTTGTAGTTGATCATCTTGTTACTAGGGGAATGGATGAGGCTTATAAGATGCGGTCTGATTGGTACCATCATGGAGAACTGAACTCAGGCGTTGAAGGTGAAAGTAAATTAAGTCATTAGAATGATGAGATTCTTGGTTTATATCAAGCTGCTGAATTTTTGGATGAAGTGTTAGCTAGTAAGGGTCAATTGGGTGAAATTGCAGAGGGTGAGGACAAGAAAGAAGATGAGTTTCTTGCAAAGATTGCAGATGCTGAAACACCATTATATCCAAGTTGTGTTAACCATAGCAAGCTTTCGGCTATTGTATCACTTTTCAGACTTAAGACGCAGAATGGCTGGTCTGACAAGAGCTTCAATGATCTGTTAGAGACATTGTCGGATATGTTGCCAGATGATAATGTGTTGCAAACATCACTGTACGAGGTGAAGAAATTTCTGAAATCATTTGATATGGGATATGAGAAGATTCATGCATGTGTCAACGACTGCTGCCTATTCAGAAAGAAGTACAAGAAGCTCGATAATTGTCCAAAATGCAAGGCTTCAAGATGGAAGACTAACATGCACACTGGTCAAGTAAAGAAAGGTGTACCACAGAAAGTATTACGGTACTTTCCAATAGTCCCATGGCTGAAAAGAATGTTTAGGTCTGAGGAAATGGCTAAGAATTTAAGGTGGCATTTTTCTAACAAAAGTAGCGATGGAAAACTTCGACACCCTGTGGATTCGGTCACATGGGATCAGATGAATGACAAATACCCTTCCTTTGCAGCTGAAGAAAGGAACGTGAGGCTTGGCCTCTCCACAGATGGTTTTAATCCATTCAACATGAAGAATACAAGGTATAGTTGCTGGCCTGTGTTGCTAGTAAACTATAATCTGCCACCTGATTTATGCATGAAGAAGGAGAACATCATGCTAACATTGTTGATTCCTGATCCACAACAGCCGGGTAATAGTATTGATGTGTACTTAGAACCCCTCATAGAAGATCTCAACCATCTGTGGAACAATGGAGAGTTAGCATATGACGCCTTTAGTAAATCGACTTTTACGCTTAAGGCAATGCTGCTTTGGACGATTAGTGATTTTCCTGCGTATGGGAATCTTGCAGGCTGCAAAGTAAAAGGTAAAATGGGTTGTCCTATCTGTGGGAAAAATACTGATAGTATGTGGTTGAAGTTCAGCAGAAAACATGTCTACATGTGTCATAGAAAGGGTCTGCCACCAACGCATAGTTATAGGGGAAAGAAATCTTGGTTTGATGGAAAAGCAGATCAAGGGAGAAAGGAAAGAATTCTATCTGGTCGTAAAATTTCTCAAAACCTGAAAAATTTCAAAAACGACTTTGGAAATTTTAAACAATCTGCAAGTAAGAGAAAAAGGACAGATTGTTCTGGGTTAGGCTCTGATAGTGAGGATTTATCCAGCGAATCAGAGGAGGAAGAAGAGGAAGAAGAAAACGTAGATGAAGAAGAGTTATCAAGATGGAAGAAAAGGTCTATCTTTTTCAAGCTACCTTATTGGGAGGTATGTTATTCTGTCATTTGTTTCTTTTACTTTTTTTCAGATTCCATCAATTAAGCATTGTTTAACTTTGTTTTATTTGTTGTATATGTGTTGGTTAGGAACTACCGGTTAGGCATAACTTAGATGTAATGCATGTGGAGAGAAATGTTGCTGCAAGTATTGTATGTACATTGTTGCATTGTGGGAAATCGAAGGATGGCCTTCAAGCTCGCAAAGATCTGGAAGATCTTGGTATTAGGAAAGATTTGCACCCTAACACCCAAGGAAAAAGAACATACCTTCCCGCAGCACCTTGGAATTTGTCCAAGGCAGAGAAGAAAATCTTCTGTAGGCGTCTATTTGACTTTAAGGGACCTGATGGGTATTGTTCTAACATATCCAGAGGCGTATCATTAGATGACTGTAAGGTCACAGGTTTGAAATCACACGATTATCACGTGTTAATGCAGCAACTTCTTCCAATAGCACTTAGAGGTTTACTACCTAAAGGTCCTAGGATAGCAATTGTTCGCTTATGTGCATTTTTCAACCACTTGTGTCAGCGAGTTATTGACCGAGAGCAGATTTTGGTTATGGAAGCTGAGATTGTTGAATCTCTCTGCATGTTTGAAAGATTTTTTCCTCCAAGTTTCTTTGATATCATGGTGCATTTGACGGTACATCTAGGAAGGGAAGCTCGTCTTGGTGGACCAGTCCATTTTAGATGGATGTATCCATTTGAGAGGTAATACTTGTATTTTATATGATTTTTACAAAAATTTTGCATTTGACAGTTTTGTTGATCTTTCAGTTTTCACAATTGTCAGGTATATGAAAGTTCTAAAAGATTTTGTGAGAAATCCTGCAAGACCAGAAGGTTGTATTGCTGAGTCTTATCTTGCTGAAGAGTGCATCCAGTTTTGTAGTGAATTTTTGAAGAAGACAACAAATGTTCAAGAAAAACAAGATAGAAACACTGAGTATGATAACAACTCAATCCTAGAGGGTCGGCCAATATCCGCAGGCATTTCAATTACTCTTACTGAAGTAGAGAAGAGAATAGCCCATCTTGCTGTCATCCAAAACATGGCTGTCGTCGACCCTCATGTAGAGTAAGTTCCACAGTTTTCTAGTTGATTACTCATTTCTTTTAATGATCAACAAACTGATACCTTTTTATTTCAAAATCTTGTACAAGTGAGCATCTACAGTTTCTGCAAGACTCAAATGGAAGATGTAGACGTGATGCATCTACGTTATGGAGTATGCATACTCAGAATTTTACAAATTGGCTAAAAGAAAAGGCTAGTTTTATCTTCTCTGTTTTTTATGTTATAATGGTATGTATATGTCTATTGGTGTCTGACTTGTTGTTTTTATTTGTTAGATACCTCTTGATTCAAAAGAACATGGAGAAACACTTAAGTGGTTGGCATATGGTCCACGTACTTCTGCACGGTCGTATTCAGGTTATATAGTGAATGGTCAACGGTTTCACACAAGATCAGTAGATAGAAAAAGTCAGAATAGTGGGGTTTTTTATGAGGCTACTGCAATCTGCAGATCTAGTGCGAAAGACACTTCACAAGTGGTTGATTTGGTGTCATACTACGGCAGAGTAACTGACATTATCTTGTTGGATTATAATATTTTTTACGTTCCTCTATTCCGGTGTCAATGGGCAATAATGGGTAATGGAGTGAAGATAGAAGATGGTTTCACACTTGTCAACCTAAATCATAGTCAAGTCTCTTTTTTAAGGGATCCTTATATCTTAGCCTCTCAAGCAAAGCAAGTGTTTTATTCAAGGGAAGACGAATCATCAAGTTGGTATGTTGTTATGAGAGGTCCGGCAAGAAGATACAGTAAGGAAGATTTTCAAGAAGGAAATGCTGACATTGGGCCACTGCCATCAAGTGTTGACATGGATGTTGACATGGATGATACTGAAAATGCCCGAACTGATTGTGAAGGCATATATGTGTGAAATTTAGGTTTTTGATTATTTTCAGTTTCTTCCTTGTTCGTTTGTTGTGTCTGATGTGTGATTGGTCATTGTGTGCTTACTTGATGTTTTCTTGTTTTGCTTCCATAAATGTGAATTAACTCGTTTCTGTCATTTGTTTCAGGTGAATTAAAATGGGAGGTGGAAAGAAGAAGTAAGGAAGAGACCCGCAACCTTTGGCTGAGGAAGAGACTGAAGCTGAGAATGTAAGGACATCTACAGCTGAAGATGGTGAAAAAGATGTAGATGAAGAAGAGCCTGAAGGTGAGTTTGAGTTATCTGAAGAGCATGAACATGAGGTTGAACCTAAGCGTAAGAGACAGCGAGGACCGACAAGGATGAAAGACATCGCCAAGGACCCAAATACCAGAGTGCGAGTTGACTTCACTTTCATGGGAGAACCTTATGGTCCTGGGTCAGTTAAGTTGTCTTCATACTTAGGTCCACTGGTACGGGAACACGTTCCTGTTACACTTGAAAGTTGGAAAAAACTCGATGAAGAAGTCAAGACACTTCTTTGGAAATCTGTTCAGGTTACATCTTTAAACTAATTTAGAAAGTGCCATAATCAGATTATTTCTGTAATTTACTGTTTTGTTTTGCATATGAGTTCAGGCAATATTTGAATTAGATGAAGATTACCAAAAGAGTGCAGTGCTTAAGCAGATGGGATGTTTGTGGTGGTCATCTAAATCGCGCCTAGTTTCCCAGATTAATGAAGCAAAGAACAACCAAAAGAGGATGTATCTGAGACCTAAGAATGTTTCTCCAATTGATTGGCGTAAATTTGTGAAGCTCAAAACAAGCCAAACATTTAAGGTATTCATTTGGAATTAATTGGTAAGTGTTTTAGTAGATAGAAGATTACATAGTAACATTCATCTATTAGGCTCTGAGTGATAGCTATAAGGAAAGAAGACGCAAACAGATTCCGCACACTTGTAGTCGTAAAGGAATGGTTAGACTAACAGAAGAGATGGTAAGCCTAAAGTTATGTTCTTTTATTATGATCAGCATATTCAAAGTCCTTTTTATACACCTCTTATATTTTCTCTCCTCAGAAAATTGGTAGTGAAAACCCAGCTGAAGTGACAAGGCTAAGGGTTTGGGTCAAGTCGCGTACCAAAAAAGATGGTACACCAGTGAATACAAATGCGGCTGAGAAAATTGTAAGTTCTTAATTGGACTTGAAATGATTTTGATTTGAGTTATTAAGATGTCATGTTCTGTTACATTTTAGCCTTTGGAATCTGCATTTTATGATTTGTAGAAAAAGGCAGCTGAGATGGTTAGTAGTGATGGTCCATCTTCTGCAACGAATGAAGGACGAGATACACTTAGCCAACTTTTAGGACCCGACAATCCTGGTCGAATGAGGGCAATGGGTAGGAACATGAGTAAGACCAAATTAGCTTGTTTCCAAGTGAAGCACAAGTGTATGACTGAAATGGAAGAGAAATAAGTTCATCTCCAACAAAAAGTCAATGAGTTACAAGCTGAAATTGCCAAAATGAAAAACCAGGTAAGACAATTCTCAATAAATACGTTGAGCCACTGAATTGATATATAATTTTGACATTTGTCCTTGTTTAAAACAGAGACAAGAACCTGAAGTTGGTGAAAACTCGGCTGCAAGAGTAAGGCTTTCATATCATATCAATGCTTTCGTTCTTACTTTACGATCTGATAATTTATATTCTAAACATTTTCTAAAGTGTGAACAAAAGATCACAACCTAAGTGTGTCTTGATTGATTGGGGTGGTACTGATGCAAACGTTGCTGAGGGGCGTATTATTTCTTCTGATCCGGAAGACTTGGTGAATGAGAGTCGCTTAGGCCCTATGGATGTTAAAGTCTTGGTTGAAACTGCTACTGTACCAGAAGCATTCCTTTGGAGACCTGCGACTAACATGTTCACAATTGAGGAAGCTGTTGGACAGATGATTGCGTGGCCTGCCTCTAAGTGTGTTAACCTAGAACAGGGGCTCCAACAAGAAGACATTGCACCACTGGTAAGGTTTATTTGTCAGACTAATAGCAAACTGAATTGGTCATTGATGAGTAGGATTATGTGATTGTTACCTGAATGTGTTTGACAGGGCCCAAGGACAAATTCTGCAAACAAGTGCAAACTATTGGATTTGTCTGCAGATGATTTGGTTGTTGCTGAAGGATGTTGGCAAACACAAGAACCAAAAGCATTGGTTAATGGGCTTCCACTCGGACCAAAGGCAGTTAAAGTATTTGTGGATGTCATACATCAACCTGAAACATTCATATGGAGGCCTACGATGGACAAGACATATCTTGAGGACTGTTTAATGTCTTTCGAGGCATGGCCTGCCATCAAAGTTGTATTTGAGAACACAACAGATGCAACAGGTCAGAAATCTTCTCTTCAGAATCCTGCATCATCTGATAAAACATCAGGAGGAAAATCAGCATCAACAGGTCAAAAATCTGCTGGAACAAGTTCTACATCTCATATAGAGACATCTCGAGCAACAGGTACAAAATCTGCAGCAACTTTTCCAAAACCTCCTGCTGAGAAGGTTCCGACAACAGGTCCAAAATCTCCTGTAAGGAAATCTCAACTAGCCTCACAATCCCCTATCCGAAGATCTCCGGTAAATTTTTGTAAATATGATCTGAAGTTGGTTCTGCTTATTACTGTGTGTATTAATTGGTTTATGTTAACTGGCAGCGTAAACATGGAGCTGAAGTTATCAAGGAAAATCAAAAGTGCAAGTTGATGGACATTAGCGGAAGGAAGCGGGTTGTTGCTGAAGGGCGTGTGCATTCAACCGACCCAGAGCAAAAGGTACACTTTGTTCGCTTGGGGCATAATGCAGCTAGAGTTTGGGTAGATATAGTGAAGGTAGATGATACAGCGGTTTGGAGAACAACAGATGAGATCGAGTTTATGGGAGATGCACTTGGTTCGTCTATCGCATGGCCAATGGATAAATTGGTCATCTTTTGATTTTAAAAAACTTGGTAAGTGGTTTAATTAGTGTAATGCTTGTGTTTTGGTTTTCAATCTGATGTTTCATTGCTTAACTGATGTAAGACCTTGTTGCTTTTTTTGCAGGGGAATGAACAAACTTTGGTCCGAGTTGCAGTTTAAATTAGATTTAGACTAGCTAGGCTTATGAACTTATGACTTGTCTTATGTATTTTGGATTCAAACCTATGTTATGTATGTTGAATGAAAATGTTGAATGAAACTCTAGACTTGTGTTATGTATGTTGAATGAAACTCTAGACTTGTGTTATGTATGTTGGATTGGTTTTAGACTTGTGTTATGAATGATCTTATTTGTGTAAAACAGGTTCTTATTTATATCATGTGAAACAGGTTCTCTAATATTACAATAGATACGTAAAACAGGTTCTTATTGAATGAAAATACGTTTAATAGCAAAAAAAATGTTATAATCATATATTATAGCACGAAACGTTAGCCGTGAAATAATTAATTAACGCTATAACAAAATATTTTAAAACAATAAAAAATTGCTATTGTAGAACGTCCTATTATAGCACAAAATATGAATTGTCATCAAGTTTTTAACATAAAACGGATGTGCCATAATAAAGAAAATTAAGGCATTCAGATATTGCTATTGTATCTGAACCTGTCGTAGCATTTTAGAAAAACCTATCGTATGGGTGGAACCTAAGATAGCTGCCGATGACATGAAATTTATGAAAACGCTATGTAATACGTACGATAGTAGATTTTTCGCGCTAAAAATGTACATATTTCTTGTAGTGATGTAAAGTTCTAACTTGCTACCCCAAGGATCAGCATTTAACATGGTTGGTAAATCGCAGTTTATTGTTATAGCAGTATGTAAAGTTTGTAGAAAGTACTTGTCTCTAGCAAAGCAAGCTGCGATAAAAGTGCTATAGATGTCTGGTAACTCGTCACTGTAGAAATAGATACATAAACTTAGTTTTTACACTAAGCTAAAATACTAAGACACTAATTGGTGCAATACGACTTTCTGATTGGACACCTAGCCAAATGGGGACTTTAGCATAGGAAGCCAATGTGGGGTGACACACTACTATAACTAACTTTCTAGGGTCTTTACACTAGTGTGGGGTGAGGTTCAATACGGCCATAACTCAAAATAATACAAAAAGTCGCAAGTCGTAATTAATCAATTAATAAATCAACTGAACTTTGTGTTCCAATAATTTTTGAGATAGACAAAAAGCTTAGTTTTTCATGAAATAAAGTACCAAAATGATCCTTGTTAATTATAAAAATTTATACTAATTTTTCTGGAATTTATAAACCCTCATAGATATTTATTAAAAATCAACAAACATATGTATCCTAAAAATGGGTTCTGTTTTCTTATTTTTATAAAATACCAAAAGTACTTATTAAATGCTGAAAAAATTATAATAAATTAGCTAAATTAACATAGTATTTAAATACAATTTTTTCAAAATTTTTACAGCACTTAAAATATATAAAAAAATTCAAAACAGCCTAACCGGATTATCCGGCGGATTACCGCGGATTACCGACGGATTTTCCGTTCCGTCACAGCAAGTTTTGTGGTGAAAGTTCGGATTTTCCGACGAATTTCCGCGGATTTCCCGAACCGTCGCAGAAAGTTGATTTTTGAACTCAAAACTTATTTCGGTCATAAAAACTTCGTTTTAAATCGAAATTCGGACTTTCAAAAGTCAAAATTGAATAGAATTGAATTTCCTACAACATGGAAGTATTATTTTTCACAAATAAAAACATTTGATAGATCAAAACCTCAAAATACTCGAAAATCATACCTAGAAACTCAGATCTACGTAATACTGTCGATCAAAACCAAAAGTGATATATACTAAACATGTTAACAATTTAAAGAAGCAAATTATAGGCCAATAAAACTTTAGTTTCTATGAAAAACAAAAATAAAGTATGGCCATGTCACTTTTGAGCAAGATGCACTTGTCTAGGTTAAGCTCCAAGCCTAATCTTCTACTCCTCCACCAAGAGGGGTACGAAACCACACTCTAGACCTCAAGGCCAAGCTCCTAACAAGCTCCAAGGGAAGAAAAAGGAATAAGTGAAAAGAGAGTGAAGAGAATGAAAAGAGAGAGGAGAGAGAAAGTGAAAGGGTATATATAGAAGGGAGAATTAATCTTAGCCGTCGGATCGTGATCCATGTCAAAATCTAAGTCAATCATGGCCATTCAAACAAAACCAATTATCCATTGGGTAATAGGATGCATCTACACTATTCACGAAAATATCTAAACACTATTCATCAAAATATCCAAAATACTATTCATCAAAATATCGAAAACACTATTCATAAAAATATCTGAAATCGAAAATATCTAAAATATAGAAAATCTGTCTGGACGGTATGCCGTCGGTATACTCTGGTATACTGGCGGTATGCCGGCCAAGGAAAAATCTATAAGTTAGGAAAAATTTCAAAGCATTACAAAAACCAAGAAAATACGAAATGCGCTACAAAATACGTATTTAAATTAAATGCTATTGAAAATTATAAAAAAACTTATTTTTTTGAAATCTAGGGGCTTACAATATCCCTTTGATACCCTTGGTTATAGGATGCACCATATTCTCTTTGTTTCTGACATTAGTAGGGCATACCACCAAGTCCTTAATCAGATTCAAATGTGTCTTGCTATCAAACACACACAGGATATTCCTAGTACTTCTGTGATATGCAGGGCACAAAGCTAACCCAACTTCTTCACTTCTCAAAGGTTTTCCTTATCTAGATTTTGGTACTTGATTGCTCATATCCCCAGTTAAGTCTACTGATACTGGAAACCATGTACACAGATTTTTGCATCTCTCATTAATGTAATTCCTAATCCTCTACTCATTCCCAACCGTTCTTGGCCTGTGGTAAGGCACTCGGCTATGTTGAGACCAATAGGCCACTGTCAACTCTGTAGTGCCCCGCTCCGCGAAGGCACTAGATAGACAGAAAGATCGGATTGCTGGCTCTGCAACAGAAGACGATTAATCTGGGTGAGTGGACAAAGTCTTATTTTATGATTCGCTTGCGCCTAATAAGAATCTGAGCTTTTGAATGAATGTTGTTACTAATAACAAGATGCTAGACTTTGAGTATGCTTATAAGAGAATTCGCACATTGTCTGCTAAGAAAGAGAAATATTTCCTGCTTGAAAAGAAGATAAAATTGTTTATGAATTGCTCGATTGATGCGTGATGGTTTCATTTGATATTGCATGTGCATTGGGGTATCCACTTAGTGACGAGCTGAACCCTAGAGAGTCACAGCGGCTAGCGACGAGCTGAACCCATGCGAGTCACAGCGGTTAGCGACGAGCTGAACCCGTGGAAGGCACAACGGCTAAGATGGAATTAATATGTTGGCTTTTTAAAGATGTTTTCAAAAGAACTGTAAACTGACTCTATATGCATGGAATGAATCTAGGTAAAACTAGCAAGATCACATCACAAGAAATATTTTTTCACTAAATGAACAGTGATCGTTTCAGACAAATGTAGCCCCTTTGTCCATAATTCACCAGTATGCTGATATACTGACCCACCATCAGTCTGCATGCAGGTGCACTATGCATCGAGAAGGATAGTCCGAAGCGATAGCCCGAGCCTCATCCTCATGAGCTAGAAATCAGAAGAGATGCCAAGAGACGACATCTGTTGCAAGAGTTGGTTTAGTATATAAAGGGATGTAATATATGGGGAACGGGATCATTGTAATCTGTAAAGTTTTGAGAGAATGTAACATTATATCAGAGAGAATCGAGAGCTTGTAATCTGTTTAAATGAAATCAATAAAGAGAATTATTTCTTGTTACCATTGTGTTCAATGCATGTATTCTGAAATATGTCTGCTGCTGCTTCAATTATCTGCGATACATTTCGCTGCGTATTGTCAACCTTGTCTATCTTGTCTTGTTCTAGGTCTTGGCCTTGTGCAAGCGCAACTTAGGCTTGCACGGCATCACGCCTTAGCAAGGACGATCGATCCCGCAGGGATCCAGACAAGACGGACGACCCTAGCGGGATCGGGGCGTGACAGAATGGTATCAGAGCAACACGATCCTCTGGCCAATTTTGATTCAATTGAATTTGTACATGTTCCTCCGATTGAGAATTCCTTTGCCTACTCGATATCAATAATGAGATGAACGTTCCATATAATAAGTCCGTAAATATTTTTATGATGCCGGCAAATGTTTTATCGATTTGATTGATTGAGATTGAAATGCTTGATTGAACAAGAGTTTTGATATGATCTGAATTATGATTTCATGGATTGATGATGGCGAAGGATGAGGACTATCGCTGCTAAGGATATCGTAAGTTTCTCCTTAAGTTTCGAGGACGAAACTTCTTTCCGGTGGATAATTATGTAGTGCCCCGCTTCGCGAAGGCACTAGATAGACAGAAAGATCGGATTGCTGGCTCTGCAACAGAAGACGATTAATCTGGGTGAGTGGACAATGTCTCATTTTATGATTCGCTTGCGCCTAATAAGAATCTGAGCTTTTGAATGAATGTTGTTGCTAATAACAAGATGCTAGACTTTGAGTATGCTTATAAGAGAATCTGCACACTGTCTGCTAAGAAAGAGAAATATTTCCTGCTTGAAAAGAAGATGGAATTGTTTATGAATTGCTCGATTGATACATGATGGTTTCATTTGATATTGCATGTGCATTGGGGTATCCACTTAGTGACGAGCTGAACCCTAGAGAGTCACAGCGACTAGCGACGAGCTGAACCCATGCGAGTCACAGCGGTTAGCGACGAGCTGAACCCAAGAGTCACAGCGGCTAGCGACGAGCTGAACCTATACGAGTCACAGCGGTTAGCGACGAGCTGAACCCATAGGAGGCACAGCGGCTAAGATGGAATTGATATGTTGGCTTTTCAAAGATGTTTTCAAAAGAACTGTAAACTGACTCTATATGCATGGAATAAATCTAGGTAAAACTAGCAAGATTACATCACAAGAAACGTTTTATCACTAAATGAACAGTGATTGTTTCAGACAAATGTAGCCCCTTTGTCCACAATTCACCAGTATGCTGATATACTGACCCACCATCAGTCAGCATACAGGTGTACTATGCATCGAGAAGGATAGTCCGAAGTGGCAGCCCGAGCCTCATCCGCAGGAGCCAGAAATCAGAAGAGATGTCAAGAGACGACATCTGTTGCAAGAGTTGGTTTAGTATATAAAGGGATGTAATGTATGGGAACGGGATCATTGTAATCTGTAAAGTTTTGAGAGAATGTAACATTGTATCAGAAAGAATCGAGAGCTTGTAATCTGTTCAAATGAAATCAATAAAGAGAATTGTTTTTTGTTACCATTGTGTTCAATGCATGTATTCTGAAATATGTCCGCTGCTGCTTCAATTATCTGCGATACGTTTTGCTGCGTATTGTCAATCTTGTCTATCTTGTCTTGTTCCAGGTCTTGGCCTTGTGCAAGCGTAACTTAGGCTTGCTACGGCATCATGCCTTAGCGAGGACGATCGATCCCGCAGGGATCCAGGCAAGACGGACAACCCTAGCGGGATCGGGGCGTAACAAACTCAGGTAATCCTGAGTCATAGGTATTAAAAACACCCAGGTCTCCTACCCTCCCCTGTCTAGTTGTAATAGGATACACAAACTTCCTGAAATCCTGGATACATGACATGTGTCTTCCCTGTCTATTCGTTAGCTGGTACCCTAGTTTAGGGTCTGGTAATTACATCTCTTGAGTGATATCCTAGCCTAGGAAGCTACCAGGTTACCACTCTATATTATCTTGGTAATGTCTCATACTGCAATAATGAAGTGCACTAGGGGTCAACTGACCTTAATACCAGACATACCTCAGTAGTGCCCTGGTAAATAAATTTCCTGGCTGGTACTTCCTATAGGTTTCTTGTTAGGATATGCCCTGTCCTCAGGACAACCTACTCTACCATCTAAAGGTTACACAAACTTCCTGCCACCCTGGGTACCTAGTTAGCTAGTGTGTGTTAGCTCCAAAGTGATGGTGTAGGCTGCCTCGCCAGGGTGTGTGGAGTACAACCTAACTGGTTATGGCTCCCAGGCTTCTTAGGTATTGATCCCTCCCCATTCTTAAGGGCTGTTCAATAGTATCATATCGAAATACTTTAGGTACTAGGGACTGCCACAAGTTGTTCTTCGGGATTCATCTATGCCTATCTAGTTTTGGGTGAACACTACTAAAATATGCTCTATTAGCGACATTATTTAGCGACGGAATAAAATTATATCGCTAAACATATAATATAGCGACTCCATTCTATCGATGTCGCAAACCGTCGTTGAATAGCGACGTTCAGCAACACTACATAAACTACGTCGCTGAATAGCGACGTCCAGCGACATATTATTAAAATATGTCGCCTATATTAAAATTTTTGCGACGGTTAGCGACGTCGACTGGTGACGTCACTAACTATTTTACTTAGGGCACTGTAGGAGCGTAAAAAGTGCTTCAAAGCAAGAGTCATCTCACTCATAAATCATTGGTTTTCTACACCAAGCAAGAGCGGATAATCTCTTTTACGCCTAAGCAGGCTGATCATTTTACGCTTGGGTCCACACCGATGGTTTTACGCCAAGGACAGAGCAGCCTCTTTTACGCTGGACAAAGCTGTCAAATCTCTCATTTAATGCAAACTCTGACATGAAGATATTAATGATGGCATTTACCACAGAATTCAATGGGATTTGTCTTATACAAAGACCATTGTTGTCGTTTACGGGGGATCGAGCTACTTTACGCTCACTATATGGTTTTTTTACGTACGGAGTTCTACATGAGTTCTTACGCTCATAAAATAATGTGTGCGTAAAGTCTATTTGAGCCATTTTACGCTCAAGGTTATTCAATAACCACTTTACGCTGGAAACCTATGACAGAGCTATTTTACGCTCATCTTACTGCTTTACGCCCAGAGGATGTTGGAGCTATTTTTACGCCCTATTCCTTCTGGCCAGTATGGAAAGTGGTTTGCCTACATGGCCTTCATGCCATATATTTCGAAGATCGTGTGTACATGCATCCTATTCTCGCTGAAATGATGGGACGCGTGTCAACGTATGCAAAGGATGACTCTGATCATGGGTGGCAGTTGTTAGCGTAAAGACAGATTTTGGTGTCTTTTTACGCACAGAAGCCCCAGTCTATAAATAGACTCATTTTTCTCAAAGAGACGGACAGAGAGAGAATAAGAGAGAATACAGAGATTAGGACTTCGAGATTTTGATCCTCCAGAGCATTGTTCTTCAACTTTTCTTTCAGAACAGAGTGAAGCAAAGCAGGAAAGCATTCGGCCTCGCCATCAGCGCCCAAGTGCGTCGATACCTTTCTGGTGACTTAGTTCTTCCAAGTTATTCTACTTCAAGCAGTGATCTTCATCATCATCATATGGTCCAAGGAATAAAGTGATCATTTACGAATCAGACTTCCATAGCAATACTTTCCCAGAATCAAACTTGTACTTCTTGTACTTTTTCTCGTTTATTTTCAAAATCTAACCTTTTGTTTGGCAATTTTGTTAAGTGAAACAAAATGGCGACTCTGCTGGGGAAGACTTTCTCCTCCGACGAGGAAGTGATTGCTCAATATGATGATGTTTCAGTCGGTTCGACTAAGAAGACTCTGGTTGTACACTTCGACCAGACTGCCTATGAAGAAATGCTCCGAACTGGGGGTGGTTCTCACCACTCCAATGTTCAAAAGTCTCGCAAAGCACGAAAAGTTTGGATTCCCAAATCCAAAGTGATTTCTGGTCTCTCTGTTGCTTCTGATGACAAGGGAATTCTTCCCACTCCTGTCGTAGGGGCTCCCGTTCGTAACGAGACAGTCCTTACTTCAGAGTTGCACTCAAAGTGTGATGATTTATCTCCCGTTTGTAACGGAGAAGATAATCAGGTTTCACGCCCACTGCGTAAGAATCAAGTTTTACGCTCAGTGGGTAAGAACCAAATTTTACGCTCAAGGCATAAGAATGAGTCTCCCATTTGTAATGTGGCAGATTCTAATGTTTCTGAGTGTAAGAACCCGTCTCCCGTCGGTGATGTGGTAGACTCACACAAATTACGCTCCTCGCGTAAAACAAAATCTCTCGTCTGTGATGTGGTAGATAATCAATTTTTACATTTTATGCGTAAAGGTAAGTCTCCTGTCTGTGACAGTGTAGATAAAATTCACAACGATGTTTGTACATCTAATGTGAATATACCTAAACGCATACAGCGTAAAATTGATGTTGGTAAAACTTCTGTCCTATACCAACAACCTTCTTATACTGCTTTACGCAAGGTACCAAACTTGCAAATTACACGCCATGAAAATGGGGTCCTTCGTGCTAAATCTCAAGATTTACGCACACAACTCCAAACGCGTAAAAATGTACAGTTTGGTTCTGCGAATGAAGCTAGTAATCTTCTTTATACACAGGGGACTAAACGTTTTTCTATCCCAAAAAAAGAATATTCTCTCCACTCCTTCTGACTTACGTGAATTGCTATTACAAAAGCGTAAGAATTCACAATCTCCAGCGATGCTCCCCCAAGAAAGACATCAATGTGGATATCATCAGGTTGTGATCAATTGTTGTTGTTCAGCTTCAAAACGGTCAGTTTTTGATCGACTGAATTTTTTACTTCAACATCAAGCTGAAGACCAAGAAGATGAGTTGTCATATGCATCAGTCAACATGGCATCTCATACTAACAGAGGACGACGACCGAGACGGAACATGTCCCAAACTCCAGGTCAACAACAATTCAACAGACTTCTTGATTCCTTTGAAAGAGTATATCAGAATACTCGATCAAGAAGACAAAGACAATTGCAGATTTCTGATTCAGAAGCTGGGGGTACTCAATCTTTTGAGTCTGATACTGATAGTGTGGATTCATACTTCTATACTAATCCCTCTATATCTTCAAGAGAGGTTGAATCCTACGCTGTTGAAGATGAACCAGAGACGTCATCTGCTAATACGGAACAACGTCTCACTGCCGTGGAGCAATCATTGAAAGACATGCTCAACATGGTGTAAAGCATGCATCAGATAATTTTGAATCAGCAAACTGCTCAACCTATAGTAATAACTCTGGTACCAGCGGCAGCACAAACTCAAGATAGTCAGGGGGCTGATATACCTTCGAACATTCAAGAACCTGCTGTTAATCAAAATTCTGCATCACCAGATTCCATCATTCCAGAAGATATACCACCTCCGGTGGGGGTTACGGTACATCCAACGACTATTCAATTAAATGTGCTTCCTCAAACCAGTGAAGCCATTCAAGCAGTACGTGAACTCAAAGCACAGTTTGAGGTTTTGAGGCACAAAGATCAACTCCAGAGGTTAGGGATTAAGCAACCATATCCTCCTTATTGGAATGATGTACCCTTTCTACCGAAGTTCAAGCCACAATCCATGGTTTTATTCGATGGAAAAGCATCTCCCAGTCAATATATCAATTACTTTGATATTATGACTGTACACTTGCAGAAAAATGATGCTCTTCTCACTCGAGTGTTCATTGGGTGCTTGACGGGTTTGGCTTATGACTGGTATCGTAGCTTACCCGATAACTCTATTTCGTCTTTTGACGAATTCAAGGTAATGTTTCTCTCCCGCTTCTATGAAGGAGGTATGGACATGAACATGTCCTCCTTAATAGAAATAAAACAAAAGGAGAAAGAAGATACTCGGACGTTTATTGAACGTTTTCGACAGGCCACTCTAAAGATGCCTCCTGGTATGCCAGATTCAGCATTGATCGATACATGCAAGATGAATCTGCGACCATCCATTGCTGTCTTCATAGGTTCCCAATTCACAGATTGGGCTTCGTTTATCATAGCAGCAGTTTCTGTCGAGACCAATGGTAGGTTGGCTCGGGAACATGGGATGATTTTCGCTTCAGAAGATAAAGGAAAGAAAAGTAATCCTGGTAATAATCCTGGCAATCATAATGTGAAAGGAAAAGATACTCTTATGGTCAATCTCTCCAAAAACAAAACGACGCCAAATAATCAAGAATCTTCCAATCCAAAGGAAGAATACTCTTTTGACGAAAGTGATATCCCAGGAATATTTCAGTGTCTGGTAAAAAGTGGCAAACTTCAGATTCCAGAGCCAAAAAGGCCTAATGAGGTGAATCTGACTGACAATCCCAAATATTGTATCTATCATAGATATATTAATCATCCTACCAGTGCCTGCTATGTCTTGAAAAAGAAGATCCAAGACCTGATAAATGGTGGCGCTATTGCTTTAACCAATGATGACCATACAGTTACAACCAACATGGTCTCTCTTCAGTTTGGAGATTTTCCTCCACAGCAGGTCCCAGATGGAATTATCCCAATTCCAAAGGCGACGATGAAGATCGTGAACATCCCGCCTGCCAGAGAAGAAAATACAGGATTGCTGCCACTCACATTAAAGAATGGTAAAATTATGTGGGTATATCCTGACTTAGTGCCTGAATTGGAAAATGAAGGTAAAACTTTAAAATCCAAGAAGGGCAAGAAAGTCAAAACCTGCAACATGATTTCTCATGTTATTCCAGATTCTGATGACTTGGATCATCTATGGGATGGCCTTCCTTTAGAAGATAGACTGAAAGGACTGAACATCTGTCCTCCAAGTCTAGCTCCTCCTACCAAGCTCAAGCTTACCCATCAGCAGTGGCTAGCCATGAATAGTGTCCCTTTATATCGGGCACAATAAGTCTTTGCTGCTTATAAAAAAGCTCCGACAGGGATTTTTTCTCATCCTCCTCTTCCCGTAACTACAGAGACATCTATTCTTCATCCTCCTGAGGTTACAGAAGGTCTTGCTTCTTTCTCTTCCGCTGTTGAAACACCTGTCAAAAGTCTGCTGCCTACTCACTTGTATAGTCAGCAATCTGTTCATCTCATGAAAAAAATGGGTTACGACTTTCAAAAGGCAGAAGGTTTGAATTATGATAAAGGAATACGTCTTCCTTTACAAATTCAAAATCAGAATTCTACTGCTGGATTGGGTTCTGAAATGCCTCATAACAACCCTCACAAGAAAAAGACTAAGGGAAGAAAGATTAAATCCTGTAATATGGTATTTCCTTCTTCTGAGTCTGAAGAAGAAACTTTTGCTGGTACAAGATCTGGAAAAGAGTACCATAAAGACTATGAGGGATCCTCCAAAGAAGCAGAAGATGTAGTGGAGACTCTACCAGTTCAACCTTCTTCTGTTCCTGTTAAACCGTCTGTGGTTGAAAAGGGGAAACAGAAGGCAGTACGCTTTGATATCCCATTGAAGCCTGCTTCCAGTCAGGGGGTGGTGATGAAGCCTTACAAATTTGACATTCTAGCTCAGTTAGCCAATACTCCGGCTAGACTTTCTATATTTGAATTGCTTCGCCTTTCCAGAGAAAGCAGAGAGACTTTGAGCGAAGCTTTACTTCAAGCAGATTCATGCTTGGCACAACTCAAGACTCCTGATAATATACCAGTGTCATGTCCGCAATATCATAGTGTGATAGAAGCAATTCCTAACATCACCTTTACACAAGAGGATATGCTATTGAAACACAACAAGCATGATAGGCCTCTGTGCTACACTGGATATATCGGATCCACTGAAATTGACAGGATTTACATTGATCCTGGGTCTTCAATTAGTATAATTCTTCAGAGTATGCTAAGACCCCTGAGGATTTCTACTAGTGAGCTGACTTACACTAGTACTACGATAGTTGGTTTTAATTCTGGCAAGAGCAAACCACTGGGGAATATTCGTCTGCAGATTCAGATTGGTGATCTTCGAACTATGGTAACTTTTTATGTTATCAACTCGGACGTATCCTACAATATTCTTCTTGGAAGACCGTGGATTCATGAACATAATATTGTGCCTTCAACTCTTCACCAATGTTTCAAATATGTGGACTCCCAAGAAGTTGTGAAAACTGAGTTTGCTGATATTAATCCGTTCAAGGGTGTTGAAGCCTACTTCTCTGATTCAAGGCTTTATAAACAAGAACATGTGAAAGACATATCAGAAATGGCTGAAGATCAATCACCCTCTGAGGATCACTCTATTAATGAAGATCCGCCAGAGGAGCAACCTTTGAAGATCATAGTCAAGGGACGAATCCAATCCCAACCTGTCAATGATCAACCTTTGATGATCAAGGTTAAAGGAAGAACTCAAACTTCATCTGAGGAATCAATAAATATTCCTGCTAAGAGCCAAGTTCAACCTTTTATGATTAAGGTCAAAGGACGTACTTCTTGCACGAATGATCCAGAACTACCGCTGATTGTCAATCTTGACAAATCTACGCAGAAGACGGATGATGGTCCACTGTTGATAAATCCAAAGCGTAGCAATCAGACTGTAAATGATGTAAATATTGATCATTCTGTACTTTTTGATATCAATGAAGATTCCCTGTTCGAGTATATGGCTGTCAAGTTTATTGAAAGAATGACTTTATCTTCTGATGATCAAAGTCATCAATATAAAGACAACATAGAACCGGAAGAAACTTTATACATTGATTATAAGGAGAATTATTTCCCTCCTTATACAGATGTTGGACCGTATGCTCAAAGGTTCCTAACATCTTCTCCTTATCTTCTACCTGTGGCTGCTTCATCACAAGCTTGCGTAACTTTTAGACGTCATAAAGAATCTTATTTCGTGGTTCCGTCTGATAAGAAAAATAAGCGCCAAATTGTGTTTGGCCTGGCTAGAAATATCTCTGTTGCTCAGGCAGATGAGATGAAGGATAAGGACAAAGGAAGAATTCGAATTGATAAATACAGCCAGCAATCTATCAAGATTATTCATAACATGGGATATGATTTAAAGACTATGCAAGGTCTCAATCAGGGCAAGGGCAGACGATTACCATTAGGTGGTGATCCGTTTTACCAAAAGACTCACTATGGGTTGGGATATGATCCGTCCCACGTGTTTTATGATGATATACAAGAAGAATTCTCTTCCAGCTCTTCACAATCATCAGATTCAGAGGAACTTCAATGAATCTAGGCAAGTACTCTCAGTCAATATGGTTCAAACTAATGGTAAATCCGAACCATTTGAAAATTTCCCTCGAGCCACCATTGGTTCATTTATTTTTTTCATATATATTTTCAACAACATTCGTCTTCTTAATCTCCAGCTACCAAAGTTTGGTCAAGCTGATTACTTGTCTCTTTGAAGAGAGATTTTTGGTCTTTTCAGTATATAAAATTGGACTTATTATTTATCATGTTTTCATAACCTCTGGATAAATGCTAAATCCATCTTCTTTTTCTATCTATCATGTCCATTTTGACCTCTGCATAGATATTAGATCTACTTTTCTTTGGGTTCTTACATACTGTCATGTTCATATTACCTCTGACAGTATTATACACTCTAAATAGAAAATAAGATTACATTATCTATCATATCCATATTACCTCTGGATAGATATAATGTTTGAGTTTAGAAAATTTGTCATGTTCATATAACCTCTGATGAGTATTTTCTACCCCATACAAAACAAGATTTCACCATAGACTTGTCACGTCCATATTACCTCTGATAAGTGCTTTCTATCTCCTACCTGTTGTTTGAAATTCAACGATAGGATCGCAAAACAAATCTTTCATTCATATCTGGTGGAAATACTACAGAATGGATAAGACAAAAAGATGACAAAAACACTCTCATAAGGTGGAGTGGAAGCATCTTGGAGCAATTTTTTTAATTCTTCTAGCCGTCTGCCACGAGAACTCATAACCTTATTGGTAGCCTCTGTACGTCGAGCTTCAGGAGTGCAAATACGGGAAAGCTCAGCAAAGGTGATTATCAAGTTGTCCTTTGCTTCATCAAGAGTTCTGATGGTCGACTCAGCCCCAAAAGCCTTTTCTTCTAAAATTGAGCTTTGGATGAGATGTAGATTTTGAGCATCGATCATCTTCTCCCTTTCAGCCTTCAAGCAAGCTAGCTCTATCTCAACTTCGCGGATTCTGTCATTCTTGCTCTGAATATCTATGTTCAAAGCGTCAAAAGCCACTCTGTGGCCATGCAGTGCAGGTTTTACGCCAGTCAAAAAGGCTTTCTCTTTAGCAACCTTCAGACTGTGTTCACGGAGGGCTGCATTATATGTAGTCTCTCGAGCAAGATAATCAGCTGTTAAGGCATCATATTCTTCCTCAATGAGACTTTCAACAGTTTTACTAGACAGATTAAGATATTCTCTGATTGGCTGTTCAAGGTCTTCCACAATTTTCTCCAATGCGGCAGCTCTTTCAGTATCATTGAACAAAGCAACGTTCTTGATGGTCGAAGCCATTGCCGTCTTCAGAGTCTCATAATTGAGGCCCTTATTTACGACCATTGTTATCAAAGTTGCCAGGCTTTTATAAAAGGTGTCAGTATAAATCTCAATGAGGAGATCCATTTCTGTGCTGGAACTTGGCGTGGCAACAATATCTAACAGATCCCTTTCTCGGAAATCAGGGACAGATGTTGACGGTGAAACAGTAGGATGAGTCGAAGTCGTTGGTGCTACCACCGTTATAGCCAATTGATCCCTAGAAGCTTCAGGGATTATATCACCAATCAGTGCAACAACAGATGGGGGCGGAGCCGATGACGTAACTATTGTTGTCTGGTTCCCAGGGACCTCAATATCAATGTATTCAATATTTGTCACTCCAGCCGTTTCTGGAGTTCTGGCGGCGGTAATGTCGGTGGATGTGGTGACAACTACAGGAGTTGGTTCAGATTCTGACATTGGCTTGTCAGAAATTGGTACTGGATCAGTGACAACAGTAGAGGATGTTATTATTTCCTCAGTTTCTGTTGGAAGTTCAAGCATGCCTCCAACATCTCCTTCAATTGATTGCTCCACAGGATTTTCCAATGTTTCAGCTGTGGTGAAACTTTCTACAGCTAATTCTTTGTTCAAATCTGGATCACCTCCAGTAGTTCCATCATCACCTGCAGTGGGATCGACTCTAGTCTTCTCTTTGTGCTGATCCTTAACAAGAGAAGACAATTCAGATTGTGCTTGTTGTGCCTCAAGTGATGGAGGGTGTTCTTTTTGAGGCTCCATCTCAGGCTTTTGCACTCCCCCTTCTTCAGCATCTGAGTTTCCTAAAGAAGAAGCTTCCCCTTCAGACTCCTCATTTTCTTCATAGATTTCTTCTTCTTGAGGAGGAAGAACTACAGGCTTTGGTACAATTATGACATCTGCAAAATGAACAAAAATAAGTTAGTATACAAAATCATGATATATAATTTGTTTTCCATAAATAAATTCACTTTATTTATTTTGTATCTGAGAAAATTACAACTGTAGGAATCTAATCTAGAAGACGATTACTTTATCCCTTGGACGATGCGATGAAGAAAACTCGAACTTTGAAGAACTTGGACAGCAACTGGGCAATCTCTCTGTTCTCTCTGAAATTGACTGTAGTCTCTGATGAAGATGAAGAAACTCTTTTTTATAGAGTTCAGGATAACTGTCCTTAAGCATACGCTCAGGTAGTTACTTGACGTGTGCATAACTGCAGGGACGCGTGGCAAATTTTGATGGAGACACATTAGCGTGCGGTTGAAAGTAGTGGAGCATGTTCAGGAGAGATTGATGGCCTGGATGCCACGTTGCATAACTTCTAGAGAAGTGGATAATTGGTACAGGACACGTGAGAACGTGTGTTGACTGTAATCCTGGATATGGTTGCTGTAATACGCTGCCTCGTTGAAGGAGAGTTATACGCTGACTTGGACAGCGTAGTGCCATAGGAAATCCATACGCTCGCTTTATGGGCAAGGAGTCATGTGAGGTCATACGCTCACTTGTTTAGCAAGGAATCATGTGAGGTCCATACGCTCACTTGACTGTGTGAAGAAGGAGTCATGTGAGGTCGATACGCTCACTGGAGAAGTGGCCACGTGGCTATCATCAATCTTCTTTGGTACACCATATCTTCCCATAGCTGACAAAATCTTCTCGAGCGTCGTGACTGCGGATTTGACGGCTGACAGACTGTCAAAACTGACAGTAATGATGGCCTTTGTATTTATGAAGGCTGCTGAGTTGTCCTCGTAAAAGACAAAACCGACTCTTCGAAAACCTATACGACGGTTACTTTTCTCGTGACAGCTGTCTTTGCACGAAAGATGAAGTGTCAGATTCATTCCTCATTTAAACATATGCTGTGCTGTCACTTCAGTAAATAATAAAATATTTACTGAGCGTATGGCTTTTGAATGATCGTACAACTCTGAATTGAGCGTATGGCTTCAACTGACATCTGTCTTTAAGCGTATGGATGAAAATGACAGCGTGTCATAATTTTCCACATCCTACAAGACCCCCTTCAAAGTTTTCGAACTTTATGAGTTTCAAAAGTTCAAAATTACTTTGAACAGAAAGTGGGAATGAGTCCTGACACGCTGGCATGAGTTTGTTATCTTCCTCAATATCAGTGCAATTCTTTAGGGATTTTGTTTAGAAAATATCCGCCGTTTTTGAACTTCTTTCTTTCTTTTATAAATAGGTCTCCCAAAACCTATTTTATTTCTTTACCAGAGCTTTTGCCTTCGAGAGAGAAAAGAGCTTTCAGAAACTCAAAATCTTTCTTCTTCTTCTTCGTCTTCAACTCCATCTCCATTAATGGCACCCAAGATTGATGCTGCTGCGAAAGGAAAGGGGAAAGCCCCTGAAGAGTCATCTCATCCTGCCGTCGACACTGCCACTACCAAGAGGACGGCCAGTCAGCGTGTTTCACGCAGTGAACGGCCATTGAAACCTCTTTATGGTGAGGACAAAGATGATGATGAACAAATAACTATTCCCTTTTTAGGGCTCTGGTTAGAACAAAACTCAGAAAACGTATTCCTCTTTAGGGTCAATACGTCAGCAAATACGCTTCCCTCTTTAGGGTTTAGCTGTATTCCATATTTTTCGTTTTTACGAAAAGTATGTTTGGAGCGTATATCTGTAAGATACGCGTATTTTTGATAGAGATATCAAAATACACTATCTTTTAAAAGAATATGCTATGGCAATTTGTCTCATTGGGATACGCTAACTCCTGTGTTAACGTAAACTTTTGATGATCATCTTGTCAACCATACGCTGATATACTCAAACTGATCATAAACTGAACTTTAAAAACCATTCACTTAAAAATCTGTTATACGCTTAAAGGAAACTGAGCGTATGCTGAACCTTGAGTCTGCCATACGCTTAAAGAAAACTGAGCGTATGCTGAACCTTGAGTCTGCCATACGCTTAAAGAAAACTGAGCGTATGCTGAACCTTGAGTCTGCCATACGCTTAATAAAAACTGAGCGTATGTTGAACTGTATCATCTCTTTGACATTGAAGATTTTTAATACTTTATTCTTCATTGGCAGTGGATATTCTGGCTCAGGAAGCAGAATTTGAAGGAAGTATGGGAAATAATTATAGAAGTGATCTATCACATGTTTATTTTCCCCAATTTGACGGACCTTCCACAAGAATAGCTCTGTTGACCAATCAGGAGGATGATACTTTGCTGAACCTAATGAGTGGACTGTCGTTACAAAGTGTAGATGGTATTGCCCATTTGAAGCCAGCATTCCTTTTTGGAGATGCTATTGACATAAATTCCCAGCCTGCTCTGGACAAAGTATCATACAGTTACTATAGGGATGGTGATGTAAATCAGCCTATGTATTTGACTGGTTTGACAAAGAGTATCAACATAGCCCGTTTATTCCATTCGGGCCAACAAAGACAGATGAAGTGGGATATTACTCCATCCCGACAAGCTAAGGCTGGGTGGATTGGATATCGTCAAGGAAGGTTCCGCAGTGGTACTGAACCACATGTCACATCTCTGCGAGGACTGTTACCTGCCACCATCCCTCCTGAGGACTCGGTACTGCTGAAGCCAGTCAGAGTCCCAATTTTTGCCAATGAATTTGTTCAATTAAAGAATGCCATCTACCCAAAACAGTCAATGAGGCTGACTGGTCTAGTAAATCCAGAGAACACTAGATGGACTGCTCTAATGAGATGGATTTTGTGGAACTTCGGTACACAGTTGAAGGCGATAGGTTTATATGATGCCATTAAGTGTACTGCTTATGGTTTCAAACCAAACCCGGATCTGTTTTTGGCATTAGCGGAGAGATATAACTATCGGACTGGCACCTTCATGACCCCAAAGGGCGAGATGGGATTCGCCCTTCATGAAATGGCATATATATCTCAGCTACCAACGGCAGATTTGCCATATGAAGAATATATCCCTTTTGTTGACGAAATGAATAAGATTTCTGCAGCCAACCCACTAATTCTTTATGTATTTGAAGAATTAATGTGTTATTACAGCATCTGTAAAGCTTTTTATAAGGGACAAGGTGGAGAGGGGGACTCCAATTGCTATTCTTCGAAGTGGATGGCTTATTTATTTCAAGGCCGCACTGACGAAGTCCAAAAGAAGAAAAAGACCGAGCAGTATGTCGGAAAATTCAAGCCCTTGAGTCAAGCCGAGATTAACAGATTAATCCGGGAGACTAATCATGATGACATTGTCGTCGAAGAAGACATCAACAGCTACAAGGCCGGTGATAGATTAGAAACCTATATTAAGTAGGGTGGCCGAGAATTGTCCGATGAAGGTCATCTGGCCGATTTCATATCTCTTTGGCTGAGGAAATTCGTAGTTCCTGGCACCTGTTCGACAGACAGGATGCATAGAGGAGTCGTCTTCGCAGCAGTCCGTCTGGTTTTTGGGTATAAAATGGATCTATTAACGGCAATGACCTGCCGTCTGAATGCCGGATTAAGGACATACACAGATAGGATGTTCGAATTGGCACAGAAGAGCTTGACGTCCTTTCCCCGGGTAGAAATGCCCTTTACATACTTGTTTGGATGGCTGCTTCTTCATTTTGAATCTCTGATGAGTGCTGGGATGGCTAAGCCAGATGACACTTTCCTTGAAAGATACAAGCACATACCGAAATGGAGATATGATACTTTAACTGATTGCAGAACCATCTTGAACAGGGGAGAACTCTGGAGCTTCGCTTGTGTTCCTCCCCCTATTGGCTATGAGACTATGCCCGGGAGATTGATTGACGGCGTTGGTGCTAATGAGTTGGATGATGTCCAACATGAATGGCTAAAGAGAATTAGGCCATCTCATTTAATTTGCCGTCGTGACAACATCACATATATAGAGCCATATCTTCCGAGCAGATTTGCTCGTCAATTTGGTTACGATCAGTTGCATGTGGGCAATGCAACGACATGTTTTGCTCATCAAGGCGGGTTGGTTGATGGTGCCAGAGCTTGGCTATATTACATTGCCAAAGGTACAGGGGCTACCTTTTCTATGCCAGATCCGGTCAACTATCGGAGAGGAGCTAAGATATTGGCGTCCTATGCCAGATTTTATGTATCAGCTAATACCTTTGATGAAAAATTTAGCATCTTAGGTAAAAGCTTTATTCATGTTGAAAAGAAATCAACTAAATCCGTCTTGCCTAGGAATTGTCACGACAAAGAAGATCCTCTGGCCACCGATGAAGTTGATGATGATGTTTTGGAAACTTTCTTCTCTGATGACCTTCATCAACCATTGCATGTGCCTATCGGGAGTGCTGAAGAAAGTATATCTGTTGATAATACACCGAAGAGGAAGAGGAGTAAAGGTACTGCGGGTCCTGCCGCAAAAAGAGCTACTCGAGCAGAGACTCGAAGTCGCGGAGGAATTTCTATTCCCGGGAATTCTCCTGTTTCTGAACGAGCCAGAAATATTGATGAAACAGGTAGTGATCCATTAGACACTTATCCTACTGTTCCTTTAACCAGAAGAATAGGAAGGAAAGTAATAGTTTCAAAAACTAAATCCGTAATTTGTCTGGATGCAGAGAGTCCCACAGATCGTGCTATGCGATTGGCTACAGAAAAGCAAACTACTTTTGATTTCTCTGTAAAGACAGAAGAAGAAGATATTCCTGAAACTGCTGGGTCTTCTAGACATTTTGATGTAGGCTCAGTTCCACCAATAGCCGATGATACGCAGGAAATTAGTCAACCTGCGGTAGAGGCCGAGCATCAGACTGAAACGGCTAATGACTTACTGATTTCGGAAGAATCAGTGAAGGAAGCTACTCCTCTCAATCCAATTGTTGAAGCTTCGGAGAGTGAACAAGTTGACTATGAACCGTCGTCTCATTCTTCTGGAGAAGAAGACATGGAGATAGACGATGAATCATTGTCTAAAATACCAATAGATGCACTAAAGACCATTGGTCAACACTCTGGGTTAACACCAGAACCGGAGAGGCATTTGGAAATTGAGGTTCAAATTCCGAGTACTTCTGGTGCGGGAAGCAGTGAAATAAATCCCATGTCAGAAAGTACTCTGAATAGACTAAGAGCCGGATTGAATGATCCGAAGGAGACTGAATATGAACCAACTCCAGGTAATATTTTATTCATCAAAGTTTTGTCTTGTCTCTGCTTTATTATCTTTTGGTTTTGATCATGCTTCTTTTATTTCAACAGCTGTAGGAACTGCACCGACTATGAGTTCTACTCAAGCCCCACTTGTTCAAACTGAGGTGGGTGAGAGGAGTTCCCATCTGCCGAGTTCTCCAAGGGTACTAACTTCAGCTCCAAGAATAGAAGCTCCTCCTGCTCCTTCCCCTATTATTGCAGCGACTCCCAGTTTTGACACAGGGATAGCCAAAGTCATGAGGATGTATTCAGATATCATTTATACATATCTGGATACATATTCGAGGTGACTCATGAAAGATGAGACTATGCCCTTTTCGAGTCTTCGAGAAGCGACTAGTTTCCCATGTTCAGCCTTGAGACAATCTGGTTATGAGGCTCAATGTGTCTTCTTTGAACATCTTTTGAATGATTTAGAAGCCAACATCCAAAAATATTGGGAGATTAAAAAGGAGGATATTGAGTCTCTGACTGCAGCTGAAATCTCTCAATTGGAGAGCGAAGCTCAAGCTCAACATATTGCTCTGACAGATTTCCTCGTTCAGTCTTCTAAGGAATTAATGGCAAAAGACGAAGAGATGTTAAATACTCGTCAGAATATGGAGCGTTTAGAGAAAGATGAATCGTCAAGGGCTGAAGATCTTAGAAAGTTGAGGGAAGAGCTACCTCGTCTCCAAAAACAAATTGCCTCCGTGGAAGAAGAACGATCAAAGATTGCAGCTGATCGTCAATCTGAAGCTGAACGTTATCAATCTTTACAGGAAGAGCGGGAACAGATGCAAACCCATCAGATTGAAGAGACCAACCATCGAAGTTCTATTGTTGCGGAATATGATCAGCGGATGATTGTATCTGAAACAGCAGAGCGTCTCAAGAAAGCCCATGATGAGAAGATGAATAATGTAATTGTTCATATTCAGGAGATAATTGCTCCTCCTAAATAGATCATATATTGGAATCTTGATACCATTTGTAATCAATGTTCTGAGTTTGATTGAAATGAATATCTTTATTTGACTTCAATTTTGTGGATGATATTTTTGTAGAAAACATGTTCAGAGGTAAATGATACATGACATATTTCAGTAGAATAGAATATACAAATAAACTTTGTAACTCTATCATGATATTAAACCAAAGAAAATTTTAGTTTAATACTGGTGAGAGAAAACAGAATTCAGATATAAAGATATCTTTGGATTCTATTTTCCATGATCTTTGAACTTGGAAATCAAAAGACTAAATATCATTTTCATATGATAGAAAATATGATACATACTGAGATAGAAAATTCAGAGGTGATATGGACATAATTTTTTATACAAGATCTTTATTAAATCCACTGGGAATCTAATAAGACAAAATATCAAATTCTCTGGGAAAATAATACATGGTAGAATATCAGTTTCCGCTGGGGATAACGACATCGAAATAGCTTTTGTAGAGAAGAATAAATTTTTGATTTTACACTTGCTGGGGAGTAATAAAAATATTATTTATACATAATATTTCTTTAAGAATTTGCCATTGATAGGCATCATCGTGACTTTTCCGTCCATAGAGGCAAGCTGACATGCTCCATTAGAGAAGACTTTGTTTACTACGAATGGGCCTTCCCATTTCGCGTCAAATTTGCCTTTGCTCATATGTGTTATGGTCATCAGACGTTTGACAGTAAGGACCAATTCTCCCTTTTGATATGTTCTGACTTTGACTTTCCGATTAAAAGCTTTTGAGATTCGGGCTTGATATAGCTCGATATTTTGTTGCGCATACAATCGTTTTTCATCTAGAGCTTTCAACTCTTGAAGTCGAAGTCGATCATTATTCTCTGTTGTAAATTCATTGGAGATTGCAACTCTCAAAGAAGGAATTTGTATCTCGAGGGGAAGAACAGCTTCACACCCATATACCAAAGAGAAAGGTGTACATCCGGTCGCATTGCGAACTGTGGTACGATAAGCCCATAAACATTCACCAAGCTTCTCACTCCAGTTACGTTTATTGGAAGAAACGAACTTTTTCAAGAGTTTGATGATTGTTTTGTTGAAAGCCTCTGCTAGTCCATTGGCTGTTGGATTATATGCTGTAGAAGCCAGATTATTAATCCGATGATCATCACAGAATCGAGTAAATTTCTGGCTGACGAACTGTGGTCCATTATCATGGATAATACGTCGAGGAACACCAAATCGATAGATGACATGATGTTTGACAAAGTTGATAACATTAGAAGTCTTGACTTCAGATAACGGGATTGCTTCAGCCCATTTAGAAAAGTAATCAGTTATTGCTAGAATAAACCGATGTCCTTTTGATGATGGTGGATTGATAGGACCGATGACATCCATGCCCCAAGCTTCAAAGGGCCATGATGCCGCTGTTGGGTGTAAGAACTCCGATGGTTGATGGATAAAGTCTGCATGAATTTGACAGGCTTTACATTTTCGAGCATATTGAATAGTATCAGATACCATCGTGGGCCAATAATAACCCATACGTCGGATACGATCTTGAAGTTTTGGACCTGGCTGGTGAGCTCCGCAGACGCCATCATGTGCTTCACCGATTATCTGTTGTGCTTCTTCACCAGCGATGCATCGAAGAAGAAGACCATCATAGGCTCGACGATATAGTGTCTTCATAGTATGATTATAATAGAATCTGAGAGACCGGCGCCGGATAGATGCTGCTTCACTCGGGTTATCAGGAAGTATGTCATACAACACAAAGTCTAGAAACGGACGTCTCCAGTCTTCAGTTACGGTGTCTATTTTGTTGGAAAAGACATATTCCATAGTAGAATCGGAAGAAGACAAGGACATTTTGTCAAACTTTAATTCAGCATCAAAGTTGAGAGAATCTTCGTCTGGATTATGGGGAAAAGCCAAAGCCAGATTATTTTCAACGCAGAATAGTTCTCGGTTATAAACCATTATCACTTGTTGACGTCTGATTGGTATGGCTAATACATCAGCAAGATTAGCCAAAGCATCAGCTTCTGCATTATAGGCTCGTCGAACATGTTCGATAAAGAAACCTTCAAAGGAGAAGGCCATAGAGAGTGCTATTCGATGATAAGGTATCAAATCTTGATGACGAACTTCATACGTTCCTCTGATCTGATTGATGATAAGCTTAGAGTCTCCATAAACTTCTAAATATTGAACATCCAGATGTTTAGCGAGTTGAAGACCAATGAGCAACGCATTGTATTCTGCAACATTATTTGAACATGATTGATCTAGAGAATAAGCCCTCTGAATAGTTAATCCCTCTGGGGATACAAGAACAATTCCAACTCCGGCGACAATATTGCCGTTAGGACCTATTCTAGATGCTCCATCAAAGAATAGACGCCAGGTAGGAACTTCTTCAGAAACCATATTTGAATCCAGAACTTCATCGGGAATCTCATCATATAATTTAGAATCTTCTGGGACTGCATGAGCTGCTAGAAAATCAGCAAGAGCCTGTCCTTTAACTGACTTCTGAGGAATATAATGCATGTCATATTGGGCTAACAAGATTCCCCAATTAGCTAGTCTGGAGTTGAGAATACCAGGTTTCTTCATCATAATCCTGATGGGATTCACTCTGGAAATGACATAAATCGTTTGACCGATAATATAATGTCGCGTTTTCTGAACAGCAAACATTAATGCTAGGCATTCTTTCTCGATTGGAGAATAACGCGGTTCAGCACCCGTCATTGTGCGACTGAGATAATAAATGGCCTGTTCATGACCATCTTTATTTTTCTGGGCGAGTAATGCACCAAGAGAATGATCCATAGCTCGAACATATAGAAGAAATGGTATTCCCGAGACGGGAGGTACCAAAACTGGAGGGTTCATGAGGTACTGTTTGATGTCATCAAATGCTTTTTGACATTCTTCGTTCCAGATGAAAGATACACCTTTCTTCAGAAGTTTGTGGAATGGTCTGCAGCGTCCTGATAAGTTGGAAATGAATCTCCTGATATAAGCAATTCTTCCTTGAAATCTTCGTAGCTCTTTTAAGGTGCGTGGAGGACGCATCTCTTGGATGGCTTTGATCTTCTCGGAATCCACGTGTATACCTTTAGCGGTAATGACGAAGCCGAGAAATTTACCACTAGAGACGCCCAGGAAGGACTTAGTAGGGTTCATTTTAAGTTGATGCTGACGCATTAAATCAAAGATAGTCTTCAAATCTTGGATATGATCCGCCTTTCGTCGACTTTTGACTGCAATATCATCAACATAGCATTCGACTATTTTTCAGAGATGTTCGCGAAATATAGTGCTCATTGCTCGCTGATATGTTGCTCCTGCATTCTTGAGACCAAACGGCATCACTGTATAACAGTATGTACCGATCGGCGTTCTGAAGGAAGTGTGTTTTTCATCATCTGAAAACATTTTGATCTGGTTGTATCCCGAATATCCATCCATAAATGACATTCGTTCGAAACCACATGTATTGTCGATCATGACATCAGTAATTGGAAGAGAAAACTCGTCTTTAGGACAAGCTGCATTGAGATCGCGAAAGTCTATACAGACTCGGATCTTGCCAGTCTTTTTAAGGACAGGAACGATGTTAGCCACCCATTCAGGATGTTGTTCCTCTCTGATAAATCCGGAAGCCATAAGCTTGTTGACTTCAGCTTCAATTGCATCCATAATGTCTGGACGAAATCGTCGCTGTTGCTGTTTGACCGGTTTAGCATTTGGCATAATATTAAGCTTGTGCATTGCGATCTTCGGATCTAGTCCTGGCATATCCTCGTAGCTCCAGGCGAAGACATCGATATAATCACGAATAAGCTTGATCATGTCTTGCTTATCTATTTCTGAAAGACTTTCACTGATGAATATTGGTTTAGGAGAACCTTCTTCACCAACATCAATTTGGATCAGTTTATCTTCGATAGGAGGTTCCCTCTGCTCGAACCTGAATTCCCATTGATCATCTAATCTTTGAGCCCATTGTTCTGATTCGGGTGATATTTCAAAATCATCCTCATCTTCATCATTTTCTTGTGGGCCATCAACAGAGACCATATTGATGGATAGAATAGAGCGATGAAGATCGCCAATACTCGTATCAGAATCCCAAGAAAGGGAATCAGAAGATTCAGATCGTTCATCTTCAGATTGTTCGTCTTTATTGAATTTTGACTCTTCATGGACTATGTTGATAAAGGAAGTAGGAGCAATGTAACCTAAACCACATTTTGTCCTTCCGTATTTTAATGAAGGAATTCGAACAGGCATTCTTCTTCCTTTTCCATTATTGAGACTGGTTCTGAAATCATAACCCATCTTCGCCATCAATTCACGAGATTGTGAACTGTATAAATGAAAAGCAGGTTTGTACCTATCTTCAATTTAAAGTACAGATTTTATCTTCGTAGAGAGTGAATTTCCTGCTGAGATGAAAGTAGAGGTTAGATAAAAATCGGGTGTGAAACTAGAAGTCACATTGCATGACTTAGTCTTCCCGAACTTCTTTTTAGATGAGGAAATCTTCCGAGGAGAAGAGGAAGACGTTTCAAACTCCGTCATTAAATCCGGGTGAATCCACATGATCTCTCCCTTCTTAGTTGTGACAGGAACAAGTCCGTCATTCTGTGCTGGTGGGATGTTTATAACTTTGAGAGTTGCTTTGGGGATAGGAACAATCCCACTTTTCACCTTTAAGGGAGGGAAGTCACCGAACTGCATTGAAATTACATTTGCTGTGACTGTTTTGTCTTTGGGTGTTAATGTCACAGCTCCTGATTTAATCATCTCTTGAATCTTCCCTTTTAATACATAGCAAGACCGGATTGTATGACCCAGCATTCTATGATATGGACAGTATTTTGGATGATCTGTCTTATTGGCTTCATCAGGCTTTTTAATTTCTGGCAATTGAATCTTATTACCTTTGAGTAAGCATTCAAAGATACCCTGAACATCGTCATCATCGAAAGAATATTCTTTTTTCGGCCGAGGAGATCTCTGTTGTTGATTTGTTGGAGCTGAAGTAGCTTGGGTAATCTTTACCTCTTGACTACTGTTTTGGAGATTGACTTCAAGAGCTTCTTTCCCTTTGCGATTGTTGGGTCGAGTACTATTGCTAGCACTCTGATTTGATTCTTTGGGAGCCATTTGTACCCCCAGACCCTTAAAGGTCTCAGCACTGACCTCGGCAGCCTTGGCACTGACGATGAATGAAGGCCAATCTTGGAACTGAGTGGACCCTGTCCACATGCTGATAATTGGTAAGAGGTTCGACTTGTAAGTGTCGATCGTAACAGCATCGGGAGTTCCAAGAGGCATTTTGAGGGCTTCTCTTCTGAATCTCTCAATGAATTCCTCAGTGGTCTTATTATTCTTCTGTTTGATTCTTATGAGGGCCGACATAGTCATATCATTGAGCCCTTCGTAGAATCGTTCAAGAAACATTTGCTTAAAACCGGCAAATGAGGTAATGCACCCATCAGGGAGACTTCTATACCATTCATAAACCGTTCCTTTGAGACATCCAATGAACACCCGAGTAAGAAGAGCGTCACTTGGTTGCAATTGATCAGTCATTACTTCAAAATAATTAATGAACTGACTTGGAGAGGTTGTCCCATCATAGAAAGAGATGGTCGGAGGTTTGTATTTTGGTGGATACGATACCTGCTTCCATTCTATCGGATAAGGTTGTTTGATGCCTAACCTTTGTAAACCATCCTTCTGTTTGAATGTCTCGAATTGAGTTTTGAGATTCTTCAATTCTTCAGAGACAACTCCCGAAGATTGTGGAGTTGTGGCTTGTAGAGTGTAATTGGAAGGAGGGACTGCAGCATATGTACCACCCCCAGCTCCAGAGTGACTTGGTGTGGTTTGTACAGGAACATTAGATTGTACCCCCGGAATAGTAGAGGGTTCGGGGTTTGGAACAACAGGGGTATTCAATACCACTGGTGGTGTTATCTGTTGTTGAGCCTGCATTAGAGTGTGCATAGCACTCAATGTATCTGCCATAGCTCGCAATTGTTGTTCTAAAGAAGAAATCCTCTGTTCATGAGCCTCATTGCTAGTCGAAGGTTCATGATCACTTTCTGCCATGTAAGTGGTAATCATTCGAGGAATAGATGATGAAACAGTCTGTTCTGAATCATCACTGTGTGAATCAGTATCTTTCCCAGGGCTTTTTACAGGAGTCAATACTGGAAAATTGGACTCTCCAAGGAAGTCTTCTGTGATCTCCGGATTACCACTTGGATGAGAAGAAGAAGAGGCTCTGGTCAAGGCTCCGGTCCTGGATCGAGTGCCGAGATAAACACCATCTTCAGAGTCTGATATAGCATCAGACCGTATGCTACCCCCAATGTTTCTGGAAGTCATGTTGACAGAAGCATAAAGAGGTTCATCTTCATCCAACATTGGTTCATATTGAATCCGTTCGAAAACAGATTGTCTTTTTGGTGAACAACAACATTGGATGACAACCCGAGGTTAGAAGTCACAACCATGCTTTTTATGGCGAATATGGGCAATGTTATAGCCAGATGGAGTGTCAATTCTCTGTTTATTTTGCAAATATTCTCGGAGATCTGTAGGAACAGATTGGGAAGTATTTGAAGACAGTTTCTGTGTAGAAACTTGTCTTTTGTTCTTCTGTCTTCTTGGTTCCTGAGTGTATAAAGACTGATTAATTTGAGCCACATAGTTCTTGGCATATTCTGCATCAGGATCTAATATACTTGTCTCAGTGGAACCGAACCGATTCTGATTAAGTTTATTACGAAGATCTGTGGGAGATTTGACTTTGATATCAGTCTTGGATACTTGTAATTTGCCTTTCTCAGACCGAGAAATTTTGAGAGAAGGAAGATGAGTATTATTCTGACTAGGAGTCGGTAATAATCCATCTTTGGAGGAGTTAGCCAAAAGGCGCTTTCCATTGTTTGATCTAGTAAGAGTACTAGTCAAATTAACTCCAGAGGTAAAGACCTTAGGAGTAGAGGAGTTGACAAAAGTGTCTTTCTCCTTGGTTGGCACAAGATGTGCAAGTTGAGGGGGAATCATTTGTATGTTCTGTGGAAGAGAGCCCCCAATTTGATTTTCAGAAACAGTCAAAGGACTGTATTTGTTAGCATACGCTGACTTCAGTTTGGACTTCTGGTCATACGCTGCCTTTTTATTAGCATAGACTGGCTTTGGCTCAGCGTACGCTGCCTGATGTTGGCTTTTGTACGCTGCCTTTGCCGTACGCTGCCCTTTGAATGCCATACGCTCAGAGTCATCAATGGCTAAAGAGCCGACTGCTGTCGTAAGAATAGAAGGAGAAGGGACTTTGACATGTCCAGAGATGGTTTTCCTTGGACACATTGACTTGGTTAAAGAACCAATTTTGTCAGCGTGACTAGGGGAAACCATTGTTGCCGTGTTCCGAGAAGCCGAAGTGTGCTTCATGGAAGTTGAAGACGTGTTCTTGTCAGCATGAGAAGTGACAGAAGCGTCTCGGATTGCTGCAGAAGACTTAGGGACATAGACGGAGTGTCCCTTCTTCTTGGCAACAGAAAGAGCGGAGGAAGCAGTGCGGCCCTCCTTCGCCTTGAGCATTTCTTCATAAGCCGATTGGTCGAATTGTACAACCATCGTCTTCTTCGTCAAGCCGATCGACGAAGTATCGCATTGAGTTGTTGCTACCTCATTAGAGGAGACAGCTTTCCCCAGCAGAGTCGCCAATTTGTTTTCCATAAATAAATTCACTTTATTTATTTTGTATCTGAGAAAATTACAACTGTAGGAATCTAATCTAGAAGACGATTACTTTATCCCTTGGACGATGCGATGAAGAAAACTCGAACTTTGAAGAACTTGGACAGCAACTGGGCAATCTCTCTGTTCTCTCTAAAATTGACTGTAGTCTCTGATGAAGATGAAGAAACTCTTTTTTATAGAGTTCAGGATAACTGTCCTTAAGCATACGCTCAGGTAGTTACTTGACGTGTGCATAACTGCAGGGACGCGTGGCAAATTTTGATGGAGACACATTAGCGTGCGGTTGAAAGTAGTGGAGCATATTCAGGAGAGATTGATGGCCTAGATGCCACGTTGCATAACTTCTAGAGAAGTGGATAATTGGTACAGGACACGTGAGAACGTGTGTTGACTGTAATCCTGGATATGGTTGCTGTAATACGCTGCCTCGTTGAAGGAGAGTTATACGCTGACTTGGACAGCGTAGTGCCATAGGAAATCCATACGCTCGCTTTATGGGCAAGGAGTCATGTGAGGTCATACGCTCGCTTGTTTAGCAAGGAATCATGTGAGGTCCATACGCTCACTTGACTGTGTGAAGAAGGAGTCATGTGAGGTCGATACGCTCACTGGAGAAGTGGCCACGTGGCTATCATCAATCTTCTTTGGTACACCATATCTTCTCATAGCTGACAAAATCTTCTCGAGCGTCGTGACTGCGGATTTGACGGCTGACAGACTGTCAAAACTGACAGTAATGATGGCCTTTGTATTTATGAAGGCTGCTGAGTTGTCCTCGTAAAAGACAAAACCGACTCTTCGAAAACCTATACGACGGTTACTTTTCTCGTGACAGCTGTCTTTGCACGAAAGATGAAGTGTCAGATTCATTCCTCATTTAAACATATGCTGTGCTGTCACTTCAGTAAATAATAAAATATTTACTGAGCGTATGGCTTTTGAATGATCGTACAACTCTGAATTGAGCGTATGGCTTTAACTGACATCTGTCTTTAAGCGTATGGATGAAAATGACAGCGTGTCATAATTTTCCACATCCTACATAATTCCGTATAGGTTTTATATAATACTTGTAATATATGCGTTTTTTTTAAGATATGTATCATAATCACCATCCCAGTCATCATCCTTAAAGTCAAGAGCCAGTTCGTCTAATGGAATGCGATCTTGATCAGCAGTGGATACAGTAGTAGTACCCTCCGTAACTTGCGCCTTGGACGGCAAAGATAAATGAAGCGAGGTGCTAAGACGTCCAGGAGACAAAAGTGTTACAGCTCCTGATCTAACTGTCTGTAAAGGGGCTGAAGACCCTTCTCCAGGATGGACTGAGGAAGAACCGACGAGAGGATCTTCTTCAATATCCTCTTCCGGAGTGTGAACGCTTGGCTTGGAAGGTCCTTTTGTAGTAGACCTCTTCCTCTTTTCTGGAGTTTTTACTGGAGATGTGGCGACTGCACTCTGTTTTCTTTTTCGGCCTTTACCAATAATGATAGGTTCTGCAGCTGGTTTTCCAACTCCTGTCGGGATAACTACTAAAAATGGATCTGGGATGCCAGTATCGTCAGGGATGTCTGCTGGTACCCTGACCTGCTCCTCAATATCCCCTTCTTTAGGCCACCTCAGACTACCCTTCATATTGTAACCATGGGCAAAGGAATGAATTGAAGCATAGAAGTGGGCATACGTATGGAGTATACGTAGTTCTGTAGTGCTAGTGGCAGTCAAAATTCTAAATTTAGCACCAGTCCGAGCAGCACCGAAATACCTCCAACCTCTAGCTCCGTTAAGTAATTTCCCATAGTAACGAAAATTAGTCAAAGGATTACCAACATGAAGTTGGTCGTATCCAAATTGGTGAGCAAACCTACTGGGTAAGTATGGTTCGAACGCACAATTATCTTCGTTTCTGTACATCAGATGAGACGGTCTGATGCACTGAAGCCACCTAAAGACTAACTGTGGCAATACAACTCTTCCTTCAACTTCATCTTCAAACTGGACACCGAAGCAATCTGCTGGAACGTGCGGCCGAGTACAAAAGAAGTTCCAACCGTATGAATAATTCAAAACTGCTCGGGTATCTGCCACAGTCATAGCAATCCATGTAGCTTTGCTGAATTTTTGGAGGAAGACCTCCGCATCATCGCCTGGGCCCGGCGGTAAAAATCTGCAGTTGTGATGCAACAACCAGCCCATCAGATAAGTGTAGGGCATCTCTACTCTAGGGAAAACATTCCGATGAGGAGCATTGTTAATTAACTCCTCACCGAAGGTTCTTAAACCTGCATTTATCCGACACACCATGGCCGACAGCAGGTTGATCCTGACTTTAAATACCAGACGTACTGCTGGCCATAGCACACTGTGATGAATTCTATCAACAGTACCAATACCCGGTACAACCCATCTTCTCAACCATAAAGAAAGAAAGCCTGCCAGCAAACCTCTCCGTGAGATTCTCTGACTACCATATCTGAGGAAGCTCAAGGCTTCAGTTCCTGCAAGAAATTCCCCAGTCTTCGTAGACAGATATTTATTCGAGAATTTATAAGTAACCATCATATCCCGAACCTTGTTAGAAGGGATTGTCGAATCTATGTTGATTACTGGAGCTTTGTTTTCTTGAAACCTTTCTTTATCTTCCTTGGATATCTTATCCTTATGGAAGAAAAGATAAGTCGTCCACTTGTTGATATACGCCAAATGGGATGTACTTTCATGCATCGTGGTACAAATCAGGTAGTGGCACATCAGTTCTTCGTATGTCTCGATTAACTGAGGGTTAACTCCTCTGATTTCAGCAAGCTCCCTGTTGGAGGGAACGTATTCTCCATATGGGGCCTCCCCCATTGGCAGCTTCGAGATAAACTGCATCTCATGAAGGGCAAGACCCATTTCACCTTTCGGGGTGGCAAAAGTTTCAGTTGAACTCAAATATATCTCCATCAAGGCCAGAAATAATTTTCCATTCGGAGGAATACCATAACTGGTGGAAGCTACTGCTTCGTACAAGCCAATATCTTTCAACTCTTCCTCAAAGTACTTCATCATCCAAAGGCTTATCTGAATCCAACTCTGGTTGAATGGAGTCAACCATCCTGGCAGTCTGGGGTTGGTTTGGGGATATAATACAGCTTCCTTCATAAATTTGTTGACAAACATCGGGGTTTGAACTGGCTGTATTAAATCCGAATCTTCGCTAGGATTAGAGCCTGGCATAAGGCCAAAGATAGAAGTAACACCTCCATTGGGAACACTAGCAAAGTATCCCATATCATTGGCACGCTCTCTCTTAAAGACAATTCTACCCGGGCGTCCATGACTACTGGGAGTCAAATTCCACAACATTTGTCGAGGATGAGTAGCATGGACGAATGCTGACAAAGGATAATCTCTGTCCATATCTGGAAGATACATAGCTCTATTTCCAAATTTAAAAACCCAAGACTCTTTTTTGGGGTGTGTCTGGGATTTACAATCAATGGCATCTCCAAATAGAAAAGCTGGTTTTGCGAAGTGTTGTCCGTCTAGTGAACTCAACAATTCTCCATTTATCATGGATAGCAACAGTCTATCCCCTTGAGCTGCTATCAACTGTGCCCTCTCTGCCGGATACTCGGGGTTCGACTGAAGAAATTGGACATGAGATAAATCTTCTAAATAGTTCGAACCTACCATGCCAACTGATGATCCGAAAACTTCAGCGAGGGGATGAACTTGCAAATCCACTGGTGAAATAACAAAAGAGATCAAGTTAGTTCGAAGTTTTTTTTAAAAAAGTTGATGAAAAGCTTATGAAGTCTTTGTTCGGCAAAATCTCTCAAAAAGATGGACGAACTTTACGCTACCACATAGTAATATGAGCGTAATATAACTTTTTACGGTGGCATGTACGAACATGAGCGTAGTTAAGTTTTACGCTAGCACATTAAATGTGGGCATATTTTACGCTGTCACGTATAACGTGGGCGTATTCTTGTTATCTTTTTACGCTAACACGAACAACGTGGGCGTACAATGTTATTTCAGCTTTACGCTCACACGTACAACGTGGGCGTAAAAAGCTGAAAGTTTATCTTCTTCTTCCTCGACGGATTTGTTTTCTCCCAACCAAAGATTAGGGTTTTTACCCATCATAGGCGGAGCCACGGCCGGGTTGGGATTTTGTTGTGGCAACAATGACTGAGTAGGGGTTTTCACATGATCAGTCGAAGAAGAATTAATGGCTTGTTTCTTTCCCTTGCTACCGGCGGCGGATGATTTCTTAGGAGCCATCAGGTCAGAGTTTCGAAGAAAGAAAAGGCAAAGAGATTTAAGAAGATGAGTAAAAGTGTTTTCTCTCTCTGAAAAAGACCTATTTATAAGAGAGAGATTCAAAACCGACTGTTGGATATCCCTGAAATTACGCCGATTGTTGGACATCTCCGCTTTTACGTGGATGGTTGTTGCGTATCCCAAATTTTACGCTGGCAAGTCAAATCTCAATTTTTACGCTTCTGTTCAAAGTGTTTCAAATTTTGGAGATATTTGAAAACTTTGAAGGGAGTCTTGTAGGAGCGTAAAAAGTGCTTCAAAGCAAGAGTCATCTCACTCATAAATCATTGGTTTTCTACACCAAGTAAGAGCGGATAATCTCTTTTACGCCTAAGCAGGCTGATCATTTTACGCTTGGGTCCACACCGATGGTTTTACGCCAAGGACAGAGCAGCCTCTTTTACGCTGGACAAAACTGTCAAATCTCTCATTTAATGCAAACTCTGACATGAAGATATTAATGATGGCATTTACCACAGAATTCAATGGGATTTGTCTTATACAAAGACCATTGTTGTCGTTTACGGGGGATCGAGCTACTTTACGCTCACTATATGGTTTCTTTTACGCACGGAGTTCTACATGAGTTCTTACGCTCATAAAATAATGTGTGCGTAAAGTCTATTTGAGCCATTTTATGCTCATGGTTATTCAATAACCACTTTACGCTGGAAACCTATGACAGAGCTAATTTACGCTCATCTTATTGCTTTACGCCCAGAGGATGTTGGAGCTATTTTTACGCCCTATTCCTTCTGGCCAGTATGGAACGTGGTTTACCTACATGGCCTTCATGCCATATATTTCGAAGATTGTATGTACATGCATCATATTCTCGCTGAAATGATGGGACGCGTGTCAATGTATGCAAAGGATGACTCTGATCATGGGTGGCAGTTGTTAGCGTAAAGACAGATTTTGGTGTCTTTTTACGCACAGAAGCCCCAGTCTATAAATAGACTCATTTTTCTCAAAGAGACGGACAGAGAGAGAACAGGAGAGAATACAGAGATCAGGACTTCGAGATTTTGATCCTCCAGAGCATTGTTCTTCAACTTTTCTTTCAGAACAGAGTGAAGCAAAGCAGGAAAGCATTCGGCCTCGCCATCAGTGCCCAAGTGCGTCGATACCTTTCTGGTGACTTAGTTCTTCCAAGTTGTTCTACTTCAAGCAGTGATCTTCATCATCATCATATGGTCCAAGGAACAAAGTGATCATTTACGAATCAGACTTCCATAGCAATACTTTCCCAGAATCAAACTTGTACTTCTTGTACTTTTTCTCGTTTTATTTTCAAAATCCAACCTTTTGTTTGGCAATTTTGTTAAGTGAAACAGGCACGCTGTTCTCTTTTTTTCCCCCACTCAAAATTTTTTCCCCCCTCTCCAAATTTTCTCCCCCTCCTCGAGCTCCTCCGGCGACTCCCCCCCTCCCGCGATTTCCTCCAGCGACTCCCCCCCCGGCGACCCCTACCCCGTCGTGCTCCTCCTCCTCCTCGAGCTCCTCCTCCTCTTCGTCAGGTAAACCCTAACCTAACTCCTCCTCCTCCTCCTCTCCCACGGACACACACGCACACACACACACACACACATGGACACGGACACACACACACACACACACACACACACACACACACACACAGACACATACACATACACACACGGACACACACAGACACAAACACACACACACACACACACACACACACACACACACACAGACACACACACATACACACACGGACACACACACACACATACATACACGGACACACACAGACACAGACACAGACACACACACACACAGACACACACACACACACACACATACTCCTCCTCCTATATTGGATTCGAATATAGGAATGGGCTGTTTAGACTGAACAGTCCTGTTAGTTTAAATTCTGATTTTAATTCCTTGTTCTCAAACTAATTTTGATGATTAACTTTTATGTTAAATACTTTCACCTGTGTGTTAGCTACTATGGTTAGGATTTGCATTAGACAAATAGGGATTTCGAAATGAATTTTGGATTGGTTTGGGGTTAATGAACTGTCACAAACCTGGGAACCATTTTCCTGAGAATGGCTCACACCACTGAGTTCACATGTACCATACACATCCACATGAACACTGAATTTCATTACATACATTATACTAGCTGCTTTTCCCTGTTAACATATTGTTTTCCCTGTTACATGTCCACTCTCTACACACACACACCCTCATTTGACACACTATTTTCCAGGTTACAAATACACACACACATACATGTACCACCACACAACACCCTAGTAGCTAACTGCCATTTTTGACACACACCTATGTCTAAACCATTTTTGACATATACACAAAATGAGAACAGTCCCATATACATTACACACATATGCAAACCTATCACATACACCCTATCTATATGCACCATGTACTCTACACAAACACATTGCCCCATTGACACAAAATGGCATCACATCCAAACACACACACTTGACACACTAGCCTATACTTGTCCACACCTATTTGTTGAACTGCCATGTACCATACACCCATACCCACACACAGGTTAGCACCATTGATAAACATAATGTTTGATCTAGAAAAAAAATAATGACACTTTATTTTGAATAATAGAGAAAATCTTGGTTTACATGTACAATTATATTGTAAACCTTATTTCGATCCACAATTCTTGGTATAATTAGTTCATTAGGTTTGCCAATACTTTTGAGTGCTTATATCCGAGGTTTGCCATCTTCATTTTCGAGATTTGACTGTCTAGATTAATACTGATCCATCCTTTGATCTCTGAACAACTATGGAGGTTTGTAGTGTAAGGGTTTCTTGATTGTGATGAATGTAGAGAATGTGTTCTAGTTTCATTATTGATGATTGTTGTTTAACAATGTTTTTTGTTGTTGTTGTCTTCATGTTTGTTAAATGGTCAACAGTGTATCCATCTTTCCAAGTTGATTGGCATTCTTTAGTCTGATCAGTTTGCTTTGGTAACTCACTATTGCTCATTACTTGGTACTAGTTTTAGTTGATTGTGTTTTTTTAAGACTAAACAAATGACACCAAGATATTACTTGTGTGTATGAGATAGCTTGAGTTGACTTTGGTCATTATTGGTACTTGAATTATAGGTTAGGCTTGTATAGCCTTGAATGGTGTGTGCTAACTAGTATGGGCTAGTTAGGGCCTAGTAAGATATGAATTATAAGGTATTGGTATTGGGATACCAATAGCGATAAGGTAAAGGGTACCTTGGTAGGTAATGACTAGAAATAGGATATTTGACTTAGATTTGACCTTGTTTGACCAGGGTTGACTATTTTGACTGAAAGTCAAAGTAGAGTCAACATCTGACCTAGATTGGACTAAGAGTTGACAAAGTCGACTATAGGTCAACCCTTGACCTACTTTGACCTTGTTTGACCTTGTTTGACTTTGTTTGACTTAGCTTGACCTTGTTTGACTTAGTACAACCTAGTTTGACCTAGATTGCATATCATTGTTATTAGTAACTGTCCGCTACTAATGTGTGTCCCATAATAAGACATAATATACGAATTTGTGCCTATTGGATAATGTGTGTCCATCTTTGCAGAATTATTTTCAAATGGATATGAATTACTACTTGCAGAATCGTTCATGGATGTACAATCATCGTCCTGATGATATGTGTGGTGTGCGGGATGAATACATAGCGAAAGTAGAGCAGTTCCTGTAGTTTGCTAAGGCGTTCCCTCAGTACATGGATGGAACCAAAATTAAGTGTCCGTGTGTGAAATATCATAACGTGAAATATTATCCAGAAGTGGAAGTAACATATCATTTGTACTCGAAGGGTTTCATGCCTAATTACTATCAGTGGACCGTACACGGAGAACTTGTGTCTTTAGCATCAGAGCCAGAGCCTTATGTTGAGCCGTATATACATGCGGGACCTAATTTTGTTTTAGATAATCATGCATATGACGACGGGTGCGTGAACATGGTTTTCGACGCTGTGGGGCCTAGTTTCGTTCATGATGCACCTGAGGAGGCACCGAACGCCGATGCTGCACAGTTCATGGAGTTGCTGGAGAATGCAAGGACTCCATTGTATCCTGGTTGTGAGGATCATTTACCGTTGGAGGTGGTTACAAGACTGTTGAGCATTAAGTCAGATTTTAACATGTCGCAAGAATGCTACAACCGAGTGTTGGAGTTGATTATAGAGATCTTGCCGACGGGTGCTAAGTTGCCTAAAGACTTCTACCAGTCTAAAAGGATGGTGAGATCGCTCTGGATGGGATACGAGAAAATCGATTCCTGTCGCAATGGGTGCATGCTGTACTACAAAGACGACAAGGACGCAGATGTGTGCAGATTTTGTGGTGCTGATCGCTATAAGACAACTAGTACAGGAAGGTCTACCGGTGCAAGAAGACCGACCGATTCAATGCACTACTTGCCTTTAACGCCGCGGTTGCAAAGATTATTTATGGTGAAAGAGACGACCGAAAATATGAGTTGGCACATGCGAGAACAGATTGAAGGAGTGTTGGATCATCCATCCGATGGAGAAGCGTGGAAGCACTTTGATCGAGTGTATCCTGATTTTGCTTTAGATCTGCGTAATGTCAGGTTGGGACTATCTTCTGACGGTTTTACTCCTTTTGGTCTTTCGAGATCCCAGTATTCGTGCTGGCCTGTGATTGTCACTCCGTATAACCTACCGCCTTGGATGTGCATGAAGACTCAGTACATATTTCTAACCGTTATAATTCCTGGTCCGAACAATTCCAAGAGGAACATTGACGTGTACTTACAGCCTTTGATAGATGAGTTGAATCAGTTATGGGAAGTAGGCGCTAACACGTACGATATTTCCAGGAAGCAGAATTTTTTCAGATGAAGGCAACCCTTATGTGGACCATCAACGACTTTCCGGCCTATGGAATGTTATCTGGATTGAGCACTCATGGCCGTCTCTCATGTCCGTATTGCATGGATCGTAGTAAGGCTTTCCGCTTGAAACACGAAGGAAAATCGTGCTTCTTTGATTATCATCGGCAATTTCTGCCAAAAGATCATCCGTTCAGAAGGAACAGGAATACATTCCGTACCGGCGTTGTAGAGAAGGGTGATCCACCGCCAAGGTGGTGCGGAGCCACGATATGGGAGAAGGTTAAAGATTTTTCAAGTGCTATCGAAGATCCTACAACTGGGTACAAGTGCGATGGATTTGGTAGAGATCATAACTGGACAAAGAGGAGCATATTCTGGGATCTGCCATACTGGAGTATCAATCTGATCAGACATAATCTTGATGTCATGCATATTGAGAAGAATGTGTTTGATAACATAATTAATACTGTGATGGACGTAAAGGGAAAAACGAAAGACAATCCCAAGGCCAGGTTGGACTTAGAAGAAATATGCAAACGCCCTGCGTTGCATTTGATACAGCAGATTGGAAAACAGTTCCTGCCGAAGTCAATTTTCTCGCTGGACAAGGAGGATAAAGTGAGACTTTGTCGGTGGATCCAGGGCCTAAAATTTCCAGACGGATATGTGTCAAACCTGAGAAGATGTGTCGATTCGAAGGAAAATAAATTGACGGGTATGAAAAGCCACGACTGTCACGTATTCATGGAGAGGTTAATTCCGATTACATTTCGGAAATTCTTACCGCAGACAGTTTGGGATCCATTGACGGAGCTTAGAATATTCTTCAGGGATCTTTGTTCTAAGAAATTGCTCATTGATCGTCTAGAAAAGCAAGAGAAGGATATTGCGGTAACACTATGCAAGCTAGAAAGGGTATTTCCTCCTGGATTCTTCGACTCTATAGAGCATTTGCCGATTCATCTATCCTATGAGGCACGTGTTGGTGGACCCGTCGAATATCGATGGATGTACCCGTTCGAGCGACATTTGAATCACCTAAAAAGAAAGGTGAAAAATAAGACACGGGTCGAGGGTTCTATTTGTGAAGCCTATATTTTCGAGGAGATTACAAACTTTTGTTCGATGTATTTCAAGCCTCATGTTGCAACTAATAGAACGAGAGCTTCCAGAAACGACGACGGAGATCATGAAAGTAATGATACAATACTGAAGGTATTCAATGCTCCAGGAAAGCCATCGGCTAAAATGAAGAAGAGATATCTGAACGATGATGAGCTAAGGGCTGCTCAGGTGTATGTATTACTCAACTACGACGAGGAGGAAGTAGAGAAACTGGAGGGGTAAGTAAATAACATGTCTATATTATTTTAATAGTGTTGATTATTATACTATTACATTAATTGCACGATGTTGTTTTCAGCATATTTAATGATGATATGAGGTCAGGTAGGCCACACATAACATAAGAAGAACTAGAACAAGAAATGAGGCATTATTTTCTATCATGGTTGAGTGCATATGTAAGACTTCAGAACTCTGTAATTACCTTTCTGTATATGCACTTGATTGAGAATGAGATTAATTGCTTCTTTCGTGGTATTTAGGTCGATCGTCCATACGCAAGATTTGAGAATGAGTCTATTAGAACGCTAACCAAGGGACCAATTTATGCTGCAAAAATATGGCCAAGCTACTGTGTTAATGGGTTTAGGTTCAAGTCAACAACTTGCCCGATCAGAGACAACTTTGTGGATCTCGACTCCAACAAAAACAGCTATTTTGTGTATCAGATCTTCGACCTACAAAGATATTGATGCGGGCAACGATTTCTATGGCGTGCTACGGAAGATCGTGGAGCTGACATATAGTTATGGAATAGAGCCTGCTAAGATTGTGTTATTCAGGTGTGATTGGTTCGATCCGATTGAAGGTCAAGGTTAGAAAGTAGACAAGCACGGTCTTGTTGATATAAACTATCGGCGTCGATATCAAGCATATGAACCATTTGTCCTATCAAGTCAGGCTCAGCTCGTGTACTTCACAAGTTATCCTAAACGGGGAACAACAAGGTCGGACTGGTGGGCAGTATGCAAGACCAAAGCTAGAAATACCTTTGAGGTTGACGATATAGCTTATCAACAGGACAAACTACCTCTTGTAACAAATATTATAGAAGTGGACACAACGGAAGTTCCTCATTACACATCTAATTGTGTAGAAAAAGTAGAATTATCTGAAGAGAAAGATGCAGATGAAAGTGAAGATGTAGAGGAGGAAGAAGAAGAAGAAGAAGAAGAAGTAGATGAGCTAAACGAACTAGATGAATTTTTAGAAGAGGATTAAATCTGTACGTTTGTTTTATCATCATATTTGACACTTTAGTGACACTTCTATCATATAAATCTGTGACACTTCAGTGACACTTTATTGACACTTTTATCTGTGACTATGATATTTTTCAAAAATCTGTGATGTCTATCATATAAATATGTATTTTTGTTTTATTGTCATATATTATTATCAGGTATGACTAGACCAGGAGGACGACGCGGAGGATTTTACATTAGGCAGTCCCGTCAGCCTCGGCCTGGGGATGGAGAGGACAGTTCCGTACCCTTATCCTCATCTTCGAGTACGCCAGTGTACCGTTCTGTTCCCGGTCCATTACCGGGACAGGGCAGTTCCAGCAGGTTGGCGACTCCTCCCTCGTCGTCCAGCCTTCCTGATCTCGCGTCCAGCATCCCTGATCCCCCGTCCAGCATTCCTCATGTCGACGGCTCTATGGAGGGAGCCCACGCCGAGCATATGGAGGACGGCGATCAGACTCATCCTGCCCAGGCAGGAGGTGAGAGCGACCCTCCATGCGCTCCCCCGGGCGAGACGCGTATGAAAATTTGGACGGACGGGCCTATGAAGTAAGTTAATTAATTAATATATATTTCTCAAATGATTATATGTACATATATATTCATGAAAAATTATTATTGTACAGATATCGGCCTTCTACAGTACAGAGACAGCTGGGGGTATTTCTGAGGCAGAACTATGGTGGGCCTTGGATTAACTACTCAGATGCTCCCGCAGATAGGAAGGCCTTTTGGTTCGCCCACTTTAAGATAAAAAATTTGTTTATTTTTAAATTTTAATAATCATTTGTGTATATTATACAACTTTTGTATTTTACTTCTTGTAGAGGACCTATTTCTATCCACCACACCGGGCGGCGAGGATCGAGGGCCAATTTTCTGCCGTCGCAGCCAAGCTCATCCGTGATGCGATCCACGACCATAAGTGTCGTGATCGCTCCGGACAGCCGATCCATGGTTGGATCACGCCAGAACAGTGGGCTGCGATAAAGGCTAGATTCAGCGAGCCCAAGTACCAGGAGCGGTCTGACAAGGCCAAGGTGGCGCGGTCGAGCGCCGGTAAGTGGTGTGGTGGCTCCATTCCGATGACGGAGCATTTTTGTCGTCTGGTACATTTTCTATGACGGACATTAATTTATATATAGTTCGATAGAATATTTAATAATAATAATAGATAATATATTTTAACAGGTAAAAAAGGGTGAGGACCCGAACATGGTGACCGTCTTCCTGGTCACCCATCGGAGGGCGGGGGAGTTCATTGACGAGAGAGCGACGCAGGCATATGTACGTTCTATTCTTTATATTAATTTACTATAATTTAGAAAACAGAAAAATAGATATCAATATAGACTTTAGCAAACACTTACACGTTAGCAAACATGTTCTAGGCCGAGTTTGTTCGGCTACAGGAGGAGGCGGCTGCTGCTGCTGCTGCTACTAGTGCGCAAGAAGAGGGAGGGGCTGGTACTTCCTCCCAGCCGCCTACAGCTCTATCGCCAGATGAGCTCTGGATGACCGCCGTTGGCGGTCTTCAGAAGGGTACGTACTACGGTACGGAATCCTACGGCACGTATTTGGCTTCGGAGTCATCCCGGGCCCCATCTGTCAGTGCGCAGTCTCCGGCTTCGCAGGCATCGTCACGAGCTGAGGATGTTCATCGTCAGATCGAGGAGCTGCTTCGCGAGTTGCAGCAACAGATTTCTGATGCGGTCGAGCGACGATCCGACCCTCCGATCGTCACCGGACGATTTGATGCGATCGAGCGCAGTATACAGGAGCTGATGAGTCTGCATCAGGATACAGCTGACAGCTTGCACATGCTCACCGAGTCTACGCAGCGTACAGAGCGTAGACAGGTCGAGCTGGAGGGATCGCAGAGGAGCATGTCTGCCTCACTCACTCAGGTTTCGGCTTCGCTTGAGGCGAGTACTGAGAGGGTGGTGAGTACTCTTGCTGTTTATGGTGAGCGACTGCGAGAGCTGGAGCAGATACGTCCTCCCGGTCCATCGCCGGCGCCGACTCCAGACATTGCACTGCCTCCTACTGCCCCTACGGTGCAGCTCACCCAGGAGCAGTATGACTAGATTCTATTCCAGTTGCGCGGCAGGGGTCCGCAGTGATTTTATTGATTTTTTTATGACTTGTATGTATTGGCCCTATGGGCAAATTGTTTATTGGTACACTTTTGTTTATACACTTGGTGGGAAACTTTTTATCTTCCATTTTTATTTGACTCTATTGGATGTTTGTGAGATGTGTGTATGTGATATTTACTTTGTACTGCCTCCTATTTTTATTGTGATATTTACTTTGTGATATCTGCGATTGGGATGACAAATATACCTACGCTGGGTTATAAGCGATGATCTGATATACAAAGGAAGTGCTGCCGAAATTTTAAAAAGATATAATGTGTATTTTTGTGATGATGTGTGTTTGTGTTTACATTGAATGTGAAATACAGTGTTCGGAACCATCGACAGTTTCGATTACTGCACTTCACACACACTGTAAACACAGACACACAGCATAACAAAAATACCAATTATATATTTTTTAAATTTTTTTTATAATATCTGCGACGTATAGCGACGTTTCGCGACGGACAGCGACGGAACATACACGTCGCTATACGTCGCTAACTAGTGACGTAACGTCGCTAGACGTCGCTAAACTGCTGACATTGGAAATGACAACCTGTGAGCCGACGTCGCTAAATTTGTCGCGAGGCATCGCTAACGTGCACACGTGGCTGCCATGCCATGTCATCATATATAAAGTTTATGGCGTCGCAACGTGGTCGCTCTACGTCGCTATTTTGGCGACGTAATCTTACGTTGCTATCTGTCGCTAATTTTGCGACGTCTTGCGACACTATTCATGCCGTCGCAAACAGCGACGTTCTGCGACAAAATTGTCATCTGCGACATGCCTATACGCGACACCCAATTTTCGTCGCTAAATACGTCGCAAATTTATTTTAGCGACGTATTTTCCTTATTTAGCGACGTCTTTTGACGTCGCTAAAATGGGTTATTTTTGTAGTAGAAACTCGAGCCCTATTTCCTTGGGTCCTATGGACATGACTACAGTATATGTACCATGTACTATATTGCCAGACCCTACAGGTATAAGCCTGTTGCCACTTGTACTACCCTTTTCTTGATATACCTCATTGAGTTATTCCTATACCGAGTTGCTTAATACAATAGCCATAATCTGGTTCTTTTCTACAGGTTTTTAATGAGACATAGATGGCATCACAGGTACCTCCTACACTATGAGGATCTCCATGTCTATGATATCTATATTCCTGGGAATACTCAAGTAACTTAGGGTCTTAGCCTCCCTTGCTAACCCAGTAATAACCCATGTAATTCTGTCTTCTGTGATCTTAGGCCTACTGTACACTTCGATTACCCATTGAACACATATATTTCATGTAGCTGCCATAGGGTCTATCCCTCTAGCCTATGTCAGTGTTGAACTTCACATATAGCTACTAAGGAAAAACATCAAACACCTAACCATCTACCTAAGGTGTCATACAAGATCAGAATATTATATTGTCGAGAGGGATGAAAGTGTACCTGTTTGCAGCACAAAATTCCCAAACTCTAAATCTTTACTCGAATCTTTTATGACAGGAACAATGAGGAGGTTGCTAGGGTTTGTAGTGTAATGCCCCGCTCCGCACGGTGCATTTCGATGAGTCGTTGACTCGAAGAGTTGCGTTGACTCGATGAGGTATCGATGCGAATCGATACAAGAGTTACGTTGGCCAAAGGTAAGCTTTGAGTCGGTTGGAATCTATAAATCGAATCGATGCAAAGTATAAGTCCCATTTGAGCAAGAGTTGATGTTAATTGATCTGGTGTGCAGGCTATGCTTTTACGCTGGACGATAAGAGGTCGACATTTTGCCTTATGCAGTGAAGTATCCGCGAAACCAAATCGTGGCCTTACAACAGATTGTGGCATGGGCGCGATAGGCCAAATCAACCGAGTAGTTTAAAGGAATGGCTAAGTCCGAGAGTTAGCTATGCGACCAAGTTATAGAAGCGAGCCGCTTCAGCCCGACGAAACGATGAAGCGTATCGGCTTAAGGTGGACGGGTTCTTGACTCTCTCTCCCTATTCCTTCACGTCTAATAAAATATGTCCGTGCATGCGTAAGATGTTATCGAGTTAGCGAGCGTGGCTCGGCGAGTAAGTGTCTAAATATGTGTTGAACACTAAGATAGAACATTGAACAATCGAACAATTGAAGCGACGTGCATCAAATGCACGGGTCGCGGTAGGGCGGTGATGGTAGAACATTGAAAGAAAATATTGAGATGTGCATCACGTGCACGCCTCCGAGAATATTTAACACTAGGCGTAGAACATTGATTACGACGCTGAGCGTGCCCTCGGGCACCTATGCTACGAAAAGACTAAGTAACTACGAAACTAGGCTATGAGAATGACTTACGAATGGTACGCGTTGAATTTGAGTATGAGATGACTAAGCCGTTGGACGTCGTACATCAATATGGATGTGTTGGGGCATAACGCCGACGGAGCTCCCCATATGGATGGTGGATTATGTTTGTGAGACGCGAATATGTTACGGAACGGGACTATGTTTATGGAATACGAGATGGGTTGGAATGTATGACTTGTATGCTAGGGTACGTATTGCATGGTCAATGGACTCGGATGGCCCGTGCACGGGTGTGACTTCCCTCGGACGGTTACGACCGGGGCACCGAGACCGTTCGGCCTCGGAGGGAATTATGTGTGGTATTTATGGTGCACATCATTCGGACGGATTGCGACCGTCTAGTGCTGTGATAAGCTATGATATTCGTAAGTTTGGGATCCTTCGGATATTGGGCTAGCAACCCGTATCGAAGTGATCGTAGGCTTACACATAAGAGATACCAAGTCCATTATGGTGCGAAACACCGTGACCTTCATATAGATAGGGCCGGTGGGCTGAGTTAAGAGATGGGTGCAGGCACAGGGCCTGCGACCCTTATGCATTGTGTAAGTTTATGATTGGAATATTGCATGAAATATATGGTTTCATACGTAAGTTCTAACCAGTGCAGGCTAAGGAAAATGGGACGAAGATGAGCATGATCACTATGTTTATGTTCATATTATGTCTAACTGTATCTTCCGTAGGGACACGGTCTGGGACACATTTATGATAATGTGCTATGTTTAAGTATTGCTATGAAACTGATCCTAAGGCTAAATAGAAAGATCACCAATTAAGAAGCATGTTTCACTAAATGATTAAGTGTTTAGTTTGGGTGCGAGCGGGTCTTGATCAGTGTGAAGCGAGGACGAAAGCACTAATCCTCCACTAGTTTATGTGCAGGCTCAGGTTATGATAGGCTCGGGGCGGGGCTTGGCTTGGACGTGCCGAGGTATGGAGTCCTTGGCGTTCAAGAGGAGCTACCGCATAGGCGTTCGGACTTGCGACATGGAGATGTTCGGCCGAAGACAACTTGGTGGCTATACAGAGGCATAATGTATGGAACAATGTAATCTTTTGTGAGCAAGAGAGATCATGAGCGTTGTAGCCAATTGGCATATTAAGTTGTGCTATTCAGAGCCTTGTAATCTTTACTTCGTTATCAATAAAAGAGATTCTTATGTTATACTCTGTTTTCTTTCTGCTGCTTATGTTATCAAATTGAGATAATCACTATGTGAACCGTTATCTTGACTTACACGAGCACAACTCCAGGCTCGTGCGGCATCACGCCCCAGCGAGGACGATGATTCGGGTGAAATCTAGCGAGGACGAGCAATTTCCTGGATCGTGGCGTGACAAGTTGGTATCAAAGCGGTTCCATCCTTTGGACCATGCATGAATCTCTTTGACCCTCAGTTGCTTCGCTATCGAATTCAGTTGACTCTAAGTTGTTTTCGCAACCGCATGGCTCATGGATCTGCTCGACGCTACATTGGATGTTCCATACAATAAGTCTATATTAAGTGAGTACGTCTGCCACAAGTATGTTGTGACTATCGCGCTATCTCCGAGTGCCATCGGAGAACATTGGTTGCATGAAGTGCAACGAGTTATGGGATGTTGGTCGCACGAAGTACAATGAATATGGTGATATTAGTTGCACGAAGTACAATGATATACGTATTGTTGATCGTACGAAATGCGAGGAGTTATGTGTTGTTGGTCGCACGAAGTGCGAGGAGATATGTGATATTGGTTGCACGAAGTGCAACGGGTCAATATGTGAGGCGATGTGTATTATGTTGCTATACGAACGGTTATGTGTTGTTGGTTGCACGAAGTGCAACAAATCGTGAATCGTTTGTTGCATCAGTGCAACGAGTCGATATGGTATGATGTGCATTGTATGGCTATGCAGATGGATAGCGATATGTTGGACGAGATTGAGCAATGACCTTAAGTGTTAAGAGTAAATTGTTGCACGAGTTGCAATGAGCGCGATTGGAAAATCGTGGATGCGATAATAATGAGTCGAGTTGAGTAGGCAAACTTGTAATTTGGCCGCATTGAATTGAGTTTCGAAGTAGGCGAACGTATATGTAGCCGAATGTTGCGGGTGTAATCGATATGATTGCCATGGTACGGTTAGATCGAATGTATGTCAAACGTGAGCGAACGACTATCATGTATTGCCCCACTCCGTACAGTATATTATGCTGAGCCGTTGACTCGAAGAGTAGCGTTGACCCGATTGCCTATCGATGCGAATCGATACAAGAGTTACGTTGTCCCGAGAAATGTATCGACCCGAGGAACGCATCGAGTAATAACGATGCAAGTGTTAAGTTGTCCCGAGCAATGCATCGAACTAAGTCGATGCGAAGAGTCGCCTTGTCCCAAAGAATGCATCGAGTGAATTGATGCGAAGCGCCGCGTTGCCTCGAAGGATAAGTGCGTTGAGACGGCTCGAAGATTCTAAGAAATCGAATCGACCAAGGCGCAAGTCCGAATCGATACAAGTATTGATTTTAGTTGCTTTTCTGTGCAGGCTATATGTTTACGCTGAAATATTAGAGGTCGATCTTTTGCCTTATTCAGTAAGGGGTCCGCGAAAGCAAATCGTCGCCTTGCGACGGACTGAGGTATTGGCACGGTAAGCCAAAATAGACGTATAATTCAATGAAGCACGAAGTGCTCGAATGGCTAAGTCAAGAGAGTTGTCCGTGCAACGAAATTACGAAATCGAGCCGTATCGGCTCGACAAAACAACAAAGGCATATCGACTCAAGGTGGGGGGGACCTTGACTCTCTTTTCTACTCCGTCATGCTTAACTAAAATATACATATCATTGTTTGCTGAGTTAGCCTATCAACGCTACGGGCGTGGCTCGATAGAGAGATAAACGTAGTGCGTGTCGAACACCAGATAGAACAATTGAAATGAATCGTACGGCAGACGTACGAGTCGCTATGGAACATTAGAGATCGCAAAGGCGAGCACCTCGGTGCGCAAGCCGCAAGAACATGGGATAACTGTACTCGGCGAGTGCCTTAGTGCACAAACCATACCGTGCCTTCGCGCACGAGTTAGAACGGCTAGAACATTGAAAGACATTAGGCGAGCGCCCTAGCGCGCAAGCCACGGACATTGAATACTAAGTCATAGAACATCAGAAATACGTTCGAAACGTGCCTTCGTACACGAGATAATAAAAGATGGCTTCGTTGCGAAAGAATACAGTTGTGGCATGAATGTGGCAGAACTGTCGGATATGACATAATGCCTCGAAAGGTGTTCGGGACCTTCGGGTCGTTCGGTTGATGAACATTGAGTTGAGGCATGATGCCATTGAAACATTGAAATGAAGTATGAAACTTAAGAACGTAGAAAGTTAACGAAAGAAATATGAGATGATAAGGCGGCATGGTGCCCTTCGAAATGTTCGCGGCCTTCGGGCGTTCGTTGAGGACATTCGGGCGTTGTGCCAATTGAAATAGAGATAAGCGAACTTGCTTGGTTGTATGAAAGATAAGATTCGTTGCATGGTCAAATGGACTTAAAGATATAAAAGCCCGTGCATGGGTATTCCCTCGAACGCGGCGCGCCAGGGCGCTGGGACCGTTCGGCCTAGGAGGGATTCATTTTACGGTATTGTTGGTGCACTTCATTTAGATGGGTAGCGACCGTCTGGTGAATGTGATAAGCCACTTGCTGTGATTATTTCGGTGGCCTCTGATGTTGGTTAGCAACCGCACAGAGTTAACAACGTCTTATGTTTCGATTCGATAAATATAAGTCTATTCTAGCCCGAAAAGCTAGTGACCTTCATATAGTTAAGGGCGATGGGTTTGGAAGTGCAAGGTATACGTATATCCTGCATGGATGGATCCGAATAGAGGACACTTATAACATGACAGGGAAAAAGGATAGGCGTATTCACCTTGCGTCGGTGCAAGGGCGAGTGCGTCGATATTGCTAAGTCGCGCCACGAATCAAACACGAGATTGTTTGCCTGTTTACTTATGCGAATTGAATAACATGCTTGCCATGCTTTATAGTCTTCGAATATGCCATAAACTCACCCTAAGGAGAACATAGAAAGAGAACTAAATTGTATGTTTGCATGAATCAATACAATACTAAATATCGGTTTGTTAAGTGGGTTTTTGATCAGTACAGCGAGGACGAAAGTACTAATCCCCCACTAGTTTGCTAGCAGGTTCAGGGATTGGTCTGCTCGCGGCGGAGCTTCGCTTGTACGCGTCGAGGCTTAGAATGCCGAAGCGTATTAAAGCGTGCGATCGCATTGACGCTCGGATATGCAACAGGATTGATGCGGCCGAGATATAGAAGGCATGATGTATGGAACGATGAAATCCTTTGTGGACAAGAGAGAACTTGAGTGTTGTAGCCAATCTGACAAATTCCGTTGGGCTATCGAAAGTCTTTGTAATCTGATTTCGAATATCAATAAAGAGAATCGTTTCGTATACTCTGTTTCCATTTCGTTGTTAATTCAACTCAAAGATAACCATTTGAGAAATTGTCATCATGCCTTGTACGAGCGCAACTCCAGGCTCATGCGGCATCACGCCCCATGCGAGGACGAAGATTCGGGTGATTTCGGGTCGGGGCGTGACTAATTGGTATCAGAGCTCTAGGCTCAATTTCCTCTGGACGCTTGCTTTATTCCATTTCCAAAGAATTGCCCACCACCAATCGAAATCACTCTTGACTCTACTCGATGCCGCACTGGATGTTCCATACAATAAGTCTAATACAAATCATATAATTTTGCTGCGTGTTGTTTTAGAAATTACATGGTGTTTGCTGGAAAAGTCGGGAAAGGTTTGTTGCTGCAAGTGCAACGAGTTACGAGATGTGAATTCAAGGATATGTTGCTGCAGATGCAACACGTCATGAATTATAATTTGAGATATTCGTTGTTTTCGACGAATGATACGAGAAATATTGGTTGCATCGATACAATGAAAGTAGTGGAATGTTGCTGCAGCAATTGCCACGCGTTGATTGTAAATGATGAATTGAAAAGAAAAATGAAAGTTGATATTGAATGTGTCGAACGGATTCACATATCGATTTTGAATGTGCGTTGCGATGAAAAGCGATAAGTCAATATCGAATGTGTTGAACGGATTTGAGCATTGACTTTGAATGTCGGGAATAAAATGTTGCACGAGGTACAACGGATGTCGAAAATAAATTGTTGCACGATGTGCAATGCGTATTGAAAGTAAAATGTTGTACGTGGTGCAACGCATGTCGAAAGTAAAATTATTGCACGTAGTGCAACGCGTATCAAAGTAATCATTGCACGAAGTGCAACGGATATCGGGAATGAATTTTTGTACAAGATGCAACGGAAGAAAACAAAAGTTATAAATCGAGAAATGAAATCGGTTCGGTGGCGCACCGAGCTTGTGTTGGCAAATGAATGCATTGGCCAAGTTGTCGGATTTTGATTAATCAGAGTTACGGTTGTGATCAAGCACGATCACTGCAGAAATCGTGAGTCGGAAGAGATCGTTGGTTCGTAAAGAGTACGTTGCGACGGAAGTAACTTGATTTCTGGGTGGTATATGCCATACCACCGATGCAATGAATGGCTCGATTCCGAGTGGTATATGTAATACCATTTGTGCGATGAATTGCATCGATGTATTGTGAAAACTGCGGAAGGTTTGTCCGCAACAAACGGGATAGCACCGAGTCTCGAATGAGAATTTGTATGACGGCATGTTGATGCAAGTGTTCTTCGATGATCGGTTAGAACGGTAAGGCGGGGCTTGTAACATTGAATGATACGTCGACTGAAAATTTATGTGTCAGTAGAATGACGGGAACTAGCGAAACAATTATGCCTTGAGGCAACAATCGGATCGACGGGATAGGAAACTCGAAACGTTGAAATCGAACCGCACGACTTCCGAGCTCGATGAAAATGTTGGGCGATACAAATTATAATCGAATCGCACGACTTGCAATCTCGAAAGAAATGTTGGGCGAGACGAATCGAATCGTACGACTTGCGATTTCGATAGAAATATTGGACGATACGAATTGTAATCGAATCGCATGATATGCGATTTCGGTAAGAGAGTTGGTTGACGCGAGTAATCGTGCCTAAGAAATAGTTGGTTACGTTACGGCGAAACTCATTTGAGTACGACTGAAAAACACGAAGCTTAGAGGGCGAGATTGTATGACTTGAGGGTTCGATGTTGGATAATCGGTAACTCAATTACGCGATCGAAGTATAGCAGGATGCGGCAAATCGAAGAACGAGTCGATGCGTATGGAAAAGTTCGTTGCGAACTTGGATGCATACGATGCGAGTTAAGTTGACGTTGAAACGGATTCAAAGTTGACCCTTACGTTATCGAAATGGATACGGCGTATCGAGATCGATACGTAAGGAAACGTAAACGATGTGAGAATACAAAATAGAGTGTACCTCGCGCTATAAAATTTTGTAAGTAATGATGCGAGAATGAACGAACTTGGTTGATCGTAAACTTGTGATTGATCAGGGCGAGACTATAAGTCATCGATGATTGTTCGATGCGTATGGCATCTTGTGTGTCGACCGCAAAATAAGATAGACTCGAACTCGATACGAGTAGATGTTTCGTAAATTGCGGAATCATCGACGGCCGTGCATGACTTTACTCGGAGGATAGTTGTGCATCAGTTGCGCCGATAGAAATGGTTATGTACGGATTTGGGTAGTCGCATAGAAAATCGTCGGAACGTGATTTGGCTCCGAATTAAGATATAGCATGGTTCGTAGTAAAACTGTCCTTCGGTGATGATCCACAATTATCGAGCGTAGCTTCGGGGCAGCTGACCCTAGAAGACTTGAACGCAAATCAAATTGAATGCTGCAGACCGTAAGATGACCCATGCGATATCGCATATGAGATTGCACCGATAACACGGTACATGTTGACGATAAGTCTAGGCGATCGAGAATTGTTGGAACAATTTTTGATTGAGAATGATATAGTTAGATTTGAGTATTCGTCGGATGAATACTTGAATGGTTATGTTGGTCGATGAACAAACTAGAAAATTCACCAACGAACTTGGTGATTCGGATAGACGATTGTGAGAGTCGTGCTATACACGAGAGAGAACGATAAGGAAATAACTTACGAGTTGTACCGTTAGATTCGAATTCACCTCGTAATTGAGCTTGCGTGAATCGAACTTATATTCGATGTTGCGAGACGGGTAAGTTGGGAATTTGGCTAGTGAATTCCTACTCGTTAGGAATCGAATGTAAGGCGTATCGTAAAGACCCTCGTGTCAAAGCGATCGTTGTTTTGAGCACCGTCGCCTTGATGTAAAGTTTTGAGTTGGATAGATTGTGGCATTTGTGCAATGTCAATTTAAACTTGCGTCGGAAGGATTTGAGCATGGTGTCTAGGTAAGTCACCTAGCGGGCGTAGTCCTGAATGTTGATGCATTTGCAAGTCAACGAAGGAAATCGTAATCGAGATAAGTGCATAGCCAGACTTCGAAAATAGTTGGATAGTGACGCCGAACGTACGACGTTGCGGAGACTCGTTGTGATCGGATGCGCGACGGCTTAACGCGACGCGTAGAATTGATAGTCCCGATGAAACGTACAAAGTAAGAAATGCGATTTTTGAATCGCATCGTGTGCCTTGACTTTTGTTGGAGGATCGCGTATGTATCAATATGCATATGCAATAGAATTGCGAGAACTTATGCTAGAGCCCAAGTCCGATGGAGAATACGAGATGGCAAGCTATTGAGAATAAGAAGTTACATGTTTGCGTTGTTCCGATATCTTACAACTGAGCTTGGCTGAAATACATATATTGGTGGGACGCCTAAAATATGTGTATGATTCTAAACTAAGTTGTACAATCCAAACGATAGTGAGACAAATCGTGGAACGATCTAGTGAAACCCTTGGAAATTCAGTATTGGTTTCGGTTCGGGACGAACCTTGTTTTGAGTGGTATATTATGTAATGCCCCGCTCCGCACGGTGCATTATGCTGAGCCGTTGACTCGAAGAGTAGCGTTGACCCGATTGCGTATCGATGCGAATCATACAAGAGTTACGTTGTCCCGAGAAACGTATCGACCCGAGGAACGCATCGAGTAATAACGATGCAAGTGTTAAGTTGTCCCGAGCAACGCATCGAACTAAGTCGATACGAAGAGTCGCCTTGTCCCAAAGAATGCATCGAGTGAATCGATGCGAAGCGCCGCGTTGCCTCAACGGATAAGTGCGTTAAGACGGCTCGAAGATTCTAAGAAATCGAATCGACCAAGGCGCAAGTCCGAATTGATGCAAGTATTGAGTCGCCTTGTCCCAAAGAATGCATCGAGTGAATCGATGCGAAGCGCCGCATTGCCTCGAAGGATAAGTGCGTTAAGACGGCTCGAAGATTCTAAGAAATCGAATCGACCAAGGCGCAAGTCCGAATTGATGCAAGTATTGATTTTAGTTGCTTTCCTGTGCAGGCTATACGTTTACGCTGAAATATTAGAGGTCGATCTTTTACCTTATTCAGTAAGGGGTCCGCGAAAGCAAATCGTCGCCTTACGACGGACTGACGCATTGGCACGGTAAGCCAAAACAGACGTATAATTTAATGAAGCACGAAGTGCTCGAATGGCTAAGTCAGGAGAGTTGTCTGTGCAACGAAGTTACAAAATCGAGCCGCATCGGCTCGGCAAAACGACAAAGGCATATCGACTCAAGGTGGGGGGACATTGACTCTCTTTCCTACTCCGTCATGCTTAACTAAAATATACATATCATTGTTTGCTGAGTTAGCCTATTAATGCTACGGGCGTGGCTCGATAGAGAGATAAACGTAGTGCGTGTCGAACACCAGATAGAACAATTGAAATAAATCGTACGGCAGACGTACGAGTCGCTATGGAACATTGGATATCACAAAGGCGAGCGCCTCGGTGCGCAAGCCGCAAGAACATAGGATAACTGTACTCGGCGAGTGCCTTAGTGCACGAACCATACCGTGCCTTCGCGTACGAGTTAGAACGGCTAGAATATTGAAAGACAATAGGCGAGCGCCCTAGCGCGCAAGCCACGGACATTGAATGCTAAGTCATAGAATATCAGAAATACGGTCGAAACGTGCCTTCATGCACAAGATAATAAAAGATGGCTTCGTTGCGAAAGAATACAGTTGTGGCATGAATGTGGCAGAACTGTCGGATATGACATAATGCCTCGAAAGGTGTTCGAGACCTTCGGGTCGTTCGGTTGATGAACATTGAGTTGAGGCATGATGCCATTGAAACATTGAAACGAAGTATGAAACGTAAGAACATAGAAAGTTAACGAAAGAAATATGAGATGATAATGCGGCATGGTGCCCTTAGAAATGTTCGCAGCCTTCGGGCGTTCGTTGAGGACATTCGGGCATTGTGCCAATTGAAATAGAGATAAGCGAACTTGCTTGGTTGTATGAAAGATAAGATTCGTTGCATGGTCAAATGGACTTAAAGATATAAAAGCCCGTGCAAGGGTATTCCCTCGAACGCGGCGTACCAGGGCGCTGGGACCGTTCGGCCTAGGAGGGATTCGTATTGCGGTATTGTTGGTGCACTTCATTTAGATGGGTAGCGACCGTCTAGTGAATGTGATAAGCCATTTGCTACGATTATTTCGATGGCCTCTGATGTTGGTTAGCAACCGCACAGAGTTAACATCGTCTTATGTTTCGATTCGATAAATATAAGTCCATTCTAGCCCGAAAAGCTAGTGACCTTCATATAGTTAAGGGCGATAGATTTGGAAGTGCAAGGTATACGTATATCCTGCATGGATGGATCCGAATAGAGGGCACTTATAACATGACAGGGAAAACGGATAGGCGTATTCACCTTACGTCGGTGCAAGGACGAGTGCGTCGATATTGCTAAGTCGCGCCACGAATCAAACACGAGATTGCTTGCATGTTTACTTAGGCGAATTGAATAACATGCTTGCCATGCTTTACAGTCTTCGAATATGCCATGAACTCACCCTAAGGAGAACATAGAAAGAGAACTAAATTGTATGTTTGCCTGAATCAATACAATACTAAATGCTGGTTTGTTAAGTAGACTTTTGATCAGTACAGCGAAGACGAAAGTACTAATCCCCCACTAGTTTGCTAGCAGGTTCAGGGATTGGTCTGCTCGCGGCGGAGCTTCACTTGAACGCGTCGAGGCTTGGAATGCCGAAGCGTATTGAAGCGTGCGATCGTATTGACGCTCGGATATGCAACAGGATTGATGCGGCCGAGATATAGAAGGCATGATGTATGGAACGGTGAAATCTTTTGTGGGCAAGAGAGAACTTGAGTGTTGTAGCCAATCTGGCAAATTCCTTTGGGCTATCGAAAGCCTTTGTAATCTGATTTCGAATATCAATAAAGAGAATCGTTTCGTATACTCTGTTTTCCTTTCGTTGTTAATGTTCAACTCAAAGATAACTATTTGAGAACTTGTCATCTTGCCTTGCACGAGCACAACTCCAGGCTCGTGCGGCATCACGCCCCATACAAGAACGAAGATTCAGGTGATTCCGGGTCGGGGCGTGACATATCATGTTGGTTCAGTTGTTATGCCAACTCGAGTAAAAAGAACGCTAGAGCTGGGATCGGAAAGATCGCCATACGGGATAGTTGATTGAGAAAGAGATGTCGAACCTATGCGGAATGTAATATCGAGTGATGACTCGAATTCGAGTGGTATATGCAATACCAATTATGCGATCAACGTAGCGAAGTATTATATTGATAATGATAGGCTCGATTTCTGAGTGATATATAGAATACCACCTAACGATAGCTATGTTAAGCCGTTTGGTAACTTGCGATAGATTTCGTCGAGACGATTATGTTGTTACGATATGTTTGTCCTCAACGGACGAAGTAGTACCGAGACTCGAATAGAAATGACTCGATAAAAGTCGATGTGAGTATGCCTCGATGAATTGAGTTGAACGATTAGGTACGAAGCCACATATATGGATGATACGTCGGATGAGGATTTGTTAAGCGTTAGTCGAACGATAGGCTGAACATAGCGAATGAATGTTACGTTGAGGAAATAGTCGACCCGGTCGAATGTACGTGAGATAGTACGAAAATCGTTCGAAATGAATTGAGTAGGTACGGAGAAATCGTGTGAACGTATTTGGGTTAGCACGATGAGTCGGTAGCACGAATTGGAAGTGCGAGCTAGGGATATGATAATGAATATGTGAATTGGAAATCGTGTCTTGATGATGGTAGTTAGTTACAACGAAGTGGATTTTGGTACGTGAGACTTGATTCATATTCGAGTTCGGAGAATAACAATGATTGCAACGAGTTTGAGCTTATGAGAAAGGAAGATGTTCAAGTTATGCATATCGACGATGGTATTGAGGCGTATCAAAGACGATATGCAATAACTCGGAGATACTCTGATCGAATGAACGACAATTATGTTAAGCATTGTTGTTGGGTGAATAAGATGCAAGTTAAGTTATGACAATTGGGATGATAACGTAGGAATGCTTCGAGAATTAGAGAGTGAATGGATATTACTTGGATGAAAATGAAAGTGCTTGATTGTTCGAGGATAACCACAATATTGACATTCTTGTCTTATGCGAGTGCAACTCCAGCACCGCACATGCGTCACGCCAAATTAGGACGATCGTTCCGCGTGAGCGCTGGTATGGTGATTCATACAGCGGGGATGATCAAACTTACCTGGCATGGCAAATCGGATTTGACTTGTGGTTTGATGCAAAAGTTATTCGAGGATGGTTTGATGAGTATGGAATGCGTCGGACTATGATCACGAATATGTAAACTCGGATTTGAGGCGAGTAGATGTCATACGACTAACAAAGATAGTCGACGATAATGAATGAGTGATTCGAGTAGTAACGGCGTACAATGTACATAAGTGATTCGAGTAGTTATCGGCGCATCAGTTGCACGGAGGATAGATAAATTGCAAATTTGTAAAGTATGTCAGATTGGGTAAAGTCCCATAGGAATTGTCAGGAGTTGATTTGGCTCCGCAATAGGATATAGCATGGTTCATTGCAACTGTCCCTCGTTGATGATCTTCAATTATCGAGCGTAGTTTCGGGGCAGCTGACCCTAGAAGACTTGACCGCCAAATCAAGTGAATGTGGGAAAACATAGGATGACCCTAAAGAAGTCGCATAAGAAATTTTGTCGAAGATAAGGAATAATATAGTGCATGTTGAGGATAAGTCTAAGCGAGCGAGTATCGGATTTCGAAAGTTAGCGAGTAGTCTTCGACGAGATCGATATGGTTAGAAAATTTACGATCGATCGAATGAGTGCGTAAGTAGACTTGGTTGGTCGATGATCAAATAGATGTTGATAAACGTATTTAGCATAGTGAGGCGGTACGGCGATTGCAAGAATTTTGCAATGCGCGAGAGCGGCGGATAGTAGAATGACCCTAAGAGTTGTGTCATAGATTGGTTTGAGTAACGGTTAGGCTATGTGTGTTGAGCGCACGATTTATGTTATGGAACGAACTAGTCGGAATTGATTCGAAATTGAGTAAAGGATTCGTACTCGGACGAGAATCGTGGATGAGCGTATCGTAAGAGACCTTGGGTCGGAATGATTCTTGCCTTTTAGCATCGTAGACTCAAGTTGACCTCTTGCGTCGGGAGAGATTAAGCATGATGTCTGAATAAGTTACCTAGCGGGGGTAGCCCCAGACGCGATGCGTGGATAGAGCGAGAGGATGTGAATCACATATGGATAGTTGTGTGCGAGACTTAGTACGGATTGTCGACAAGGGAATTTGTGACATGTTGGACTTAGTCCATGTTGTTAAGGCAAAAATGTTATGAATGATTGGATGAAAGACTTGAGTTATGTGAGAGATAGACAACGGTTGGGCGAATAAGCATTGTAGAGAATTGTTACGATCGGATGCGCAATGACTCGATACAATACGAGTGTTATGTGGTCAGCGAGAGACTTATGAGATTGAAGTAACGATTTTGAATCAAGTTTTGTGCGAGGATGTTTGCACGCAGGATTCTAAAAATATGCGCTAAGATCTGACTAAGTCGAATACGGAAGGATTGGTGTTTAAGGATTTAAGTTGAGCATGTTAGCTTTGTTCCGATATCCTACAACTAAGCTTGGCTGAAATGCATGTATTGGTGGGACGCCTAAAATATGTGTATGATCCAAACTAAGTTGTATGATTCCAATGATAGTAGCACGAGATCGTGAAACGATCTATGCGAGACACTCGGATTAAGTATTGGTTTCGGTTCGAGGACGAACCTTGTTTTGAGTGGTATATTATGTAATGCCCCGCTCCGCACGGTGCATTTCGATGAGTCATTGACTCGAAGATTTGCGTTGACCCGATGAGGTATCGATGCGAATCGATGCAAGAGTTACGTTGGCCAAAGGTAAGCTTTGAGTCGGTTGGAATCTATGAATCGAATCGATGCAAAGTATAAGTCCCATTTGAGCAAGAGCTGATGTTAATTGATCTGGTGTGCAGGCTATGCTTTTACGCTGGAGGATAAGAGGTTGATATTTTGCCTTATGTAGTGAAGTGTCCGCGAAACCAAATCGTGGCCTTGCAACGGATTGTGGCATAGGCGCGATAGGCCAAATCAATCGAGTAGTTCAAAGGAATGGCTAAGTCCGAGAGTTAGCTATGCGACCAAGTTATGGAAGCGAGCCGCTTCAGCCCGGCAAAATGATGAGGCGTATCGGCTTAAGGTGGGCGGGTTCTTGACTCTCTCTCCCTATTCCTTCACGTCTAATAAAATATGTCCGTGCATGCGTAAGATGTTATCGAGTTAGCGAGCGTGGCTCGGCGAGTAAGTATCTAAATCTGTGTTGAACACTAAGATAGAACATTGAACAATCGAACAATTGAAGCGACGTGCATCAAGTGTACGGGTCGCAGTAGGGCGGTAATGGTAGAACATTGAAAGAAAATATCGAGATGTGCATCACGTGCACGCCTCCGAGAACATTGAACACTAGGCGTAGAATATTGATTACGACGCTGAGCGTGCCCTCGGGCACTTATGCTACGAAAAGACTAAGTAACTACGAAACTAGGCTATAAGAATGACTTACGAATGGTACGCGTTGAATATAAGTATGAGATGACTAAGCCGTTGGGCGTCGTGCATCAATATGGATGTGTTGGGGCATAATGCCGACGGAGCTCCCCATATGGATGGTGGATTATGTTTGTGAGACGCGGATATATTACGGAACAGGACTATGTTTATGGAATATGAGATGGGTTGGAATGTATGACTTGTATGCTATGGTACGTATTGCATGGTCAATGGACTCGGATGGCCTGTGCACGGGTGCGACTTCCCTCGGACGGTTACGACCGGGGCACCGGGACCGTTCGGCCTCGGAGGAAATTATGTGTGGTATTTATGGTGCACATCATTCGGACGGATTGCGACCGTCCAGTGCTGTGATAAGCTATGATATCTGTAAGTTTGGGATCCTTTGGATATTGGGCTTGCAACCCGTATCGAAGTGATCGTAGGCTTACACATAAGAGATACCAAGTCCATTATGGTGCGAAACACCGTGACCTTCATATAGATAGGGCCGGTGGGCTGAGTTGAGAGATGGGTGCAGGCGCAGGGCCTGCGACCCTTATGCATTGTCTAAGTTTATGATTGGAATATTGCGTAAAATATATGATTTCATACGTAAGTTCTAACCAGTGCAGGCTAAGGAAAATGGGACGATGATGAGCACGATCACTATGTTTATGTTCATATTATGTCTAACTGTATATGCTGCAGTGTAACGCCCCAGTCCCAAAATACTTAGGACCAAGTACGTAGACATGCCAGCTGCATATATACAAGGAATACTCCAATATGTGGAATCCTAGTATATATACATAAGCTGTAATAAAATAATCACAGGCCAGAACATCAATAAACTATATCTCATCCACAGCAAATACAGAAGTTAAAATGAGTCCAAGTAGAATAAATGAGTGAGTCAAAAGATAGCCGGGTGGACATGCCCACACCAAACAGCTAATAAAATAATCTCAAATAAAGTAGATGTCTACTATGAGTCTCAAAGAACACATAAATCTAGATATCAGCAGGAGATGCCTCGTCATCAAGGTATGAAGGATCCAGTACCGAGCCATACTCCTGTGGAAAATCGTCTATACCTGGAGAGATCACCAGGTCCTTAGAGGGACATAACAAGATACAGGAAGAACATGCCATATGAACTGAATATAAATGTACCTTAAAATAAAGATAAAGTAAAAGTGTCCAAAACATAACACAGCTCAATATCCTATCATCGTAACAGTAGGCTACCCTTACAACCAAACAAGGACAAGGGGTAACTTACTATTCCGTGATGTGATATTTTTCCATGCCATGACTGGAACATAAAATTTGCTCAGGTCTCCTAACCTTTCTAGTAGGCAATTTAGAAGACATATCGATGTATGGGCAGGTGAAGGCTAACTCCCCCAGGACAAGGTAATAACTCACAACACGCACACGTCAAGTACCAATACTATCAGCCGGCATAACTCGAGGCTAGCGGCCCACGTGACCCATCAGTCCACATAGCTCGAGGCTAGTGACCCTCGCGACTCGACTACCGTAGTACACAGTTACTACAGCCTTTGGATTTGGGGTAGCCCATACATTTATCTGTCTTCTCCCTTCCAAGGTCACTAACAGAAGGTAGTTCGCTAAGACTAGGTCCATATGCATAAAAAGACAAGAAGAAAAAATAACTGAAAGCAAAATAAAGTGAAATAAAAATAGCAAGTAATGGATCCAACTGAGAACAACTAATAAATATGCAGTAAATAAATAATTAAAGGTGCATGTAATTATAAACAGTAAATAAGACAAGGTATCTTGCCTGAGGGTGGTACGAGAAGCAGTAAAATCCAACAATCGGTATCGTCAGCACGAAAGTCAAAATCCACAAGGAGCTCCGGATGCTGAAACAAATATCATGAACATGTTCGGTATAAAAGATATGTCTAGGAAATGCCTGTCCAAAAGTTAAATTCTGGAACAGGGACAAAATCGTAATTTCGGGTCAAAACGATGTCCGTCGTTGGACCCGTTTTGCACCGAAACATGTGCCAGTATCTATGGTCTCTAAAGTCGTCAAACTATATGTCTACGGATTTAGTTTGAGGAGAGAAACTCAACCGTATGTCCAGTTTTGGATTCCGAGGAGCCGCGTACAAAATCGCCCGTTTGAGTGGGTCACGGGCCCGCCAAAAAGGGGTTCCGATTCGACCTTCTCAGAATCGGTCCAAACTTGGCACACAGGACCAGAATTTCGATTCGGACATGTTGGCGCAAGTTTTTTCTCGATACGACGACTGTACACGAAGTTATGGCCAAGTTTGCAAAAGGTCGATACGGGGGTATCTCGACGGATACGCATTGATTTCGTCGCGCACACGCGACGAAATCGAGTTCTGTCAGTTCCCATACGTCAATAACATCCATACGCGCCTTTTGATGCATATAGTGCATGACCACGTCTCCCAGTTTGTCGGGGCGCACGCCGTATCGGGAATTATTTTCTAAAATCTTAGTTTTCGAACTAAATTTTTCCTGATTTTTAACCATGGATAACTTTTTGTGTAAACTATGAAAAATACTTTTACCAGATGGGTTTTGATCCCCTATACATTGTCTTTCTCTGTTAAAAATTTGTTTTCAAAAACTGTCAGTAGGTTGTCCATGATTGGCCTTCCAAGTTAGGCCTTCGGTTAACATTTTCTGTCCAGTTTGTACAGATTTCTGGGATATACGATTCGATTTCTACAACAATTTAATGTACTAGAAATTTATCTAGTTGAAGGGGATGGAAGAGGTATAGGTCGGCTAGAAGTAAGACTTCATGGATCGAAAATTGGTTCAGCGATGATGGAGATAAGTGGGATTGAATATAGGTACCTGGTCGCGTGGAGGCTATTATTGCGCCTGCTGTCCTGCGCGTGTTCCGGCGATCGTCGTCGACCAGTGGCTGTGCGCGACGACCGAAGGGATGACCACGGTCGCCTGGGTCTGGGAAAGGTTCGGGGATGGCTTATCACGCGATCACGAGAGTTTTCGAGGAGTAATTTCTTCGCAAGGGTTTGGTTTCTATACGATGGTTTAAACGAGGATTTAAATCAATATTTATTTCGGTTTAAATACAGATTTAATAATTCTAGAGAGAATTGGAAAGGAGTTAAGGAGGAGGAGAATTGGATTGAAGATGTAAAAATTTTGGATTTAAAAGATTGAAGAAAATTTCGGATTTAAAAGATTGGATAATGAAATCTTTTTTTTCTTTGTTTGGGAACAGCAAAGCTCGGGCTGCTGGACGCACTGTTCATTTGAACAGTGCTGACGTCAGCATGACGTCAGCAGCATCTTTTTTTCCTTCCGAGACTATAGTCTCTGTTATGTCTAGCGGAATAATGGGGGGTGATGGCCGGGTTTGAGTCATCTGCGTGGAATTGGAACAGTGCATAGCACTGTTCCATGCTCTACTTTTTTTTTCTACTAATACTATATAATATGTATAACTTATAAATCTTAATATATATAAAATCCTAATAAAATCCAGTATGTATATATTTATATATATATATTTCTCTAATATATATATATGCATGTATGTATGTATGTATATACGGATATACATATATACACACATATACTTTAAGAATAACTCAATAAATTCCTATTAAAACTCCTAAATCTAACAACTCTATAAAACAATTTTAATAATTATCAATATATAAAAAAGTAATAAAAATAAAAGTCCATGATATATATACTATCACTATTTCTAAAATACCACAATTCCTTTAAATACTTAATACGCTCCTAAAGAAATATATTTTCAAAATTTTAAAAACAAAATAATAGTAATTTCTAAAGTATTTGTAACCTATAATATAGAATTATTTTGCATAAAATAAGCCACACATAATATCAAATAAATTAAAATTTCTACTCACTTATAAGGCTAAAATATAAATTTTACCACTTTTAGGAAATAAATTATTTCTATTAAACAAAAATATACCAATTATTTCTATTTAATAATAATGAATAAAAGTAGAAAATTTTAGGGGGTTTACATGCAGGGACACGGTATGGGACACATTTATGATAATGTGCAATACTTAAGTATTGCTATGAAACTGATCCTAAGGCTAAATAGAAAGATCACCAATTAAGATGCATGTTTCACTAAATGATTATGTGTTTGGTTTGGGTGCGAGCGGGTCTTGATTAGTGCAAAACGAGGACGAAAGCACTAATCCCCCACTAGTTTAGGTGCAGGCTCAGGTTATGATCGGCTCGGGGCGGGGCTTGGCTTGGACGTGCCGAGGCATGGAGTCCTTGGCGTTCAAGAGGAGCTACCGCATAGGCGTTCGGACTTGCGACATGGAGATGTTCGGCCGAAGACTACTTGGTGGCTATACAGAGGCATAATGTATGGAACAATGTAATCCTTTGTGAGCTAGAGAGATCATGAGCGTTGTAGCCAATTGGCATATTAAGTTGGGCTATTCAGAGCCTTGTAATCTTTACTTCGTTATCAATAAAAGAGATTCTTATGTTATACTCTGTTTTCTTTCCGCTGCTTATGTTATCAAATTGAGATAATCACTATGTGAACCGTTATCTTGCCTTGTACGAGCGCAACTCCAGGCTCGTGCGGCATCACGCCCCAGCGAGGACGATGATTCGGATGAAATCTAGCGAAGACGAACGATTTCCCGGATCGGGGCGTGACATGTAGAGGGAGAAACGCAGCAGAATTATCCATATATATATATATATATATATATATATATATAGGTGTATCCTCTGTCACCCTTGTCGCTCCACCCAGCGTTGGCGCTTCTAAGGCCCTGTCTCCTCCGGCCGCCTCCCCGGTGACCTCCGCCGTTACTGCAGTTGGGAGTGCGCCCACAACCGTTGCCTCTGCGGCTGTCGCTGCCCCCACGCAACGTGGTGCGGCGGGACAGCCGTCCTACGCAGCCTCCCTTCGTCCTGATTTATATCTCCCGAAGGACCCTTTGATCCCTGACGTCCACCTCCCAGAAATTGTGTATCCGCAGACTTCCCCAATTCCCACAATTCCATTTTCCGAAGTGGAATTATCCTCGCTTTCCTCATCCTTCCCCCACACCTTTGTGCTCAAATTTTCCTCAGGTTGTCCCAAATTAGCCAGAGTGCAGGAAGTTATTGCGAGTTGGAGTCTTTCAGCGGAGTATCGCATCGCCCCCCTCGACCCCAGACATATGCTCCTCCACCTCTCTTCCGAGACTGATCACAGGACGGTGTGGTCCAAAGGCACTTGTCGGGTAGACGCCCACCAGATGAAGATCATCAAGTGGACTCCCGATTTTAGCACTCATGAAGATTCTGCGAAGGTCGCAGTTTGGGTGACGCTGCCGAATCTACACCTCATCTGTTTTGTTCCAGCGGCTATTCGGCGCATTACTAACTCCTTCGGGACGTTTGTCGCCACGGCCCCGGAGACCAGCAACCTCACCAAGGCCAACTACGCCAAAATCTGCGTGGAACTCGATCTCTCCTCCAGACATCTCTGACGCAGATCGACAACTCCAGCGACGCCATCATCATCCCCCTGGAGGAGTCCATGCTAGATTCTGCTGGAGATCAGATCGCCCACTCTGGTGAGAGCGTATCCGATATCCAAGGGAACACCACCAACATAACATTCCCGTCAAAGGCAGACAAACCAACATCAAGCAGGAACCCGGATAAGATGGGAACAGCAGAAACCAAAACCATCCTCACCAGATCCGCCTCCAGGCGGAACAAAAAACACCCTCCCCACCATTATTAATGATCAACATTCTATCCTGGAATGTGCGAGGTCTGGCCAACAAACCCACTCTGAGGAGAGTTGCCAACCTTCGAAAGATGCACAAAATCGATATTCTCATTATTATCGAACCAAAAAATCCCCCCAAAAGATTAAAATCGATCCAACTGCAACTCGGCCTCCCCCAGGCCATTGCTGGGAGTAGCGACATTTGGATCCTTGGTACGGAGGACGTCTCCCTCGAAATCATTCACGAATCCAAGCAGGACTTATCTTGCTGGGTGGAACACCCTTTCCTTCCTAACCGCATCATCCTCTCCGCGGTGCACGGCAGCTGCGACATTACAGAGCAGAAACTGCTTTGGAACGACCTGATAGACATCCACACCAACCACATCGTTTCCCCGTGGATGTGCGTTGGGGACTTTAACGCTATCACCAGCAGAGATGACAAAATTGGAGGTCGCCCGCCGCCGTCATCTGCCGTGTTAGATTTTAACAACTTCATCTTCAATGCCCACCTATCATCTCTCCAGTTCACCGACAATGCTTTTACCTGGTGCAACATGCAGGAAGGAGATCGCCGCCAATACTCCCGCCTAGACAGGGCACTCACGAACGTCCATTGGGACGGAATGGGGCTCACTACCAGCCTATCCCACCTCAATACATCAGAATCTGACCACGCACCCCTGTTGATTGAAATAAAAAACTCGGACAACCCTGTCAAGAAGAACTTTTGATTCCTCAACTTTTGGACCGAACACCCTCAATTTTTGAATATTGTTCAGGAAGCGTGGAATCGGGTAGATGCACCCGACCCCCTTGTCCGAGTTAGCAACAGGCTTAAAGAAACGAGGAAAGCCCTGATCACTTGGAGCAAACAAGCCTATGGGGACATTTTTCAAGCTGTGCGGACGGCTGAGGACGACGTCACTCGGGCCGAGGCCAGATTTGCCTCGGAGCGATCTGCGACGGCGAGGACGGCCATGAACCTCACCAAAGCGATGCTCAAATTCAGGATCAGAGTAGAGACCGATTTCTGGAAGCAAAAAGCCAGGTTGAAATGGGACAGCGAAGGGGATAAAAACTCTAAATTTTTTCATGACTGTGTCAAAGGCCGCAGAAAGCAGCTCTCGATTCATCAAATCACCGACGACATCGGGAACATCATTTCTGATCAAAAAAACATCCAAGCGGCCGCTGCGGAATTCTACTCCAAGTTATTCACCAAAGAGACGGTCCACAAAGACAACTCCTTCCTGAATGTCATTCCACATCTCATCAGCGACACCGACAATGGTCAACTGGAGTTGCTTTCCACCGAGCAGGAGGTGACCGACGCGGTTTGGGCCCTGGATGCGAACAGTGCACCCGACCCGGACGGTTTTTTCGGGAGTATTCTTTCGCACTTGCTGGGAGATTATCAAACAGGACATCACTGCGATGGCTATCGCATTCTTCGAGGGAGCCACTTACCCCAGAGCAATTTCCAGTGCCAAGCTGATCCTTATCCCGAAAAACTCCAACCCCGAATCTTTCCGCGACTTCCGTCCCATCAGTCTATGCACTTTCACAAATAAGATCATCTCCAAGATCATTGCAACCAGAATGGCCGGATTGCTCCCCAAGATCATCTCCGAGGAGCAAAGCGGATTTGTTCGCGGTAGAAACATCCAGGACAACATCATGCTCGCTCAGGAATTAATCACCTGCATGAAGTTTCCTACTAGAGGGGGAAACATCGCCATCAAGCTCGACATGGAGAAAGCTTATGACAGACTGGATTGGCAGTTTATTATATGGGTCTTAAGAGCTTTCGGATTCTCAAAAAGCTGGACCAACACAGTGTGGAGATCCATTAGCAATTCCTGGTTCTCGACGGTTATTAACGGTCAGGCCGATGGATTCTTCAAATCCACTCGTGGTGTTAGACAGGGCGACCCCCTCTCATCCACTGTTTTCATCATTACGGCTGACGCCTTGAGCAGAAACCTTAACAACATGATCAATACTCCCAACTTCCAGCACTACCATACCTCCAGCGGCTGCCCCTTCATCACCCACCTGGCCTTCGCCGACGACGTTCTCATATTCTCGTCCGAGGATATTGGTGCGGTTGAAGTGGTACACCACACTCTGCAGAGATACCGGTCAGAAAATCAATACCGCCAAGAGCGTCATTTACGCCCACCATAACTTCGATCGAGAGCACGCCCGCGGCCTATCCAACTTAACATCCTTCAACGTGACCCACCCCCCCTTCAAGTACCTTGGATGCCCCCTTGTGTACGGGAGATCCAACTCCGGCATATTCGAGGAGTTGATCTCTCGAATCAGGAAAAAACTTGAGGGGTGGCACAATGCCACTTTATCCCTCGGCGGCAAGATGATTCTCATCAATCATGTTCTCACCTCTATCCCAATCCATACCTTGGCCATGTGTTCCCCACCCAAGAAGGTTCTAACATCGATTGAACAGACATTCTGTAACTTCTTTTGGGGGCAGGACAAAGGTCAGAACAAGCATCACTGGGCCAGTTGGGAATCTATGGCGCGCCCTACCGAGGAAGGGGGACTAGGCTTTACCAAACTCTTCCACATCGTTCAAGCTTTCTCGTTGAAACTGTGGTGGACTCTTCGGACCAGCAACAACTTATGGACCAGATTCATGAAGGCCAGATACTTCAAGCACAGTCACCCTGCAGTAGCCATCTCCAACAGCCGATCCTCTGCGGCGTGGCGTCGCATCATCGAGGGGCGGGCTAGCGCCGAACCTATTATGAGACTCCAATTGGGTGACGGTCACTCGGACCCCTTTTTGGAGAGATGGATTGGCGACAACATGATCCCGAGCATCTCGGAGACTCCTAGAAACGGCAGGATTAGCGACCTGTGGGACCACAGTTGTAACGACTGGAACTGGGAAAAGATTCGTGACTGGTCCGGAAACGAAACCGTGGAGAGCATACGACGATGCGGAGTTAGAATCAGAAACGAAGAGGATGCATGGAGGTGGTCGCTCGAGGCTTCGGGGGCATTTACGATACGGTCGGTGAGACGCGCGGTGCGGGTTATTGGGCATCCGAACCCGACCATTGCTCCCTACTGGCACCCTTGCATTCCTAAGAAGTGGTCCATTCTGATATGGAGAGTCATCAGGCAGAAACTACCCACCGACGAGATTCTGAAGACCATAGGGTTCAGCTTAACTTCAGCCTGCAACTGTTGTGCTGACCGCCAGATGGAGACTATCGACCACATCTTCTACCTTGGGGATCTGCCAGGTCACATTTGGAGGATCCTCAACCAACTGTGTAGCATTGCGCCAGAGAGTGGGCGCTTCCACGATCTGGCATACTCTTGGGGCTCTGCCTCCCACGGACACCAGATCGTCGCAGCGGCCGCCACGTGGGTCATATAGAAGAATCGTAACAAAGCAAGATACGAAGGTCTCCACTACACGGCCATTCAGCTCATCCGGGAAGTCTTCCGTCAATGTCGTAAAAGGAGCACCCGGTGCACTCACAGCTCGAGGGCTTTCTGGGCCTCTATTCTCCCCTAGTTTTCGTTCGTTGCCGGCCCCCCCATCCTTCTTCCTCTCTCCTTTTGGTGGTATACTTGTATAGGCTTCGGCATTTTGCGCCTTGTATACTTTTACCGGCTTCGGTCTTCGAGCCTGGATTAATAAAATGGGGGGCTTTCCAAAAAAAAAAAATATATATATATATATATATATATATATATATATATATATATATATATATAGGTGGTATGGATGTAATCGAAGGGGAGAACTAGAGGGATTCGAATATCTTTGAATTTCGATCCTGTCTTATCTGTTTATGTTTAAGAACATCAGATCCGGCTAAGCCTAGGAGTACAGTCCCCCTTTCGTTTGCAGATGAGTTTGAATTTAAAAGGTTTGCATTAGGGTCCCTGAACTTATAGTCTTTTGCAAGGAACCCCTTTCCATTAAATACATATATATATTTATGTATATATGTATATAAGTGAAACATGTGTCTAGTCAAAATTGTAAATGGGTAAATAAAATGAATAAATAAATAAATAATAATAAAAATAGATGGGGCTTACAACATGGCACATGAATGTAAGATAGAAATACAAAGTACAAGATCGAGTCGATGTACTTGCCTCGCCTTGGAAGCACGGGAGTAGTACTGCATGGATGTAATGCCACCTGGTATTTTGGTACAATTTGATTAGGGTTTTAAACAATGTTAATTAGCAAAGTATAGCTAATCTAGCTAATCATCTAAAATTATACTAATTAATTACTATATATAAGAAAAAGTTTTAATAAGTTTTATGAAAATAGCCTTTGTAACCTAGTATGACAAATAATCAAGAAATTGGCATTTTATAAAATAGTATTTCAAGTTCAAACTTACTGGCTAATTATATAAATTAATTATCATTAATAGTTTAACTAAGGAAAAAAAAAGAGTTTAATGAATATCTTAGCAAATAGGCTATTTAATCTAATGGTACAAAATAACATTTTTCTTTTTAAAATATTTATTACAATTTATTAGAGTTTAAACAATGCTAATTAGCTAATATTGCTAATAATTTTACTAGCAAAATACTATAGTTAGATAAAAATTCTTTTAGAGATATTTTACAAAGTAATAATAATATTAATCTAACAATATTATCTAGCTTAACCCAGATATTTAATTTTAATAATTTGGAGGTACAATAAGCTTTATTTAGTAAACTATATATGTAGCAACATAATACATGTAAAGCAGTCTTTATGCTAACAACATATTTATGAAATATTTTATAATTTACTAAGATCCTACTATAATAAAATTATGATTCAAACAGTCATTAAACTGGCCTACTACAACCCAGCACATGGGCTCAGCCAATCAACAAATAAACTTAACTACTCTTCCAAACCCCCTTTAATCCATTAGTCCAGCTCAACACTGATCTTCTCCTGGCCCAGCCCAACCTGAACCAAAACCAAACTTAACATATTAATCCCTTCACATTCTCTCTCTGTCTCAGCCCATACAGTTACACAAAAATTTTATTAAGAACTAATAAATTCAGAGCCCACTACTCTTCCATCAAACCCGGCCCACAATTTACATAAACCCAAATATTAACCCTCACTCTTCTCTCTCCTCCCATTCTCCACTTCTATCAGCCGACCCTTTCCTACTGAAGAAACCCTAACCATCAGTCTCCTTCTTCCTCCCGTTGTAGTCCCAAACCCTAACTCTAATGTCTACCAGTGACTATATCCTAAATCCAAGCTCATCTTCATCCCATCTCATCTTCCTCAGCCACAATGAACAACAACCGCCACTCATACTTCTCTTTCCTCCCTAACCCGGTTGAAACCCTAATCCTAGAAATAACCCTCATCTCCTCACAGAAACCCTAGATCATCACCTTCTTCTTCCCTATGGCTACAGAGAACCCTAAGATCCTTCTTCTTCCCTATACGAAGTACAAACCCTAACCCTAAATCCCTAAATCGAAACCCTAGAAAACAAGAGAGAAGGAGGGTTCGAGAGGATCGATGCGAGGCTTACCGATGGCCCAAGCTTCGAGATCTGGCGACGAATCTCCCGGATCTAGTCGGTCAATAGCCGGATCTAGCTACTAGCGGTCGAGGATGGTGGGGTCCGGCGACTCGGTGGTGGCATATGCCTCGGGTGGCTCGTCTCGAGCTGCAAGGTCTCCGGCGCTCGATCTTCGAGGGTCAGCACTGGAATCGAGGCGACGACTCGAGGATCGAAGGCTCGTCGTGGTGATCGAGGAACCAGCTCGGTCCTCCAGGCCAGCGTCGACCACGAGGAGGCAGTGACTCCTCGATCTCCGAAGGGGCAGCACAAAACTCGAAAAGGTGTGCACGGGGATCGAGAGTCCACTGCAGTCGAGGAGGCGCGGTCTTCAAGGCTCGACGGCTCGGTCTTCGATATTCGGTGATGCAGTCGAGGCGGTCAGATCCAGTCGTCGGCGACTTGGTCGTCGGGGTCGGGTCTTCGACGATGCTCTGAAGATGCGCGGCGGCGCCCAGCGGTGGTGGTGCTCGGCCGGAGTCGGCTAGTAAGCAGAGGAGAGAGAGTGTAGAGAGAGAGAGTGTACTGACTGTGTTGTCAGGAATTGAGAACTATGTCAGAATTTTGGGAAAATGTGTACACTATTTATAGTAAAATAATTATGTGTATGTGTGTGGAGAGGAGGAATGGCAGAGTTGTAATTAAAATCAGATCTGGGGTGTTCCCCAAGATAGGACAGTGGCATGTTAGTAAATAGGAACAGATCTGGGGTTTCTTTAGTAAAAATCAATAACATATTTCAAATTGCCAATAGAAATTAGTTATTCTCTAACAGATTTTTAATTCAAATATTCTAACAGTTTGCAAAGATTCAAATATTCAAATAATAGTCTTTTTAAAAGAATTTAAATGCCAATTATTTATTTTCACATTAATTTTCAAAAGAATTCAATATCATTTCTAAAAATGACAATTAGTTAATAACTAGTTTAAGGATAAATACTTAATCACAATTAATTGTCTAAATTAAGATAACAAAATTATATTAAGATAACTTGATACAAAATTAATTTCTAAAATAATAACCAATATTAAAATAGTATTGATACAACAAATATTTTTAAATTTTCTAGAAAAATTTCAGGAAATTCAAAATTAATCTATAAAATGATTTAGAGAGTTACAGGCGTTAAGCGTGCCCTCGTGCACGAAATCTATGAAATGACTAAGTAACTAAGGAACTGTTGTTATGTGAATAACTTATGAATGGAACGCATTGAGTATAAATATGAGGAGTTTAAGCCGTTGGGCTTCGTGCATCAATACGGATGTGTTGGGGCATAATGTCGATGGAACTTGAGATAGAGAAACGTGAATATGTTTACGAAACGTGAGATTGGTTTGATTGATATGACTTGTTTGCTATAGCGCGTATTGCATGGTCAATAGACTCGGATGGCCCGTGCACAGGTGCGGCTTCCCTCGAACGGTTACGACCGGGGCACCGGGACCGTTCGGCCTAGGAGGGAATTATGTATGGTATTTATAGTGCACATCATTAGGGCGGGTTGCGATCGGTCAGTATTGTGATAAGCTATGATATCAGTAAGTTTGAGATCCTTCAGATATTAGGCTAGCAACCCGTACTGGAGCGATCATAGGCTTACACATAAGGATGCCAAGTCTATTACGGAACGAAATACCGTGACCTTCATATAGATAGGGCCGGTGGGCTGAGATTGGAGTTGGGTGCAGTCGCAGGGCCTGCCACCCTTATGAATATGTCTAAGTTTGGTTGGTTGGCTGCGTGAATTGTATGATTGGTTATGTATATTTCTAACAATTGCAGGCTAAGCAAGACGAGACGAAATATGCACGATCACTATGTTCATGTTTATATTATGCCTAACTGTATCTACTGCAAGAACACGGTATTGGACACATTTATAATAAGTTGCTATGCTTGAATGTTGCCATAAAATTGATCCTAAGGCCAAATAAAGAGATCACCAATATAATGATGCATGTTTCACTAAATGTACTTAGTGTTTGGTTTGGGTGCGAGTGGGTCTTGATCAGTGCAGCGAGGACGAAAGCACTAATCCTCCACTAGTTTGCTTGCAGGTTTAGGTTATGTTCGGCTCGAGGCGGAACTTGGCTTGGATGTGCCGAGGCATGGTATCCTTAGCGTTTCAAGAGGAGCTACCGCATTGGCGTTCGGACTTGCAACATGGAGATGTTCGGCCGAAGACTACTTGTTGGCTATAAAGAGGCATAATGTATGGAACGATGAAATCCCTTGTGAGCTAGAGAGATCATGAGCGTTGTAGCCAGTTGGGATATTCAGTTGGGCTATTTAAGGCCTTTGTAATTTTTAGTTCATTATTAATAAAAGAGATTCTTATTGTATACTATGTTTCCTTCTGCTGCTTATGTTATCAATTTGAGATAAACACTAAGTGAACATGTTATCTTGCCTTGCACGAGCGCAACTCCAGGCTCGAGCGGCATCACGTCCCAGTGAGGACAATGATTCGGATGAAATCTAGCGAGGACGAGCAATTTCTCGGGTCGGGGCATGACAAGTTGGTATCAGGGCGGTTCCATCCTCTGGACCGTGAACAAATCTCTTTGACCATCAGTTTCTTCGATATCGAAGACTAGTTGACTCTAAGTTGTTTACGTAACCGTATGGCTCATGGATCTGCTCGATGCTACATTGGATGTTCCATACAATAAGTCTATATTAAGTGCGTACGTCTGCCACAAGTATGTCGTGACTATCACTCTATCTCCGAGTGCCATCAGAGAACGTTGGTTGCACGAAATACAACGAGTTATGAAATGTTGGTTTCCCGAAGTGCAATAAAGTTACGAGTCATTGTTTGCACGAAGTGCAACGAATAAGGTGATGTTGGTTGCATGAAGTGCAAGAGATATGTGTTGTTGGTTGCACGAAGTGCAACGAGTCGATATATGAGGTGATACGTATTATATGGCTATGCGAATAGTTATGTATTGTTGGTTGCACAGAGTGCAGCAAGTCGTAAATCGTTCGTTGTATCAGTGCAACGAGTCGATATGGTATGATACATGTTGTATGGCTATGTGGATGGATAGCGATATGTTGAAAAAGATTGAGTAATGACCTTAAGTATCGAGAATAAATTATTGCACGAGTTGCAACGAGTGAGATTGGAAAATCGCAGATGCGATAGTAACGAGTCAAGTTGGTCATTAAGACTTGAGTAGGCGAACGTTTATGTTGGCCGAATGTCGCATTGAGCTTTGAATAAGCAAATGTTGCGTGTGTGATCGATATGATCGCCAAGGCACGATTAGATTTGAATGAATGTCAAACATGGACGAACGACTATCATGTTGGTCCAGTTATTGTGCCAACTCGTGTAAGAAGAACGCTATAGCTGGGATCGAAAAGATCGCTACGGGATAGTTAACTTGAAATAGATGTCGGACCTATGCCGAGTGTAAAGTCGAATAATGACTCGATTTCGAGTGGTATATGCAATACTACTAGTGCGATCAGTGTAGCGAAGTATTGTATCGACAATGATAGGCTAGATTTTTGAGAGGTATATGTAATATCACTTAGCGATAGCTATGTTAAGCCATGTAGTGACTTGCAATAGATGCATCGAGACGAATATGTCATTACGATAGGTTTGTCCTCAACGAATGAAGTAGTACCGAGACTCGAGTGGGAATGACTTGATAGAAGTCGATGCAAGTATGCTTCAATGAATTGAGTTGAATGATTATATGCGAAGTTGTACCCATGGATGATTCGTCGGACGAGGATTCGTTAAGTGTAAGTCGAATGATAGGCTAAGCATAGCGAAGGAATGTTGCGTTGAGGAAATAGTCGACTTGGTCGAATTTACGTTGAGTTAGTACGAAGACTTATTCGGAACGAGTTGAGTAGGTACGAAGAGATCGTGCAAACGAATTTGAGTTCGTGCGATGAGTCGGTAGCACGATTTGAAAGTACGAGTTAGGATTATGAGAATAGATTTATGAATTGGAAATCGTGTATCGATGATGGTAGTTAGTTATAACGGAATGATTTTTGATGTGTGCAAGACTTGATTCGTATTCGAGTTCGAATAATGGCAGTGATTATAACGAATTGGAGCTTATGAGAGAGGATGATGTTCAAGTTATGCATATCGACGATGGTATTGAGGCGTATCAAAGACGATATGTAATAACTCGAGGATACTCTGATCGAATGAATGAAAATTATGTTGAGCATTGTTGTTGGATGAATAAGATGCAAGTTAAGTTGATATAAAATTGGATGACAACGATAGGAATGCTTCAAGAATTTGATATGGATGTAGATTACTTGGATGAAAAGAAAAGTGTTTGGATAGCTTCGTGGATAACCACTACGTTGACGTTTTTGTCTTGTGCGAGCGCAACACCAGCTTCGCACATGCGTCACGTCAGATTTGGGGTGATCGTTCTGCGTGAGCGCGGACATGGTGATTCATGTCGCGGGAATGGTCGAACTCAGAAAATTAGGACATGGCAATTTGTATGCTTCGACTTGTGGTTTGATGCGAAGGTGAATTTGAGGATTATGCGATAAGCCTAGAGTGTGTCAGATATTGACCGTGGGTAGATGGACTCGTACTGAGGAGAGCAAATATTGCTCGGTTGCGATATTGTTAACGAAAGTGCATAAGTGATTCGAGTAGTAACGGCACACAAAGTGCATGAGTGATTCGAGTAGTAACGGTGCATCAGTTGCGCGGGAGTAGATAAATTATGGATTGGTAAATTATGTCAGAGTGGATAAAGTCTCATAGGAATTGTCGAGAATTGATTTGGCTCCATGATAGGATATAGCATGGTTCGTAGTAACTGTCCCTCGTTGATGATCTTCAATTATCGAGTGTAGTTCGGGGCAGATGACCCTAGAAGACTTGACCGCCAAATCAAGTGAATGTTGAAGTCCTATAGGATGACCCAATGAAGTCGCATAAGTAATTTCGTCGAGGATGAGGATGATGTAGTGCATGTTGAGGATAAGTCTAAGCGAGTGAGTATCGTGTTTCATAAGTTAGCGAGTAGCCTTCGACTAGAATGATATGGTCAAAAAAGAAAATTTATGATCGATCGGATAAGTACGTAAATAGACTTGGTTGGTCGATGATCAAATAGATGTTGAGGAACATACTTAGCATAGTGATGCGGTAAGACGATTACAAGAATTCTGCAACGTGCGAGAGTGACGAATAGTAGAATGACCCTAAAAGTTGTGTCGTAGATCGATTTGAGTAACGGTTAGGCTATGTGTGTTGAGCGCACGATCTATGTTACGAAACAAACCAGTTGGGATTGATTCAAAAATTAAGTAAGAAATTCCTATTCGATCAAGAATCGGAGATGGGCGTATCGTAAGAGACATTGGGACGGAAAGATTGTTGCCTTTGAGCATCGTAGACTCAAGTTGACCTCTTGTGTCGGGAGAGATTAAGCACGATGTCTGGATAAGTTACCTAGCGGGGGTAGCCCCAGATGTAATACGTGGATAGAGCGAGAGAATGTGAATCATATCTGGATAGTTGTGTGCGAGACTTAGTGCAAATGGTAGGCAAAAGAAATTGAGACATATTGGACTTAGTCCATGTCGTTAAGGCTAAATGTTATGAACGATTAGATGAAAGACTTGAGTTGTGTGTGAGAGAGAAAATGATTGGGCGAATAGGCGTTGCAGAGAATTGTTGTGATCGGATGCGCAATGACTTAACGCAATACGAGCGTTAAATAGCCAGCAAGAAACTTATGGGATCGAAGTAACAGTTTTGGGTTAAGTTATATGTAGAAATGTTTGGAAGATGACCACGTGTTATGGAATAATGCATACGGGAAGTATTTTGAAAAGAGGCGCTAAGATTTGACTAAGTCGAGTATGGAATGATTGGTGCTTGAGGATTTAAGTTGAGCATATTAGCTTTATTCCGATATCCTACGACTAAGCTTGGCTGAAATGTATGTATTGGTGGGACGCCTAAAATATGTGTATGATCCAAACTAAGTTGTATGATTTCAATGATAGTAGCACGAGATCGTGAAACGATCTAACGAAACACTTGGATTAAGTGTTGGTTTTGGTTCGAGGACGAACCTTGTTTTGAGTGGTATATTATGTAATGATCTGCTTCGTACGATACATTATGATGAGTCATTGACTCGAAGAGTTTCATTGACCAAATGAAGTATCGATGTGAATCGATGCAAAGCCTAAGTTCGGTTGGAACAAAGTATTGACTTCGGTTGATCTGGTGTACAGGCTATGCTGTTGTGCTAGATTGTAAAGGGTCGATATTTTGCCTTGTTCACTAAGATGTCTGCAAAACCAAATCGTCGCCTTGTAACGGATTATTGTATGGGCACGGTAGGTCGAATAAGTCGAATAGTTAAACGGAATGGCTAAGTCAGGAGAGTTGACCGTGCAACCAAATTATGGAATCAAGCCGCTTCAGTTCGACGAAAACGTTAAGGCGTATCGGCTTAAGGTGGGCGGGTTCTTGACCCCCTCTCCCTATTCCTTCACGTCTAATAAAATATATCCTTGTATGCGTAAGTTACTATCAAGTTAGCGAATATGGCTCGAACGATTAAAGGTGTTAGTGTGTGTCGAACATTAAGATAGAATATTGAACAATTGAAGCAACGTGCATCAAGTGTACGGGTCACGGTAGGGCGGTGATGGTAGAACATTGAAAGGCAATATTAAAATGTGCACCATGTATACGACTCCGAGAATATTGAACACTAGGCCTAGAATATTGATTATGACGTTAAGCGTGCCCTCGTGCACGAAATCTACGAAATGACTAAGTAACTACGGAACTGCTGTTATGTGAATAACTTATGAATGGAATGCGTTGAGTATAAATATGAGAAGTCTAAGCCGTTGGGCGTCATGCATCAATACGGATGTGTTGGGGCATAATGTCGATGGAACTTGAGATAGAACGTGAATATGTTTACGAAATGTGAGATTGGTTTGATTGATATGACTTATTTGCTATGGCACGTATTGTATGGTCAATGGACTCGGATGGCCCGTGCACGGGTGCGGCTTCCCTCGAACGGTTACGACCGGGGCACCGGGACCGTTCGGCGTAGGAAGGAATTATATATGGTATTTATAGTGCATATCATTAGGACGGGTTGCAACCGGCCAGTATTGTGATAAGCTATGATATCAGTAAGTTTAGGATCCTTCAAATATTGGGCTAGCAACCCGTACTGGAACGATCATAGGCTTACACATAAGGATGCCAAGTCTATTACGGTACGAAACACCGTGACCTTCATATAGATAGGGCCGGTGAGCTGAAATTGGAGTTGGGTGCAGGCGCAGGGCCTGCCACCCTTATGAATATGTCTAAGTTTGGTTGGTTGGCTGCGTGAATTGTATGATTAGTTATGTATATTTCTAATAATTGCAGGCTAAGCAAGACGAGACGAAACATGCATGATCAATATGCTCATGTTTATATTATTCCTAACTGTATCTGTTGCAGGAACACGATATTGGACACATTTATAATAAGTTGCTATGCTTAAATGTTGCCATGAAACTGATCCTAAGGCTAAATAGAAAGATGACCAATATAATGATGCATGTTTCACTAAATGTACTTAGTTTTTGGTTTGGGTGCGAGTGGGTCTTGATCAGTGAAGCGAGGACGAAAGCACTAATCCCCCCTAGTTTGTCTGCAGGTTCAGGTTATGTTCGGCTCGGGACGGAGCTTGGCTTGGATGCGTCGAGGCATGGAATCCTTAGCGTTTCAAGAGGAGCTACCGCATTGGCGTTCGGACTTGCAACATGGAGATGTTTGGCCTAAGACTACTTGTTGGCTATAAAGAGGCATAATGTATGGAACGATAAAATCCCTTGTGAGCTAGAGAGATCATGAGCGTTGTAGCCAGTTGACATATTCAGTTGGGCTATTTAAGGCCTTTGTAATCTTCAGTTTATTATTAATAAAAGAGATTCTTATTGTATACTCTGTTTTCTTCTGGTGCTTATGTTATCAATTTGAGATAAATACTATGTGAACCTGTTATCTTGCCTTGCACGAGCGCAACTCCAGGCTCGTACGGCTTCACGCCCCAGCAAGGACAATGATTCGGATAAAATCTAGCAAGGACGAGCGATTTTTCGGTTCGGAACGTGACACCATATGTCCAAAGTTGGCTTCCGGTGGGCCGATCGTGCACAAATTTGCCCGTTGGATCGGGTCACGGGCCCGCCAAAATAGCGTTCCGGTCGACCTTTTCAAAATCGGATCAAACTTGGCATACAGTAGCAGAAAATTGATACGGTCCTGTTGGCGTAAGTTTCGTCTCAAGATGACGAACGTGCACAAAGTAATTGACAAATTTGCAAAAAGGTCGATATGGTGAATTTTGACGGATACGCACCAAATTCGTCGCGCACGCACGACCAATTTGAATTTCATCAAAGTCCACACGTCCGAAAAATTGATACACACCTTTCGATGCTTTCGGTTCGTGACTACGTCGCCTGGTTTTTCGGGGCGCACGTCGTATCGGGACAATTTTCTAAAAAAATTAGTTTTGAAAACAAGTTTTTTCTTGTACTTCACAAACGAATAACTTTCTGTATATTGTATGAAAATTAAATCTACAAGAAGGGTTTTAATCTCCTATAGGTTGTCTACAAGTCTATTAAAAACGATTTTCAAAACTCACAACTTACCGGTCGCAAATCAACCGCAAACATGGGACGTTGGGACAGTTTCTAACTTCCAATAAATCAAGTTTTCTCGATTTTGGAACTCATTTTTTCTCGCATGTGATACGGATTAACACAAACTATTTGAAGATAAATATATACGTATATGTTATCTATATACCGGAGAAAACCGATCGCAGAACGGTGGAGCGACAAGAGAGAAATCGGTTTACGAAATCAGCTTCTTGCTGACAGTTTTCTGTGGCTGTCGCGCTTCAACTCGTAAGCGCGCATGTTTTCGGCGATTGCTGGCCGGCCTTCGATGTCTAGGGTGACGCGCAGGGTCGACGGCAAGGTCGAGGGGTCGTGCAGTTAGGGTTGGGGTTAGGTTTTTTGCAAAAATATCTCTCTCTGTCTCTCTCTCTCTCTCTCGGAATACATATAAGAATGGGGGTCGGGGGTTTCGGATGAAGCCCGTGGGTTCGAATTTTGTAATGAAAAAGGGGGGCTCAGGTCTTTGGGTTTTGCTACTTGCCGTGTGTGTGTGTGTGTGTGTGTCTATATATATATATATATATATATATATATATATATATATATATATATATATATATATATATAAACAAATATATATAATATATATATATATATATATATATATATATATATATATAATATATATATATATATATATATATATATATATATAATATATATATATATATATATATATATATATATATATATATATATATATATATATATATTATATATATTTGTTTATATAATATATATATATATATATATATATATATTTGTTTATTTTTTTATATAAATAAAACTTATTAGCTACTATTTTCCCCTATAAATATTCTGTTAAAAATCTTTTTTCTTTTTTTTATAAATAGTGTTATATATATATATATATATATATATATATATATATATATATATATATATATATATATATATTATATGAAGGTCACCAATTCAACCCCAACCAGCTGATCAGGGAGACCCTTCGGCAAATCGCTAAGATTAGCTGGCAATGTTCACACTCCGCGGACTTCGTCTGGTCGGCTCTGACCTAACCCTGGGCTCGGGCCAGCGACCGGTTTTTGGGTTCTGCCGTCTTTTGTTGTCTGTGTTTCATCTCGCGCAAGATGCGCTTACTTGTATAGGCTTCGGCATTTTGCGCCTGATACATCAATAAAGCTCTGTTTCGACCAATATATATATATATATATATATATATATATATATATTGGAAAAAATCCCTCGATTTATTAATGAAGCCTCAAAATGTCGAAACCTGAACACGTATACAAGGCACAAAAGGTCGAAGCCTATACAAGTATACCACCAAAAGGAAAGAAGAAGGGGAAAGACGAGTCAGCTGCCAAAATCTAGGAGTGGAGCAAGGACCAGAATGCTCTCGGACTGTGGGGGCACAGAGTGCTCCGTTTACGGCATTGGCGGAATACTTCCCGAATGAGCTGGTCGGCTGAGTATTGGTGACCTTCGTATCTCGCCTTGTTGTGATTCTTCCAAATCGCCCACGTGGCGGCCGCTACGACGATCTGGTGGCCGCGGGAGGCTGACCCAGGAAGCCGCGAGATCGTGGAAACGTCTACCACCCGACTCAATACTGTATTGCTGGTTAAGGGTTCTCCAGATACCGCCTGACAGGCTCCCCTGACAGAAGATGTGGTCGATAGTCTCCATCTGACGCTCAGAACAGCAAGAGCATGCTGATGCTAAGCTGATCCCAATAGTGTTGACGATGTCGTTTGTTGGCAATTTCTTTCTAATGACTCTCCACATAAGGAAAGATCACTTCTTAGGGATGCAGGTTTGCCAATAGTGCGCAGTGGAATGGTACGGCTGCCCGGTTCCCTGGACAGCGATTCTCGCCGACCTCACCGAAAAAGCCTCCGACGCATTTTTTTTAATATTATATTTTTTTTTTAATATATATATATATATATATATATATATATATATATATATATATATATATATATATATATATATATATATATATATATATATATATATATATATACTCCATAAAAATAGTAAACACTAAACAATTCATATAAAATAATCTGAAATTATTTTATAAATAAAACTAAATATTTTGAATTCTATATTTGTTAAATATATAAAAACCTTTATAAATAAAAACTCAATTGTATATATATATTTATCTTTTCATATATATACATATTTAACTACTAAGGTAAATACACTAGCTATTATAACTTAAGTAAATATTTAAGAAATAAAATAATGTAAATGACTATAATAGCCCTATCTAGGATAGTGGGGGTGACATTATACCAAGTCTTATACCGTGGAAGCATGTGGCTATATCCAGCCATAGAACTATGGGACCGTGCACATGCTCAACTTGAACAATCGCATTCTTTGAGCGTCTTAACCCGTGGCACCTTCTATATGACTAACTGTGATACCGTGGGACATGCCCGCTATGATATCGATAACCCATAGCATAATTTTGCCTAACTCAATCGTGCGGTCGAAGGACCCAGTTCTAACTTTGAAAACCATCATGGAGAACATCTAAACAACATTATGAGACTTTTTTCATGTTCTACACACATAATTGACTCAATAGGATTATTCTCTTAGCTATGTGGATTCGTCTCTTTTATTCAAGAATATTTAGTGCATTCAAAATATCCAGTTTATTAGTGTAAAGGCCAAGCAGAAGCAAGTTCATCGAAGCCACCCACCTAAGCGATCTGGAGTTGCCTAGACCGAGTGGGATTTCGAGCAAGCCATTATATGGCTAAGTCCAAACGTCGTTGTATTGTGATTCCTCTAATTGAACTGAACAAGATGGGACATTACAGTATGTGCCAGATACTAGCCACGTGCTTGCTCACTCGGAGATCTATGTCGGGGCGAGTTTGTTTTATAAGGAGCAATCGGTGGAGATCTTGGATCGGAGGAAGAAAGTCATGAGGGGTCGGACCATCCCTGTAGTTCATGTCCCTTAGAGGCATCATGCACCAAGCGAATCGACTTAGAAATGCGAGGATACGATCTGCAAGCATTTTCCCTATCTCTTCATTGGGCTAGGTATGCATGCATTATTATTCAGTTATATCTATCTTTGTTATTATATTATATGTGTCTAAATTTCGAGGACGAAATTCTCTAAGGTGGGTAGGTTGTAAGCCCTCTGAATTTAAATTCTAGGGTTAATATCTAATTAGGAAAGATTAAGATAAATTAGGATTTAAATATAATTAATTATAAATTTTTAGTTGTTAATAAATTTTCACTTTCATTTATGATCATCAAATGCACCTTGCCGTGACTTAAAAATTAGGAGCATAAGACTAGTCATTTTCTCAAAATAAATTTTCCATGCATGATCTACACAAGACACTCTACACCCGTGGCTTTCATGTCCCATAAAACGAACCTCCTTGTGCCCTATTTTAATCGCACAGTATTCCTGACACAAGGGCCAATTTTAATTCCTACCATGAAATCACTTTCACTTCCCACTTAAATTTGAGACACCATTTCGACCCAAACCTCTCAACCCAAACTATGGCCATGACCCAAATAAGCCTACTACATACATGACACTTGTGTCCCATTCAATTGAGCCCTAATATGCATATATATCCATGATCATATATGACTTAAATTATAGTCATGAGCACACTTAGCCCAAACCTAACCCAATCTAACCCAAACTACCCAACCCAAATGCATATGACCACCTTCATGACACTCCCAAACACACAATACCATTCACCCCTATAAAACACCAAACACAAATCCTCAAACCTAATGGACAAAACCCATTGTCCATGAAAGCTAATAAGGATTACTTCATGACACTCCACCCTCATATATTTAAATGTTAACCATTTATGGACAAGCCAAAGGGTGGCTCCATTAATGCATTCCATCACTTGTCCATCAATTCTAATTTCCATGACCAATCCTTTATGACCACATCACCTTTACAATAAATGCATACCCTCCCTACACTCAAACTCTCCTCTCCTTTTCCCTATAAAAACACATACACATACACACACCCATGTTGGCCGGCCAAGAATAAGACACCCAAACCCTAAATACTCTCTCTTCCCTACATTCTTTTCGTCACTCCTCTCTATCTCCTTTCCCCCTTCCACCATGGCAGCAGGCCACCCACCACCTAAAATCGGCCGCCATCGCACATAGTCGCTGCTGCTATACCTTAGATGCTGTTGCCGCCACACTTATTGCACACGCCGCCTAGGCCGACCACCACCGGGCACCTCATACCCCGGCGACCCCAGTACCAACCCCCCATCGTCGGTCACCGCCGAAGGCCGTCGACCCGGCCAAAACAGCATCACATTTGCTTTTGATGCCGTAGCACTTATTGTTGCTGTCGTCGCGTTGCAGTTGCTGCCACGTGCCAGTCAACCGGCCACTAGTCCCACGTACCCTGGCGACCACCCAGAGGTAGGGCCCCACCTTCGACAGCCTCTCAAGGCCGTCCAACCTGGCTAGACAGCAACCAGTGTTGTTGTTGCCTTTTCTCCGCGGCACGTGCTGCCATTGTCGTTGTCCCCAGCAAACACGGATGCGTACCGGTATCCTTCCCCCTCGCACAGCCCCGCACATCCCCTTGGCAGTCGGGATACACCCCCACACTAACGAGGAAGCACTACGAGGGCCGTCGCACTCGCCCGAATAATCGAGAATGCACACGCTCTCCGAGGTATACAACTCTACCCATTTCTTTCTATTAAGTTACATATTGTTTGTGCACCCTCACAACTAAACACATAACCGTGTTCAATACTAATGACACTCCCTCAATGTTGTTAAACACTTTCAAGTATTAATGTGACACTTGTCAAGTAAACATATACCATGTCTCGAATATATGTCATATGTGTTATGATAGATTAATGCCTAGTTTTTCTAAGGAAGAGAATTAGCCAATTGATATGTAATACAAATCATATTAATGCTTGGTATCATGTTTGATAGGGTGGCTAGATTGAGAACATATGAGTATGCCTATGGTTCAAGTTGTTATCACGTAGAGGGTGTTGAGCTATGCATATGTGCATAGGTAGGTGTTATCATGTTGTAATTAGAATAGTCTTGCATGCTAGATGGATACGTGATCAACTTGTGTGAATGAGCCACAAAACGATTAACCTTAGCTTGTAAATGATAGTGGAATGATTTTGAAGGTTTCATGATCAAGTTGTGATCATGGGTAGCCTTGGAACAATATAGCTTAGCATACGGTAGCGTAGCAACTAACCTATTATGCTTGTAGGTTCCCATGACGATACAGTCGTGATAGAAGGGACCAGAGCATTACTTACACATGTCGGAGTCGCAGGCAAGTATACATTGCCTTGTATTTTTGGTTTAAATATGTATTTATGATTCACGGTTATGTGCTCTTGCTTGAGTGGACCTAGTTAGGTGAGTCCGAGAATGCCTCAGGTATAGTATATGATGGCATCGACACCATGATATGCATACTCGACTTAGCTCTAGGTGACGTACCCTCAATTGCGAAGTTATTATCATGACTTCCATGCCCTCGACGTACTTTACGATACGATATTGAGTGAGATCATGATGAGGCACGAGCTAACGCTCTCGACTGGCCATCGGTACGAGTAGCACGTATGACGGTATATATGTAGTGGTGATGGTTCTAGTTAGTTATGACCTTATATCGAGAGCAGATGTTTGACTCATGGATACGACTTGTACATTTCCTAGGACGGAAAAGATAATCAGTAGGCGTATGGGACAGACAGTCATTTTAGCCTCAGTGTTATCCGATTATGGGCTTGGTTACCCGGTTATGGGCCATACAGACACTAGGGATATGTTCGACAGCGGCCACTAGCTGTACGATGGGTACGGTCGGGAGGTATGCTAGTATATGTACATTTAACAGCTCATGATCCGACATCGGCCCGTAATTTGATGCCACTTCCTTATCTACCTACCCATATGCACCAACGTTGTCTTCATGTTCATTCATTTAGTCGGGTTAGCTCACCCCTTTATATTTATATCAGTATTTACTTTATTGTATGTTCCTTTCTGTATCTTGTTATATTTTCTGAGGACCTGGTTCCTTTCCAGATCCAGACAAACATCTGTACCGACGGTGTATGGACCAGGAGTTGAGACAAGATATGTGGCAGAGGACTACGAGGTGCTACCTGAGGAGTTTACTTGATTCAGGGTATGCTAATGTTTTGGCTGAGGGCATCATTATCCAGTTAGCCGCTGCTCTTAGCTAGTTATCTTTCAATTTTTAGTACTTTCATTCTGTTTTGTTTTGTAGGTTTGTTCCCACTAGACTCTGGCTTATTTTGTCGTACTATGGATATTTAGACTACTCTGTATTTATTTTAGTATTTTTCCTATACTATTTCTGTGGATAAGATTTTGATGATTACATGTTATTTGTTAGTATAGTTACATTTACAGCGTAGTACACCTAGGTGAGTCCATCAAATTGGGTAGCTCACGCTAGTCTATATCAGCTAGCCAGATTGTCCAGTCTCCAATATGTATGGGACAGGGGTGTGACACAAAATTTGAATCAAATTCAAATTTAAACCATCCAAATCTTTATACAATATTTACATCATCCTGATCTCTTAGAGGATAATCAGACTTGGGATGGAATAGGGATTTAAATCCAAATAGAAAACAAATTCAAACAGGTATATAAATACTCGAGAAATCGATCGAAAGGAGATTACATAGCCGCATCACCTCTTAGACGAATCCCCGGCGCATCTGTGACATGCTTCCGACCACCGCACGCGCACCTTCGACCTGCTTGCACCACCGCAGACATCGCCGGTTGCCAAAAAATGTGCCTGAATTGCGCTTAACAGAGCCACAACAGTGCGACAGCATCAGCCTGCGCACCTTGTTTTGAGGTCAGATTTCTCCTTCCATCTTCGATTATTTTTCAATCTAATAAATTTAGGGTGTAGCCTATACGACCAGGAAGATATCTCTTCATCTAGTTTTAATTTTAGTACAATATTCTGCTAATAAATATTTGTTAAACGTCAAGAAAAAAACCCACAGAACCCATGTTCAGCAATTGACAACTTCGACGGTGAGAACCCTAAATAGGAAGGCAGCTAGATGACATAATTTTAGGTATTTTTAAAATATAATTAAAGGATTATATAGTTAACCTAAGCTGCATCAAAACACTTAAATTACTTTTTTTTATGATTTGCAAGATAAATCAGTGAGAAGTCGAAAAAAATCATGCGAAAAACAGTTTTAAAAACCTAGAAAACTACTGATATGGGATCCGTCTCGACAAACGAGCAACTTGGTCACAATTCAAAGGCATCAAAAAATGTGTATGGATGTTGTGAACGTGTGGACTTTGACAAAACTCGAATTGGTTGCGTGTGCACGACGAATTCGATGCGTATCGATCGAGGTACACCATATCGGGCCCTTTACAAAAACCCCAATTACTTTGTGCACATACGCAACATTGTGACGAAACATGCACCACTTGACTCGTATCATTTTTCTGGTCCTCTGAGCCAAGTTTGGTCCGATTCTGAGAAGATCGACCGGAACGCTATTTTGGTGGACCCATGATTCGACTCAATGGACGATTTTGCGCACAATTTATCGGAATCAAAAATTGGACATATCGTTGAGTTTGTATCAAAAAACTGGACTCATAGGTATATAATTTGTCGACAAAGTGGGTCAACGACGGACACTGTTTTGATCCGAAATTACCGTTTTATCCCTATGTCCAGAATTGGACTTGTGGGTAGTCAAATTTAGACGTTTTTTATGCCAAAAACATGATTGGTGATGTCTATTTTTGTAACCACCACTTTTTCGGAACAAGAGTATTTTTTACTTTTTTTTCTAATTATTGTTATTAGTGTGATTTCACATTATATCTTGAGTGACAAATTAGTTTTCAAAACTAGAATTTATATTTTGATTAATTATCTAAATAATTAATAGTGCATATGTGTTATTATTGAATATGACTAATGGTTAGCCTTTGACTAGAATAGTGCTTAGTGATCCTAGAGGACCTAAACTAACTTATCATAACCATCCAACTAGATGATTAGGACTAGCCTAAATGACCTTTAGTTAGTCTCTGGCTAGATTAGAAGATTTAGTTAGAAAACTTGACTAAACACCTAATTAGGAATGAAGGTTCAATCCCTAACTTGTCATAACTAAAGGGAGGGGTGTAGTGGACCTTTTCTAATTAACCAAACCCTAAATTTAACATCATGTGACAGCCCACCTTCCTATTAAAGCCCCACTTCATCTTCTTCCTCTTTCCATTTTTATTTCAAGTCCTAATTTAGGAGCTTTTTCTCCAAATTGCTCCTACATCCAAATTTCAACCAAATTGACCCAAATTCGTTTCATTCCCTTCTCTTTGGAGAAGAGAAGCCTCTATTGGCTAGCTAAAAAGGGATTAGAAGGATTTGGAGCCTTGAAGCTTGGTGGAGATCTAGATCTAGGAATTTTATATTGGGAATCCATCTTCCTTTTGGTATGAGCTCTCTAAACCCTTCTATTTTATTTCATTAGTGTAACTACATTCATTTAGGACCCCATTTGTATTAGGGTGCCATTAGAGAGAAGTTAAGGCCCTCCTCTTCCTATTTGAAGATTTTTTCCGTTTTATTTTGTTACAATTGGGGGAAATCGAATTTATGACCCCTAAGTGTTCGATACGTGCCCCCAAAGGAACTTTCGTATCCTTTTTGAGTCGAGATTGGGTGTATGTGTCCTAAATAAGATACGTAGTATTGTGTCATGGTATCTCATGATATACATGGCTAGATTTGGGTATATACATGTGTTTTTTTGTCCAAAACAATCCAAATTCGTCATAATATTCATCCACGTCTTTAGTAGCCATAGCAACTTAAAAATATCATAACTCCTAGCTCAAGACTCCGATTAATTTCTTTTTTTAAAGAACCGTATCGATGTTAGCTTTCCAAATATATATATTAATAGGCCAAATTCATTCTAGAACCTTCTGTAAAATTGTTTGAGTGTCAGCTGTCCGAAAGACAAATGCATTTCGGTGTTTTTGCGATTCCGGGAGCTTCCGGGCATGAAAATATGATCCGTTTAAAGTTTTGGAAAGATAATACGAAGGGCTAAGATATACTTTAATCCTAGAATTTAGTGAATTTGTATAATAGATGCAGTATTGATTTTAAGTAGAAAACTGACTATACGACATAGGCATTTTGTGTATCCTATGAGCCTATGTAGTATGGATATTAAGTGAATGTAGGTATCATAGGTTGTCAAGTATATGTATGATATATATATATATATATATATATATATATATATATATATATATATATATATATATATATATATATATATATATATATATATATATATATATATGATTAGGTAATATGATGTGTTAGTTAGTGTGTGTTAATGTTGATACAAATGGTTATCAAGTAAGCCAAATATAAATAAGTTATGTGTCAAGGTATTAAAGTTGTGGACAATGTGAAACCCGTAATTTTCCAGTTATATTTTTTGTAATTTTACTAATGTGTTTTTGCCAGTTAGTTTTTCAAATTATTATTAATATTAGTTAATAGAAAAATTCTTTTCAAAAATTATTTTTCTGGAATTTTGAGTTGGACCAGACCTGTTCCCGAACCCGTTCCCGAGTCCCGGACCTGTGTCTGAACCCAAGTTCGAATCCGAGCCAATCTTGGTTTTCGAAATCATTAATTGAAATATTATTAATTGAGTTTTTCATAAAGAAAAATTAATATTTTTCTTTTAAAATTTTCTTTAAACTCTCTCACTCTTTCCATTTATTCACTCAGCCAAAATAAATTCTTTACCAAACTCTCATTCATTAAACTCTCTCTCACTATCAATTGTTGCCAGCAAAAGGAAAACCCTTTTCCTTTTCCTTCCTGACCAAAAACGCACGGCCAAGTTTTTTCCCCTTTCCAAACGTCCGCCGCCACCCCGACTCCTCGCTTCCTCTTCTGGTAACCCCCTTCTCTTCCGGTAACTCCCAAATTCTTTTCCCCATATAAACCCCTTCACCATTCACTTCCATCACCACCATCCCCATTCCCCAAATCTAGGCCCTAGCCGATTCCGGCGACTCGAGCTCCTCCGGCAGCCGACGTCCGTCCCTCGTCGCACCCCGGCGACACCTACCGACCGCTCTCGCACCCTTCACGCGATCTCCCAGCGGCCTAGGCCGGCGACCGCGAGCCTATCCGGCGCATTCTGCCGTCGCTCCCTATCCGCGCGGCCCCGCCCAGGCCGACCCGACGCCGTCGAGCCCTCTGGCCGTCGTTCCCGACCGCCCAAGGCCGCCACCCCGGCATCGATCCCACTCCGGCCCCGATCCGAGGCCGAGCCCAGACGAACCCTGCGGTTTTCTGGTCTTCTATTCCGAGCTCGATCATCTGTTCCCGTAGGCGTGCTCGGATTTGCTGTCCGACCCCGGTTCGGTACGCATAGCGCAGCCATGATCCGGCGAGGCGTTGTTCCGAGCTATTTTTCGCCGTCCGTGAGTTCCATTTCTCTATTTCTGAGAGCTCTAGCCGAGCACCCGAGGTATATCTCGTATTCCCGTGTCCCTCATCTTTGTGTCGATGATGATTTTGGTCCCCGATCCCGTTACGGGATTCGGTTTAGACGATTTTGATTTCGGAAATTTCCGAAGTATATTTTGTGCTGTGGTTGGTTTCGAGATAATAAGTTCGATGGTTTTCATTTCTCCTGTGGCTTCTCAGAAATTTTGAGTTAGTTCGGAAATGGTTCTGAGATTTTGATATTATTTCTGTAGGTTGGTTTTTGAGAAATTTTACTCTACTGTTGGTTTACTTCTGTGATATTTCGGGTTTCCGAGTAATTTCGGTCTTCCGAATATCCTTCGAAAACGTGTTATGGTTATATTTTCGGGTTCGATATTATTTTTGGGTTAATATTATTGGTGGATTGAATAATTGGAGTTTCCCTGGTTTGGGATAGTATTTGTGTGTTGTTGGCACATTTTTTCCAGTATTGGGTTGTCCCAAATATAGAGGAAATGTTGTCCAATTTTCATAAAACTTTATATATGATTTTCAAAACTGGTTTTCGAAATGGTTTATTAAATTGGATTTTTGGGCGACGACCGTACCGGTCCATGGGCCCCTAGCAAAATGCAAACGAAACCGGGGTTTCCGGACGTTGAGGCATTAGCTATTTTGACGATTGGACCAAGTCTGAGACTCGAAATTTAATTTAATTTAATTACTAGTTTTATTTTGTAATTAAATTCTAGGATTTTTAGGGACTAACTAATATTTTCCTTCTTACTTTAATTCATGTAAAATGATCTGTAAGGGCATAAGCCCATTTATTTCTGCTAATTTTGTAATAACCAGTAATGTGTTCGTATTTTTCTGATTTTGTTCTGAAACGTAAAAATTTAGAAATGATAAACAATTATAACATTTTAGAAATTCATGTTCTTCTCATTTAAGAAAAATATAGTTTTATTATATAAATTATAAAATACCAAGTTTTGCCAATAAACCGATAAATACAAAGTTTTTCGAAATTAAATATAAAGTGATCTTTCCATCATAATTAAATATAACGCATTAGATAATCGAGTTTCGTTTGTTAGTATAATAAAGATTAAAATTGACTAGGACAAATTTAGAGATTGTAACTAGCACATCTAGCATGACAACTTTTGAAATCTAAGGCAGACTTCTCGATTGTAGGATTTCGAGGACAAGTCTGAAATTCATCTCGAAGACATTACCCTCATTCCAGTCAAACAAAGGCAAGTACAATTTGTGTTAGTTTACCAATTATTTAGTAATCGTTTTATTGCAAGTTTAAACCACAATGCAACACGGAACTCTCTCTGAGAGCATTGACTGATTGATTGTTGGGTACTGGAGGAGTAGTGTAATGAGTATGACCACATCCAAAGTAGTATACTGACTGTGTTAGCTTACCCCTCATACACACGGGGATAAGCCATATCGTATCAATAGGATACAACTGTACAACCCAATCCGATCATATTCATTGCCTATTCACATCACAATGTTTTAACTGCTGGAAAACTATTTATTTCAAATTGTTTAAAAGTGCATAACTCTATTATTAATTCAATTGTTAGATTATCATTAATTGTACTTTGCTCCCTCCTGACTGGAGACCCAATATTTTAGGTGTCACTGATGATTGCTGAGCTATAGCACAATAGCTACTATGATTCAGTACCATATTCTGCTGTGTTACCGGGGACCCCTTTAAGGACGCAGATCCTGAGGCTGACGAGACAGCCATTCTAGCTAGTTGTCGTTTTAATTCGAGTTTCTTTTATTGGAATTTTTTTGTAGACTTGAATTCAGTATTTCCTTTCAGCATTTTCAATTACAGATGTATTCCATTTTGTTGATTAATAAAAGTTTTAAAATTCTCGAATATTCAGTTGTGACAAATGTATAGATGTTGTTGTGATTACCTGCTAATGGAACAGCTTACTGCCGCCGTCTCACAACGGTGCAGCCTGGGCATGATCTGGTTCGACCCAATTATTTAGGATCGGGTCGTGACATGAGGATACCATGAGGATATTGGTATCGTGACACTCAAGTATCATGAGTTAGAATAAGTGAGTATTGTGACTCGAGTAAGGTATCATATTTGGTATCAAGTATTAGTATTAGAGTTAGTTGGATAAGTATATGGAAAAATAAGGTATTGGTCAAGATACTAAGATATTGGATATTAGAATTAGGTAATAGATGATATCAAGATGTCAAGTGCTAAGAGTAGGATGAGCGAGTCCATGTGTGTTTGATTGGTATAGTATGGTAAGCATAGGATATCCTGGGATAATTTTGACAGGTAATGGAATAGAAGGGTATATTGATATATTGATATATATAGGTATATAGGTAAACATATTTCTATAATCTATAGCTATACATATCATAGGGTAAGGATATAGATATATTGATATCAATTGTAGGTAAACTAGGATACATATTTATGCATATATATATATCGAAGATCAAAGAGAGATAGATATAGGTATATGTACAAATAGAAATAAGATACTAGAATACATATTAAATTACATAGGGTATAGGTAAGATAGCCAAGACATGGTGTAAAATATGGCATACTTAATGAATTAAGGTATCATGACATATCATGGTATAGGATATGTCAAGTATTAGGTAGAACATATGGTATCCTAAGGATATGCTATCTATATACGTATATATAAGTGTATATGTATATGTATAGGTAGTTAAGCAATTCTAAGGGTAAAGGTAAATACCTTAGTAGCAAGGTAAGTAATGGATATGCATATAATAGTAAGGATACAATATCATATATGTATCTTATATAGGTATCATATAGATATCAATATTATAGGATACATTGAAATATAGATATATATTTATACGTATAGTATAAGAGATATATTATACTATGTGGATATGGTATATGGATATCTTGGTGTACTATGACATGTAGGGTGGATATATATATAGTATATGAGTAAGGAAGTAACCAAGCACCATAGTTAAGTATAGACAAACATGTATGAGGGTATAGTAATGGGTAAATGGTTTGCGATATGGGTCTATAGTAGGATATATATATATATATATATATATATATATATATATATATATATATATATATATATATATATATATATATATATATATAAAATATAGGTAAAGGGTAAATATTTAGATATGGGTAAAAGGTATACTGGTATATGTTATGGGTAGGTAAAGGTAATGGTATATGTAATAGGCATTGGGTACATCCATGCATATATAAAGGATAAATTGGCTAAAGTAATCCTAGATAGTAGGTAACTACTAGAGATGTAAGATATATGTATTGATACTTGGTAATATTAGCTATTATGGCTAATACCTTCAAGGTATAGACCTAGAAACGAGGTGTTGACCAGCATTGACTAGAAAATCTAGTTTACGTAAGGTATTGACCCTAGAACTAAGGTATTAACTAATCGTTAAGATATTTGAGATATGGGCTAAGGGTAAGTGGATAGTATCTATAGATGATATATGTAATTTGGGATACCATAGTATATGTACTACAAAAAATAGGCTTTTAGCGACGGCGGTATCCGTCACTAAAAGTCGTTTTTTCCGTCGCTAAAGCCAAATAGCGACATATCAGCGATGGAAACAGTTTGTCGGAAAATCACGTGTCGCTAATTTCAATCAGTCGCTAGTTTGTCGGAAATAGCGACTGATTAGTGACGAATTTAGCGACACGCTATTTATTACAAAATGCGACGTATTAGCGACGGAAATTTCGTCGCTACTTTTACCGACTAACTAACGACAGGTCCGCGGCGTATTCCAAGATTAATGTTGTGATGGTATATCGACGGAAAAGTACATCGCTAAAGTGTTTTCGATACGCTATTGGTATCGGACAGGCTTGTAGCGACGAACCGGTTATGTCGCTATTCCGTCGCTATACTTTAAATCTATATTTTCCAGAACCTTAGCGACGGAATGTTCCAGAAATTTCGTCGCTCTTCCGTCGCTATACTGTAATTTTCCTGATATTCCGTCGTTGTTCCGTCGTTGTCTCGTCGCTAAATACAATTTTGTGTGTCTATATTTGTGTTTCCTGCACTCCACATCCATGTTGACAGTTACACACACAATATACAGTCATATAAACAGTTTCTAATACAGATATATAAACAGTTACACACATACCAAAAAGTTTACAAACAGTTTTCAAATACACACGTACCAAAAATGTTACAAATTGTTCTCAAATACAAACAGTTTCCAAATAATATCTACGTCGACGGCGGCGGGAGAGGCGACGGGTGGGTTTAGCTACCCAGCACATTTCGCAATGCGTCTTCGAAATCCTTCCGAGACAAAGGAACTCTCAAAGTCGGTGCTGGATCCGTCGGTGTTGTAGCCGGAGGTGCTGTAGCCGGATGTGCTGGAGTCTATAGCGGAACTGAATCGGTCGAATTCTGAACCACCGGAGCCGCGGTCAGAGCCGAAACGACCGGTACTATAGGTGTCGGAGCAGAAGCTCCTGCACTACCGTATATGTAATTTTGTAAATCCTATAATATACGGGTAATAGTGACCTGGTCGTAGACGGCAGCACCGCCGGTGGGAAGTACTGGTACAGGTGGAGGTGGAGGTGGAGGTGGAGCTCTGGAAACGACGGACGACTGGGATGCAAATGATCCAATACCGTATATGCTTCCGCCTTTTCCTACTCCGACCGTATCTACCCATAGTTTGTTCCTATCCATCGGCTGGCTAGGTCCAGCCCCCTCACCTCCCTCACCCCCCTCACCGACCCGACTCTCAAACTCCTCCTATATTATATAAACGTAAATAAATTTAGAGTTAATATAAAGACTCGTAGTAATGTACCGATACCGATATCAATACTCATAGTAATGGGCCGATACCGATACTCATACTCATATAGTAATAGATCGATACCGATACTCACATAGGAATGGCTCGATACCGATACTCTGGGTATCGGACCATTCCTATTAGTATCGGTATCGCAATCGAAATCGGTATCGGTCATTACTATATGAGTATGGGGTACCGATATCGATACTCGTAGTCCAATCATCTACAATTATAAAAATGTAATACATATAAAGAATAAGAAAACTTACATAAACTTTGGCGGCCCGCTCATCTACGAGCTTTCCATCGCTCTTGCGCTTGTGGGTATGCGCAAAGACTGTGGGAAAGTCGACGGTGTCCGGATCTCCGCCTTTCCAGGCGACCTCCTCGCGCTTGTACAATTAAACATAAATTAATACTCATTTTGTAGAGTTTAAGACTTAAAATTTTGACAATTTAATAGAATACTCACCAATCGGCGCATGTGCTCTGAAGACGGGATCGAACCACCCGTGTGCTGACCAGCCTTAGCACGGGCAGCCTTCGCCTTCTCAGACTTGGCCAGATAGGCCGAGTTCTCCATTTTCTTCTTCATCTCCACCCAGAAATCCGCTCTGAGCCACTCCTTGCACCCATTTTCTGATCCACTACCTCTCAGGCTCTCCAGCGCCTTCTAGTCGTAGATCATGTCACGTATCCTTTTGCTGGATACGGTCTTGTAGCACCTCCGGATGGCCTGGTCCCTATGCTCCGGCCACCAGTACGACGCCTGCAAATAAGATAAACGCACATGACTGAACAAAGTTTTGATACATATTGTAAAGAAAGACCACTATACATACCCTCAGTGCGTCAAGCCAAACGAACCGTATCTCCGTCGGGATGTCGCCAAAGTTCAGGTACGGCCCATGTAAACTACGACGAATCAAGTCGCCTAGATCTCGCCCGACGCAGATCGAAAAAAGCCTAAGATAAGAAAACAATATACGGCATCAGCTACTATAAAGAATATATGAATTTACAATAAACTAAAATACATATACTTACGTCTGCCCATCGACCCACAGTTCCGGAAGATGGACGTCGGCTGGGCGCTCCGGTAACCTCGGAGGATCTCCTACGCGTCGTCTGTAGACTCCGTGCTCGACCACCAAGTTCGGATAGGGATTGGCCGCAATGGGAGTGGCCGCAGGGGTAGAAGCGGCCGAAGTGGTCGTAGGAGTAGTCGTCGAAGTATTGGCCGAAGGAGTAGCTCCCCCGACCGATGAACGGGCCGCGCTCGAAGATAACCCATCATGAACATCTAGGAAATCATCCTCGTCGACAGGTGGACGGCCTGGACGCTCCAAAGGAGCCGGACGTGAGCCAGACCCATGCTGCAAACGTCTACGTCTGCCTCCCGCCATAGGCAAATTTGAATCACGTCCGCGTCCACGTCCACGTCCGCCTCCCGCCATAGGAAAATCTAAAAATGCATATTTAATACACATATTTTTAATTCTGTATACTTCATATTTGCTATATGTAACCGAGATATGCATATATTTTTGATACATAAAACCTAACTACTAATACATACACATTCCCTTCCTGTCTGAGACTCTGTCCCTGGATAAGCCCTCATACATATACTGTCCCCTGAGCCTGATACTCAGTCCTAACTCGACTCCTAGACACACACACACCCTGACACATGATACTATCTAATTTTTTATACTTTTTTAACCTGGATACTATCAAATGATTTTTTACCCTCTCTGACCCCCCTCTACTTTCCTGCTTCTTATTCGACTCTCTCATATGATATCCATCTCAACCAAAGAGTAGAGAAATGTGAAAATATTAATATTAACCAAGGATCGGTATCGAAATCAGTATCATCATGAATCTCATGGCTTGTTCTACCAGAGCATAATATAAAACCAAACGTGTGAATCAGAGCTTCACATTCTAACATTGTGAATGTGAAGCTCTGCTTCATGTTTGGTTTTATATTATGCTCTGTTAGAACAAACTATGAGATTCATGGTGATACTGATTCCGATACTGATCCTTGGTTAATATTAATATTTTTACACTTCTCCACACTTTGGTTGAGATGTATATCATGTGATGCGGAATAGGATGCCTCATGACCCGAATGAGAAGAAGGGGAGTAGGGAGGCTCACTCTATACACTCATCCACCTACGATATACACTCTATACACTCTTAATTATGCAAGCCTTTTGAGGTAATCAGCATTATACTAGATTTCCGAAAAGATCTATAACTCTGATAGGCCCAAAATACTTGGCATAAGTAAATTTAATTTTCAACACTTACCTATCTACTACTAAGATATCTTATATATATCCTTCTAGGATACTCACTCTATACCGATATCTTAAATTTGATTTTCAACACTTACCTACCGCCTAGACACCGCCTAGACGCCTAAGCGATCAATATCGATACTCATAGAAATAGTCTGATACTGATACCGATACCTAGAGGGTACATTGATACAACAATTGTTCTCATACAATATATACAGCCTTATTAACAAATACACAATTGTTCAAATACAATATTTATTCAAATAAAGTGGCTTCGTCAGAGATCGTGGGCTGCTCATCGTAGTTTGTGTGTATAATCATTTGAATGTTTCATCTTATTGATTCAATAAAGTATTTGTTCTATTGTCCCGTGGAGCATGTCGATTTCGACAGAACCATGTAAAATAATACATGTTTGTGATTTATTATTGTTACTATTAGTTTCGTTAATTGTTCTTCTTATTTTACTCATTCCTTCTTGGTATTTTTATTTTTATTCTATCGTTATTGTTTGTCCATACGGATTTCCAACATAGATGTCTTGAACAATAGAAAAAATCTTAATGCTTGTATGGGTACACTCAACAGTGCATGCGGCTTATATTTTGGTGACAGTTTAGTCAGGATATGTTAAATACACTAAGGCCTCGTTTGGTTCGCAGAAAGGGAAGGAAATCATTCTTTGCTTTTTTTTCATGGGCATGGTATACTGCAATTTTATCAATTTTCCTTTCAAGTATTTGGAAATGCCATGAATATATAGTTAGAATAAATGCATAATATTGGGAGGGAAAGTGAATCCTTGGGATGAGTGGGGGAACCATTCCTCCCTATTTTAATTTCACTTGAGAACCATTGCTTGTTGGATACTGAAATTTGTTGGATCTAAATTTTCAAAAATAACATGAAATTTGTTGGATCTAAATTTGTTGGACGTATGCACAGTTACTATAAGAAAAACATGAAATGTGTTGGACCTAAATTTTTAAATTTTGTTGGATACTGAAATTCGTTTACACATGCACAAATCGACATGGTTGGACGAACATGACACGAAGATAAGGACATTTGAAACTTGGCTTTTGTTTACAAAAAATCATTATAAATTTGACTTTACAAATTCTTGATATTTAACAAGTATTGTATTTACATCCAAGTCCTAATTGTCCTGGTTAACTTTTGAAAATAAGGGGGTGCCAAGAAGGTAATTTCTTTGTATCTTTTTGATAAGCTTAAGAAATACTTAAACTTACCTCGGTATTTACTTCTTGAATTATAGGTTTAGCATTTCGTAGAACAAAAAACAACAAACTAGTGGTATAAAGCTTTAGCCTGAAATTGTCGAGTATATATAACTTGAGTAGCCAATTAATTACGAGTACTGATGTCTTGTCCACATAAGTATTAATCTATATATGTAGTGTACGTAACTCATACAGGAGTGCCCTAGAAGCAGGTAATTTGTTGCAACAACAATACATGTAGAGAACGCGTGACCCACTAAAAAAATATAAAGAACACAACATTTCTATCAGAAGGTTGCTACGTCTTCAAGTACCAAATATGGAACAAAGACCTAGAGATAAAATGTATGAAGAACTGTAAAATGGAACAAAGACCTAGAGATACTATGAGGAAATGGTTTATTAGGATTTGCTAAGAAGTTGTTAAGGGGGTCTTCAAGATAGAGAAGAAATGTAAAATGGAACAAAGACCTAGAGATAAAATGTATAACATAAAATTAGATATTTATGGCAAATTGGACGCAAAAACAATAAAAAAAATTTGTGAACAATTAACTAATATGAAATTATAAAAATGACTTTAATATAAAATATAAGAATAATAATATTAGGAATATCCAAATTTGGATTGGTGTGTGGGTGCGTCGGATCTCAGTCCTAGGATTTTATTTTTGAGATCCAACTAGGCGATCACGATAGAGGTGGAGAATAAGACAAGATAGATCAACTCTAGAAATTTGGCATAGCACGGTACGAATTCAAAAGTAGGTTATCAATTCATTCTTCAAAATTTTATCGAATAAGTTCTAAATTTACAAATTATTTTTATACTCTCAAGAAACCAAAAGGAGATAAAGCCAATCTCTAAAGACTTATCCGAAGATAATTAAAAACCCTAGCCAACTCAAAGAGATAAAGATAGGTTAATCCTAACAAAGAAAAATATAGACTAAAAAGTCAAATTGGTTTCCCATTAGAGTGGCTTCGTCGGAGATCGCGAGCTGCTCATCGTAGTTTGTGTTTATAATCATTTGAATGTTTCATGTTTGTTGATTCAATAAAGTATTTGTTCTATTGTCCCATGGAGCATGTCGATTTCGACAGAACCATGTAAAATAATACATGTTTGTGATTCAAATGATTATACACACAAACCCCTCACCCCTAATCGAAACCTAGTCGAAACCTAATCGAAACCTAGTCGAAACCCCTCGCCCATAATCGAAACCCTAATAAGCAAAAAATGCAAAAAACCAAAAATTAGAGGAAAAATGAGAGAAAGAGGAGGAAAAAAGAGTACCTGAAGGGGGGTCGCCGGAGGATGGGTCGACGAAGGGGGGTCGCCGGAGGGGGGGACGCCGGAGGGGTCGGGTGATCGGGGAAAAGAGGGGGGAAGAGAGTAGAATTTTGTTAAAAAATTTCAGAATGAAAATAAAACCCTCTCTTTCGATTTTTACTGAAACGTAGCGACGGATTCTGCCGTCGCTAGTACGTCGTTAGACATTATCCGTCGCTACTATGTCGCTAGTTAGTCGCTAAAGTTATGATATATTTTAATAAAGTACGTCGTCGCCTTTCAGTCGCTAATAGGCGACTGAGTTGTCCGTCGCTAATAATTCAGTCGCTATTTGCCTGTATTTTTGTAGTAATATGGCTTGTTGAGAATTCATGCATGATATATATTTATGATATAGTACTATAAGGTATCCTATAGTATGTGGGTCTATGGTTAGAATTATGACTAGCTTAGATAAAGTTGACCCCTTTGATTAGACAGTTGACCAAACCCTAGATATCAATTTAGTTTGACTAATAGTTAATCAAGGGTTGACTTTTGACCTAGAGAGGCCTAGTATCATGTAGATTGTATTATACACTTTAATTATTATATTATGAACTCATTGTAACCTATACTGCTCCAAATAGGACTCTGTGACTCCAGTTTGGACATCTATACATATCAGTTGCTCAGGGTATCAAACGAGTACATTCTCTGATAGTTTTTATTGTCTTGATATCTGTTATATCCGATTTAGTTGTAGTATTTTACTTAATTTCCGACACGATGGTACACGGACTAGTATACGTTGGATCCTGTCATAAGATGTTATTTATGGACTTTCCTGGTATATTGGTATATTGTTTGATCTTATTTTTCTTGTGCTTGTATAGACACCGATTTGGGAGTGGGATGGCCCCCTGCTTTTGAAATCATGTGTCATGACGTGTCATGTTCGGATCCATTATACTATTCGGACATGGGGAGTTATTAATGGTTATGTGATCAATACCCCTCCTGTATTCCTATTACTTTCTTGCATCATCGCTCACGCTCACCGAACGTAGGGTGTAGCCTGACCTGATACTGCTTGCCTCATAGCTTTTCATTGTGGCTGGCCTGATCCAGTTTTCTTATATTTTTTGATTAATAGTCGGTCAAATGGAACAACCTGATCCTGACCCAAGCCGATCACATAACGTACTAATATCTCAAGGCACCGTTGATGTTTAAATTATACATCAGATATTCATGTACTATTTATATTCCAGTATTTCATACCCTGACATATTATCCAGTTTTACATATCATGTTTATATTCCATTCTTCATATTTCATCTTCTATTCCATTATAATTGTCTCTTATAGAATTTTTCAATTCACATGGAAATGTTGTTAGCATTTGTACTTGCTCATATCCAGACAGGATAATCTCGTTGATGTTTACAAATAATTTAGATGCTGACTGCTCGACCTTTTATGGTTGTGGCATCGACGGTCGCTATTACCAGGATCTTCCTCTTATGCCAGTATCCGTAAAGGATGTACCATCTATTTAGACCAGTTTAGTTAGGTTAGACTGGACTGCGTTCCAGTTGGTTTGAGACTTGTAATATTACTTATATTTTGGGATCTTGTGATTATGTCTGAGACTCTGAACTTGTGTTGTGTTTTCGCATCTATTTTCAGTTTATCTATTTCCATCACATCTTTATGATATTCGTGCTTATCTTCCTTAGATATCTTGTGATTAAGTTGAGATTATATACCTCCGTACGGAGATGACAGGTTTATATATATTGTGTCTAGATGTTGTATATTCTAAATGACCTATACAGCATTCTACCGTTGATACTACGGCGTAGGCTTGACGTACCCACGTTCTCGTACCCCTAATCAGGGTGCGGATCGTGACACGTTTTTGTGGTGGCCCATGCAGGTCAAAGTCGTAACTAATACGATTTCGTAATGGTGCTCGAATTAGAGTACTAATTACGAGCCTACTATTAGGATGAATATTCTAGGTTATGATAGGAGTTGCTCAATCACAGTTAGGACTTTTTGAGAGATTCCTAGGACGACCCTTGAGAATCTTGTTTGAACGTCAATTTGAAATCCTTTTCTTTTGTTTCTGTTCGCCCTTGCTCCTTGTCATTGAATGATCATTATTGATTTTAATTTTTCATATCGAGATGAATACTATGGCACGGGTTACGGTATCTTCTGATAACATATGTTGACGGAAATAACAGGAAAGGTAAAACGTCTACTTGGTTATGGAACCTAGAGTTTATTGCAGCTATATTAGCCGGCGTGGCAGAAACGTAGAGACCTGACTTCGGATGTACATATCTTGGTTATGAGATTTGGGATTTCTCGCTGCTATACTAGTCGGCATAGCAAGGATTTCAGACGACATGATTATAGAGGTGCATACCCAGTTATAGAATCTGCCGTTATCACAGCCTTGCTTACTGGCATGGCGAGGATTCTGACTATCATGATTTTGGGCAGACGCATATGATTATCAGATTGTATCTTGAGAAGGTTCTTAATATATCATCTCTATCTTTCATTTTTGTTATTTTAGAATTATGTTCCATCATTAATTAACTTAGGAGTATGAATAATTTTAGTTATTTTCAGTCCAGTTCCTTATAAGATTTTATTTTATTAATTCCGAAGTTCTTCGGATAGTGTAGTAGCTTGGTAGCTTGCAGATAGGTTTGTGTCCTTAAGTATTTGTGTTGGTTGTTAGTATAGCTTGTGAGTCTTCAAGTTGTTCCATTAGATAGATAAGCGTTATGTATCAGTGTATAAGCCTAGAAGTAACTCAAAGTGTAGTACCATTTATAGCAATAGTTATAACACATATGTCAGAGTATAGTTAACAGTTGGTATCCTATAGTATCAAGCATATATCCAGTATAGTTATGGAGTTAGTGACTGTGTACCAAGGGTGCCAAGAGGGTGCAAGTGTCTAGGATGTATCATGATTGATGAGTAATAAGTGATAGGTGTAGCGTATCAATTTAGTATTAGTGAGTGTTATTGAGGGTGATAATATTAGCTAGGTATATCAATGTGATATTAAATATAGGGTATTGTAAGAAAGTATCATGAGAGTAGGAGTGCAGGTGTCTAAGGTAGTAGAGAGGGGGAGCTAGGCCACCTACAGCGCAGCATCATGTCCCGCACCATCAGAGGGATATACCCCAGAGGGGCAGGACTTTTGTGTTGACGGTCGAGGAGGCCGACGCTATGGGTGACGGGTTAGCAGGTTTATTTTTTCTGTCCTTCTTTTACATCTTGTTGTGTGATTCTACTAACACCTGTCAGGATATTTTGTGTTGTGATAGATAGTGTAGTGAACCTGTTCGAGACTGTGAGATCACGACCAGTAGAACCATGATCTTGTATGTTATTAGATAGAATTTTCTTAACCTTAATTGTTGGGAGCTTGACCTAGAAGGAGTACGGCCATCTTAAATTTTGGAGGACGAAATTTTTCTAAGGGGGTAGACTTGTAACCACCACTTTTTCGGAACAGAGGTATTTTTGACTTTTTTCTAATTATTGTTATTAGTATGATTTCACATTATATCTTGAGTGAAAAAATAGTTTTCAAAACTAGAATTTATATTTTGATTAATTATCTAAATAATTAATAGTGCATATGTGTTATTATTAAATATGACTAATGGTTAGCCTTTGACTAGAATAGTGGTTAGTAATCTTAGAGGACCTAAACTAACTTATCATGACCATCCAACTAGATGATTAGGACTAGCCTAAATGACCTTTAGTTTGTCCCTGGCTAGATTAGAAGATTTAGTTAGAAAACTTGACTAAACAACTAATTAGGAAGGGAGGTTCAATCCCTAACTTGTCATAACTAAAGGGAGGGGTGTAGTGGACCTTTCCTAATTAACCAAATCCTAAATTTAACATCATATGGCAGCCCACCTTCTTATTAAAGTCCTACTTCATCTTCTTCCTCTTTCCATTTTCATTTCAAGCCCTAATTTAGGAGTTTTTTCTCCAAATTGTTCCTACACCCAAATTTCTTCCAAATTGAGCCACATTCGTTTCATACTCTTCCCCTTGGAGAGGGGAAGCCTCTATTGGCTAGCTAAAAAGGGATTAGAATGATTTGGAGCCTTAAAGTATGGTGGAGATCTAGATCTAGGAATTTTATATTGGAAATCCATCTCCCTTTTGGTATCAGCTGTCTAAACCCTTTTATTTCATTTTATTAGTGTAACTACATTCATTTAGGATCCCATTTGCATTAGGGTACCATTAGAGAGGAGTTAAGCCTCTCCTCTTCTATTTGAAGGTTTTTCCTATTTTATTTTGATACAAATTGGGGAAATCGAATTTGTGACCACCAAGTGTTCGATACATGTCCCTAAAGGAACTTTCGTATCCTTTTTGAGTCGAGATTGGGTGTATGTATTCTAAATAAGATTCATGGTGTTGTGTCATGGTATCTCATGATATTTAGGTATATACATGTGTTTCTTTTGTCCAAAATAACCCAAATTCGACATAATATTCATCCACGTTTTTAGTAACCAAAGCAACTTAGAAATGTCATAACTCCTAGCTCAAGACTCCGATTAATCTTCCATTTTTTAAAAGAACCGTATCGAAGTTAGCTTTCCAAATATATATATTAATAGGCCAAATTCCTTCTAAAACTTACTGTAAAATTGTTTGAGTGCCAGCTGTCCGAAAGACGAATGCATTTCGGTATTTTTGCGATTTCGGGAGATTTCGGATACGGAAATGCGATCTGTTTGAAATTTCGAAAAGCTAATACGAAGGACTATGACATACTTTAATCCTAGAATTTAGTAAATAGGTCTAATAGATACAGTATGTATTTTAAATAAAAAATTGACTATACGACATATGCATTTTGTGTATCCTATGAGCCTAAGTAGCATGGATATTAAGTGAATGTAGGTATCATAGGTTGTCAAGTATATATATATATATATATATATATATATATATATATATATATATATATATATAATAAAAAAAAAATATATATATATATATATATATATATATATATATATATATATATAATATATATATATATATATATATATATATATTATTGATTAGGTAATATGTGTTAGTTAGTGTGTGTTAATGTTGATACAAACGGTTATCAAGTAAGCCAAATATAGATAAGTTATTTGTCAATGTATTAAAGTTGTGGACAAGGTACTAGTGTAATACTTGGGTACCATGAGGATATTGATATCGCGATACTCAAGTATCATGAGTAAGGATAAGTGAGTATTGTGACTCGAGTAAGGTATCATATTTGGTATCAAGTATTAGTATTAGAGTTAGTTGGATAAGTATATGGGAGAATAAGGTATTGGTCAAGATACTAAGATATTGGATATTAGAACTAGGTAATAGATAATATCAAGATGTCAAGTGCTAAGATTAGGATGAGCGAGTCCATGTGTGTATGATTGGTAGAGTATGGTAAGCATAGGATATCCTAGAATAATTTTGACAGGTAATGAAATAGAAGGATATATTGATATATTGATATATTGATATATATGTATATAGGTAAACATATTGCTATAATCTATAGTTATACATATCATAGGGTAAGGATATAGATATCTTGATATCAATTGTAGGTAACATATGATACATATTTAGGCATATATGTATCGAAGATCAAAGATAGATATCTATAGGTATATGTACATATAAAAATAAGATACTAAAATACATGTTATGTTACATAGAATATAGGTAAGGCAGCCAAGACATGGTGTAAAATATGGCACACTTAATGAATTAAGGTATCATGACATATCATGGTATAGGATATGTCAAGTATAATGTAGAACATATGGTATCATAAGGATATGCTATCTATATACGTATATATAAGTGTATATGTATATGTATAGGTAGTTAAGCAATTATAAGGATAAAGGTAAATACCTTAGTAGCAAGGTAAGTAATGGGTATGCATATAATAGTAAGGGTACAATATCATTATGTATCTTATATAGGTATCATATAGATATCAATATTATAGGATATATAGGAATATTGATATATATATTTATACGTATAGTATAAGGGATATATTATACCATGTGGATATGGTATGTAGGTATCTTGGTGTACTATGACATGTAGGGTGGATATATATATATAGTATATGAGTAAGGAAGTAACCAAGCACCATAGGTAAGTATAGACAAACATGTATGAGGATATAGTAATGGGTAAATGGTTAGCGATATGGGTCTATAGTAGGATATATGGATATATGTATATAATATAGGTAAAGGATAAATGTTTAGATATGGATAAAAGGTATATTGATATATGTTATGGGTAGGTAAAGGTAATGTTATATGTAATAGACATCGGGTACATCCATATATATAAAGGATAAACTGGCTAAAGTAATCCTAGATAGTAGGTAACTAGTAGAGATGTAAGATATATGTATTGATACTTGGTAATATTAGCTATTATGGCTAATACCTTCAAGGTATAGACCTAGAAATGAGGTATTGACTAGCATGGACTAAAAAATCTAGTTTACATAAGGTATTAACTCTAGAACTAAGGTATTAACTAATAGTTAAGGTATTTGAGATATGGGCTAAGGGTAAGTGGATAGTATCTATAGATGATATATGTGATTTGGGATACCATAGTATATGTGACTTGTTGCGAATTCATGCATGATATATATGTATATGATATAGTACTATAAGGTATCATATAGTATGTGGGTCTATGGTTAGAATTATGACTAGATTAGATAGAGTTGACCCCTTTGACTAGACAGTTGACCATATAGAAGCATAGAATTTTAGGCGCAGCTGTAGGCCAGAACTCCTATGCGCTTAACACTACGTGGCTAGACTAAAACATGCGCCAGGGAGCTCAAACGAAGTACTTGGTACAGCAAAGGACAGCAAAAAGTATAGACATCAAAAGAAGGTTTTTATTTTATATAAAAGTCTATTACATGTCTAAAGAAAGGCTTTACAAAGGAAAACTTCTACAAAAAGAAAGATCCTAAAACTACAGCCAGGTGCAGCAACTGCCATATGCCCCATGACAGGCGCATCATCAGTCAGGCGCATCTCTTCAGCGTCTCAGTCATGCGTATCTCTTCAGCGTCTCAGTCAGGCGCATCTCTTCAGCGTCTCAGTCAGGCGCATCTCTTCAGCGTCTCAGTTAGGCGCATTATGAAGTCTCAGCATATGTGCTCTACTTCGACCCAATCAAGTGCTTCGACTAATAAAGCATTTATTGAGCATAACAAGGGTGGACGATCAACCCCACTCTTGCTGGAGGAAGAGCTCTCCAAAGCCCAAGGAAGAGGAGAGCACCGCAATTCCGATCTGGGGCTCTTCCAGCATAACGAAGACGGAACTCGAACGTCCCGATCTTTGGATGCAACAGGCACCTTCGGCCTGCATCGGGATCCCACGATCTCAACTTTTGGATGTAACAGTCACCTTCATAAGTGTGTACAAAGACAACTCGACGCATCTTCACCCTCGGGAGCATCTTGTCAACGGAATGTGCTCGAGCGAAGAAGTTCATCTTCATTCAGGAAGACGGGAGAAAACGAGAAACAAACTCTCTCATTGCTGCTATTTATAGGCCGGGCAAATCAAACCCATGCGCCAAGTGGCGGGCTCTCCGAATTTTGTGCAATAAATTTGCATTCATTGTGATAAACCTATCCCTTCAAAGTCAGCTCAGTCAACATGCACAATCAAAACATTGGGAACCCAATAGTCGGACCAATAAAGATATACCATGCAACGGATGCGCCGGTCAGATCCCGCGCATCATACAGATACGCCCATCAGTACCAAGCTCCCCGTAAAGATGCACCCCACGCATCCCTATGCACCTAGTAGAACGCAGATCAATGTGCCCACTCAAAAGCTCATCACTCGTCAAGAGCATTAAATGCTGAAGTCTGATACGACAGCAGCCATGTCTCGATGATAGAGCAGCAATAGCTTTTGTAGAAAACGAAGCACCGCTGACATCAGCATCATCATTATTCTCCTCTGTCGGTTACAAGCCACGTGGCCGACCAACCACTCGCATGCGCCTCCGCAGCCATACGCCCGAAGATTCGTATGCGCCTCAAAAGCCATACGCCCAGACTCGTTCGTGACTCCTGAAGGTTACGAGCTAAGTCTTCCCATGTGCCCAATCCTAGGCGCATCCCATCAGATCCCTCTCCACCAAGTTTGAGATCTTTGAGCCACGGAAATACGCCACGTGTCCTTCGACTCAGTTCAGTCTACGAAGGGGTGCTAACCACCCACGATCTCAGCAACCGAAGAATCCTTTCAGTCGCCACGTGTCAGCTCTTCTGCAGCACCACAAGTGCAACAGGAAGGATTCAATCCCCGAATCAGGGTGCATCAACCATGTGCCCCCGCCAGCATCAGCCACGTGGCGTTCCTACGACCAGGCGCATCCTACATATGCGCACATGAGCAGCCAGCCTGCAAGCTATAAATAGAAGGATCATTCCTTCATCAAGACAGACACACACAGTCAAAGACAGACATAACGAGATCATCAGAGTTACAGAGACGCACGTCTACTCACAGAGATCGAAAGAGACACTCAACGTCTTCTTTCCCTCCGCAAGCTCCGGCATCCAGAGCAGCCTAGACCTTCAAAGAACCTAAAATCGTCGTCAGATCATCAACGGAGTCAACATATTATCACTTCCTCCATCGATACAGGACCCAGATAAAAATAAAAGTGTACTCCTAGGACTACATCTAAGTCCTACATTGTAACACTGCTTTGTTTGTGATTGAAATTCCAATTCAATGATTTTAATGTCAAACAAGCTGGCGACTCTGCTGGGGACCTCTTTCTTCTCCGATGAGAAATTTGTGTCGCAATCTGACGACGTGAAGGTGGGCTCCTCCCACAAGATACTAGTCCTATGCCTCAATCAACAGGCGTATGAGGAGTTCATCTCTGAAGGCAACGCAAGTCCTTCGAAGCGACTGCCGAAGCCGAAGAAGACTCGCCAAGCCTGGGTGCGCAAGGTGGAGGCCCCTGGCACCATCACTGAAGGGGATGCGCCGATGCAGCCCACCCTTCTCGCTGACGCCCTCAGCGGCCAGGATGTGCCCACGAGTGCAGCGCATCTCTCGGGAAAATGTGGTGCTGACCACATTTTCCAACCAACTCCTTCTCAGTCTAGAAAGATTTGCCGACGGAGCAGGGACGCATCTAACGCCCTGCGTATGAACTCTGGTGCGCCGCAGAAGGCCTCTGTCTTTGACAGACTCACTCGCTGTTATGGCGAGAATAATTTGGACTCTGTGTACTATGCACCCTAGCGGACTGGTATGAATAAGTACAAGGTGGCACGGGCCATGCGCCTCAAACGTGCTATGCCAACGGCAAACCAGAAGCATGCGCTCACAATCATGCGCGCTGCTGATGGTAAGCTGTACAAAGTTGACTCAGGTGCTTCTGCGCCAGAAACGAGCTAACCCTCAAAGTCCTTGTCTCACTTGGACGCATCTGCTGCGTTCGCAACCAAGTCGTGCAAGGCAAATTCTGTGGTCTTGAACCCCCGCGCCTACATTGGTTGTGCGTCTGAGGCTGGTTCAAGTCACTATAAATGTGGTTCCTCCACTATTGATCTGGGCGTGCCTTATGCGCTGGATTAGGGGGCACAATATTCACTTGATCACCCCGGCGCTTGGCCTTGCCATGCGCCTGATGGGGGTGTAAAGGTGGCACTCTCCTCTAACGATTTGCGTAATATGATCATTCACAAACGTCGGTCACGAGAGTCGATCGACAAGCACAATGCGCCCCTCACAGGGCACACCTGTGCTGTGGTCACCATCAACTATTGTTGTAAGACAGCAGTCCCACCACAAAGGCAGTCTGTGTTCCAGCGACTGCAATCGTTAACACCCCTCCGGCGTCGCCTCGGAAAGAAGGTGTCAATTGAAGAAGAGCCGGAACTAAAGGTTGCTTCTTGCAACATAGTCTCTAACTCCTTATCAATCCGAAAAATGACTTGTAACTCCTCGACCTCATCCTCATCCAAGAGCCAGCCGAGGAAGACCAAGGTGACTGTCCCATCCTCAGGAGTGTTTGAAGGCACCCGGGAAAGAAAGAAGATTTCGGAAGAAGTGATAGCTGGGGGTAGTCAAGCCCTTGTTGATCCTCCTCCCGAAGACGAAGATATCCTCCAGAACATAGCTGGGGGTAGCCAAGACGAAACTCCAGGAGAAGTGACTCTTCTACAAGAGAGCGAGGCTGAAAGCGAAGCTTCAACCGATCCATCCACTTCCAGTCACGTCATGACAGTATACATGACGGGAGGAGGTGATACGGAGTCAGATGCTCCGCCAGCAGACCTCGTTCAGCGCATGGATACTTTGGAGGGGGGACTCAAAACCCTCTCTGCCTCCATGCAAATACTGACTCAAGCAGTGTTCGAGATACGGTCAGCTTTGGCCAGAGCACCTTCCACCAATCCTGACCCAGGAGCTAACGGGGAATCAAGTGTGCCCCTTCAACGGCCATCCTTGAATACCGATTGTCGCGAAGCACCTCGGGTATCGGAACCTTCAAATGTACAACTCCAGACTATTTTACCTTTTCCGACTCCCAGCTCCACGGAAGACGTGGTTGAGATGATCAGGGACTTGCGTGAGTGCTTCGAGTCAAAGAACAGACAGGAGGAGCGCTAGAAAATGGGGATCCCACAACCATACACCCTCGAATGGAACAAAGTGGTCTATCCTCCCAAGTATAAACTATAAACGTTGACGCCATATGACGGAAAGGATTCTCCACGCCGTTATCTGACGTACTTCTAGTCTCAAACGGGACATCTCCCGAAGGAAGACGCGCTACTCACCAACCTATTTGTCGGGCATTGAAAGGAGTGGCTTATGGCTGGTACTGCAGTCTTCCTGATAACTCTATCTCCTCCTTTGATGATTTGACACGCTTCTTTATCGATCGTTTCTACGACGGAGGGAAAGACATGACGATGGCGTCCCTTATAGAGGTACGTCAGAAGGAAAAAAGAAACGGTTCGAGCATTCATCGAACGATTTTGACAAGCCTGCTTCAGACTGCCCCCGAATATGCCAGAACATGCACTCCTCTCCTCATGTATCATGAACATGCTGCCTGCGGTTAAGCTCTGGCTCAACTCCACTCCTCCTCCCGACTGGGGCTCATTGATTATTGAGGCCGAAGCAGCTGAAAAGAAGGTATGCAATGCTCGTCTTCTGGGAGTCAGTTTCCCTGCCTTTGAAGATAAGGGAAAATGGCCTGCTACCAGTAACCCTAGACGTGAGACGAAGGAAAGCAGGCATTGACTATCAATGCCTCTAAAAATACACAAGTACCTACCCAGAAGCCTCCGCGTGCACCGAGGCCAAAGGAGGTCTACTCTTTCAATGATGAAGACACCTTGCAACTCTTCGAGATATTGAAGCAGGGTGATAAGATCAAATTACCAGACCCGAAGCATCCCAACGAGGTGGAAAGAGTTGACAATCCGAGGTACTGTCACTACCATCGGTTTGTCGGACATCCAACTCAGGACTGCTACGTCCTCAAGAACTACATCCAGCGCATGATCAATACGAATGTCATCTCCATCGATTACGAGGATAAGACAGTCTCGGCCAACCTGGTGTCGCTTCAATTCGGCACCTTGTCGTCAACTACAGCACAAGATGGCATCGTCTCCATCCTAAAGGCGACAATGGAGGTGGTCAACCTACCACCTACCCGTGACAACGTGAGTGGACTCATCCCACTCCCCACATCTCGGGGAGAGATCTTATGGGTTCACCTAGACCTCGTCTCCGAAGTTACTCAACCGGGGGTACACTCTGCCTCCAAAACCAAAGACAAGAAGACCAAGTCTTGTCGTATGGTCTCTTCCTCCACAGAAGAGGCACTTCCTGTACAAACACGTTCACAATAGAACGCCCAACCTGACGAAGCTGCCGTCGAGGTAGTACCTCCCTACGTCGCCCATGCTGCCCAGGAAGAGGGTCCATCCAGACCTCCAGCAGCCAATAAACAGAAGCACGTAGAGGCCCGCTTCGACAAGCCTTTGCGAAGAGAAAATGGTGGGGCTAGCCAAGCCCCCCAACTTTGACATACTGGCACAACTTGTCGGTACTCCTGCCCGCTTATCTCTGTTCGAGCTTCTTCGTCTTTTCAAAGACACCCGCGAAGCTCTCTGCTAAGCCTTGAAGGATGCTGAGTCCTTCATCAGCCAGGTTAAGCAGCCTGAGGATATCCCAACAAGATGTATGCACTACCATTGTGCGGAGGAGGTCATCTCCAACCTAACCTTCACCCAACAAGACATGCTGCTCAAGCACAATCGGTACAACAGGCCGCTGTATTATACAGGGTATGTGGGTTCCGTCAAGGTGAAGCGAATTCAGATCGATCCAGGGTCTTTCCTCAGCATAATCCCTAGGACTATGCTCTCAACACTGGGGATCCCGATGCACCGTCTGGCGCCTTCCAACACTACAATCAACGGTTTCAATGCCAGCAAAAGTAAACCGTTGGAAAAAATCTGACTGAAATGTCATATCGGTAATCTCCGAACCGAAGTGACTTGCTATGTCGTAGACGCCGATGTCAACTACAACCTCCTGCTAGGTCGGCCATGGCTGCACGAGTACATGGTGGTGCCGTCTACACTCCACCAATGCATGAAATATGTGTCCACTAACAACATCATTCGAACAGAGTTCGCGGACATTGACCCTTTCAAAGGGGTCGAAGCCTACTTCACAGATGCTAGCTTATATAAATCGCTCGATGAAGGGGAAGCCAATGATGCTGATGACGAAGCAGAAATGGCGGCAGAGACGGACGTGGAGGTAGAAATGATTCCCGACGCTCCTCTGAAAATTTGACTCAAAGAAAAACCGCCTCAGACGCTGCCTCACATGGCAATCAAGTTACCTGGAAAAGCACCGACTTCTCTAGGTAGAACACCCACCAAAGCTCATTTGAAGATACGGCTCAAGGGAAGACCTCATCAAACGTCGGCTTCCCTTGTGGCAAAACTACAGGGGAAGGCACCGCTCACCGAAGGCGCAGTTGAGGCACCCCTGAAGGTGCGTCTTAAAGTCAAGCCTCCGCAATCTTCAGCCTCGCCCAAGCTGCAAGAGAAGGTCCACATAGCCCTCTCAGATCCCAAGGTCAAACCTGTGATGAGTTCTCCCGAACCAGCCCCAGTGCTCACGGATGAAGAGTTAGGAGAATACATATCTTCTGACATAGATGCACCTTCTCTTGACAATGTAATCCCACGAGACAAAATCTCGTATTTTATCAATAATAGAGTGTCTTTAAATTATTCTAGTCTTCCACATTGGAATGCCATGTATACACTAGATAACGCTCTATGGTCGTTACAAACACAAATAACGATCGTCAATCATGTAAATCAAGTAGTCCCGTCCCAAAGGGTCTATTTTATAGTCCCACCGCGGAACCGGGACGAAGAACCCATCATCTTCGGCAAAGTTGAGCGTCATCAAGACCTCCCGCCACTCGAGCCAGAACCGGATACCGGCAGAATACAAGTCTATCGGTACACGGACAAGGCAAAGTACCTCATCCAAAAGATGGGTTACGATCTGAAAAGCAATAAGGGCCTGAACTACGGCAAAGGCCGACGTCTTCCCCTCCGACTTCCAACACCCAAAGAAAAGCCGCAGGACTACTATCATCGTACTCGACGGGGGGTGGGCTATGTCACGCCGCCGGCAACTCCAGAGAGTTCGGAAGCAGAAGAAGTGGAGCACTCTCATTCATCTAAAGCATCAACTTGGGATTCCGATACCAGTATCGGCTCAGTCTTCAGGAAGGTGCTATCAGTCAACATGGCATCTGCACAATCTCGAAAGGATGAAGGCGAAGACCAAACGTCGAAATTCTTCGAGGAAGAACCTTGGGCTCAATGCCTAGGAGCGCAGTGGGTCTCGTCTTGAATTACGCGAACCCCCTACCGAAGACGAAGTCGAGCAGACCAACCTTGGGGACGAGTCTTCTTCCAAACCTATCTTCATCAGCAAGAGTCTAAAGGGAAGAGACCAGGAGTCTTTAGTCCAATTGGCCAAAGAATACATCGACGTCTTCGCCTGGAGCTATGAAGATATGCCGAGACTTGATCCCCAGATCGCGATGCATAGACTTAACATCTTACCTAATGCTAAGCCTATAAAGCAGAAACAATAACGTTTTCGTCCTAATATTATGAACACTATCGATCAAGAGGTGGACAAACTCTTGAGCAGCGAGTTCATTCGTGAAGAGCAGCATCCAGATTGGGTAACCAATGTCGTCCTTGTCACCAAGAAGAATGGAAAGATACGAGTCTGCATCGACTTCAGAGATCTCAATACTGCTTGCCCGAAAGACGAATTCTTGCTTCCAATCACTGACGTGATGATCGACAATACATGCGAATTCGAACGCATGTCTTTCATCGATGGGTACTCGGCCTACAACCAGATCAAAATGTTCCCAGATGACACAAAACACACGTCGTTCAGGACTCCGATTGGGGTTTTCTGCTACATAGTAATGCCCTTTAGTTTGAAAAATGCTGGTGCTACGTACCAACGAGCTATGAGTACCATCTTCCGCCAACATCTACACAAAATAGTTGAATGCTATGTTGATGATATCGCCGTCAAGAGCCGTCTCAAAGTTGATCACTTACAAGACCTAAAGACAGTCTTAGATCTCATGCGAGCGCACCAACTCAAGATGAACCCCGCTAAATCCTTCCTTGGGGTTTCTAGCAAAAAGTTCTTGGGCTTCATTATCACGGCGAAAGGCATTCATGTCGACCCCGAGAAGACCAAAGCCATCCTTGACATGGACCCTCCGAAGAACCTCCGAGAACTTCGAGGCCTGCAAGGACGTCTTGCATACATCCGAAGGTTTATAGCAAACCTTTTCGAAAAATGTCAACCCTTCACCCAACTCATGAAGAAGGGAGTCTCCTACGTCTGGACAGAAGAATGCCAGAAAGCTTTCGATGATATCAAAGCTTACCTGACGAGCCTACCAGTCCTGGTGGCACCCGTCACAGGCAAACCATTTCTTCTCTACGTCCGTGCCATGGATCATTCCCTCGGTACTTTGTTGGCACAGAATAACGATGCAGGCTACGAGCAAGCTATCTACTACTTTAGTAGGACAATGATCGAGGCTGAACACCGGTACAACCCCGTCGAAAAACAATGTTTGGCTTTGGTGTTCGCCATCCAGAAGACTCGCTATTACGTTTCGTGCCAGACAATTCATGTCATCTCCCGAGTCAATCCACTCAGGGTTCTCATAACGAAACCGGGATCATTGAACTCCCGACTAGCTACATGGGCAATCCTGCTGACACCGTATAACATGGTATTTGTTCCACAAAAAGCCGTCAAGGGTCAAGCTATAGCCGACTTTTTAGCCGCGCACCCGATCCCAGAGTCCTCCAGACTCTATGAAGACATCCCGGATGAGGTCCAAGAATCAAATGTCGCCGAAGAAAACTCCATCTGGTGAGTGTTTTTTGATGGTGCTTCGAGAACAGGCCCCAAAGGCCAAATCATCGCAGGAGTGGGGGTGGTCTTAGTCTCCTCCGATCAGCTGGTCATCCAGCGTGCTTACTCCCTTTCAAAGCCATGCTCTAACAATGTTTTCGAGTACAACGCTCTCATCATGGGACTCCAGTTGGCGCGACAACTGGGGGTGGATCATCTGGAAGCTTACGGTGACTCAAAACTCATCGTTAATCAAATCCGAGGGCAGTACGAAGTTCGTCATGAAGATCTGGTTTCTTACCATGAAGTTGCATTGAATATTATCTCAACCTTCACTAAGTTCTTCATAGAACACGTACCTTGGCTACAAAACCTGGAGGCTGACGCTTTGGCTGGCCTCGCAGCTTCATTAGCAGCATCCTTCGAGACTCAATACTACGTCACGGTAGTTGGTCGAGACTTAGTCTGTCCTAAAAACAACCTATGCACACAAATGGCCCATGCCATGACGACAAGTGCCGGTGTTAATTTTTGAGACTGGAGGTTCCTATTCTTCGACTTTGCTGTCTATAGAATTCTCCCAGAAGACCCGAAAGAAGCCGTCTCGGTCAGAAGGCGTTCCCTTCGATTTTATTATGATACAGCTACTAAAATGCTGTACCGACGTTCCTAGATGGACTTCTCCTTCGATGTCTATCCAACGAAGAAGCAGTCGAAGCCCTTCGGGAAGCTCATGACGGGACTTGCGGGGCTCATCAACCTGGCCCTAAGTTGCAGGATCGACTGCAATGCATGGGTTACTACTAGCCAACCATGGCAGCCGATGCCGTCGACTATGCTAAAAAGTGCCATGTTTGCCAGCTTCACGTCGACTTTATCCATACACAATCGAAACCACTACATCCTACGGCCGTCTCTTGGCCCTTCGAAGCTTGGGGCATAGACATTGTGGGACCTATCACCCCTTCTTCATCGAGGGGACACCGCTTCATCCTAGCCATCACCGACTACTTCTCCAAATGGGCAGAAGCAGTTCCACTGACGGAAGTGAAAAGCTCTAGGGTGATCAGCTTCATCAAGCATCATGTCATCTACCGTTTTAGGGTACCCCGTAGAATTATCTACGACAATGGTCCACAGTTCATCAGCCATGCTTTCAGCAGATTCTGTGACAAGAATCGTATTCAGAACGTGGCATCAACCGCCTATAATCCGATAGCGAACGGATTGGCCGAAGCTTTTAACAAGACTATCGTCAGGCTACTCAAAAAGGTTGTATCATCCAATAAACGCGACTGGGACAAAAAGCTCGGTGAATGCCTTTGGGCCTACCGTACAACGGTACGAACTTCGACGGGCAATACGCCGTTCTCCTTAGTCTACGAAAGCGAAGCGGTACTGCCTCTCGAGATCCAGATACCCTCACTCCGTGTAGCGATCATAAACCAATTGACAGAAGAAGACAATCAGTGTCGTCGTATACGAGAATTGGAGGTACTTGACGAAAAATATCTCACTGCTCAGCAACGTATTGAACTCTATCAAGCCCATATATCACAGGCTTTCAACAAAAAGGTCAAGCAGAGGACTTTCCAAGTAGGAGACCTGGTCCTAGCAGTCAGAAGGCCGATGGTGTTGACTCACAAAACACCAGGAAAGTTCGAGCCCAAGTGGGAGGGACCTTTTATCATAGAGACGGTATACTCAAACGGTGCTTACCGCCTCGCCCGACCAAACAGGGACTTGTTCATGATGTCCATCAACGACAAGTTTCTAAAGAAGTACTACTCTTGACATCTTTCAGATATGTACTTCCATCTCTACCCAGCAAGGAAATCAGTGGACCTGATCATCAGAGCTCACATACACCTCCCTTTCATAAAATCTTATGCTTTGGGAACCCAGTTATTCCGTGGCATTCTATCCTCAGTAGAAGAACAACCACGTCCACATTTTTTCTGAGTTGCTCATCTACACCCTGTAAAGCGGAATCTTACACTACGTAGGATTGCGCTACTTATCATGTTTACCATGTCCACATTACCTCTGAGTAAACATCCCGTACAGACAACCCCTGTGTTGTCGTACATCGATCGCAGAACTTTCATGTCCATATTACCTCTGAGTAGTTTCGCGTATCCCCCCATAGTCACTCCTACCACGTCCATAACACCTCTGAGTAGGAAGATTCCGTTATTTGAACCCCATATTTGCCACGTCCATATTACCTTTGAGCAAACATGTCGGTCCTCTCAAACTTATTATCTGTACCTAAAAATCAAGGTGCGCAAAAGATAATAGGTCCACACAAATTGCTAGTTCATGACAGTAAAGATGAACACACCAGAAAATTCTTTATTTTGCATTCAAAAGTAAAGGATTACATCCCCAGCAAAGTTGCCAAAAACAAAAACAAAAAAATAAAAAAAGAGACTACAATCCCTAAGCATCACAGGGATTGGCAGAAAGCTCTTCGATCCGATGCTTTAAGTCTTCAGCCCGAGTTTCCACAGTCGCCAAGACTCGGCGTTCAGCTTCTTGATGCATCACCTCCACAGCCTCAAGAGCAGTATCATTCTCGTACTTAGCGTCCAACTCTTGCGGCTGGCATGTCAAAGAAAGAATATGGCAGGTAAAAGCTGCTTCTTCCTCCTTGGATGATACGTGCTCAGCCTGAGCAAAAGTTGGGCTCGCTGGTCCTCAAGAAGGCGAATCTTGGCAGTGACCTCCACTATACTAGCATCTAATGAGGCCCGCAGCTCCACCTTCTCCTGCATGGACTGAGATAGTCTCTCCGTCGCAGCCTCAGCATCGGCCACCTCGTGGTCCCAGATGGCCATCGTGGTCTGATAAGACGACTCAACATCAGCTATCAATTTCTTCTTTTCTGCTTCTATCAGAGCAGAAAAGTCATTCCGCCAATACTCTGAAGTTCGGAAAGATGCTGGTCGAGCTCAGCCATCGACGCCTCCAGAATCTCAGCCATATGATCATGGCCTCGGTGGGAACGTATCAGACCAATGTATGGGAGTGCCATGGCTTTTGCCGTCGCAAAACTTCCGTCCGCATTCAATACCGTCGATACCCCTTTTTGCAGCATCTTATAGACTGCCTCAACGGCAAACTGCACATATTCATCCGCATCTGCCAGCACCTGAGGCATCATAACAGGGGTTGAAGGAGCTATCGTAAAGGTTGAGGAAGGCCCCCCGATGAGGCGCAGAGCCGGAACCTCAATGTCAGTAGGTTCTTCCCTACCGGCAGTGCGGATTTCGTCGCCAGCTGAGGAAGCTAGAGAGGGACGCAACACTGTCCCCCAAGGAGAAGGAGCAGGAGGAGTGTCCTCCATTATAGGGCCTTTGCCCTTATCAGAGTCAATGACGGATGGTCCCCCGACATCCGGGTTCATGGTATTATCTCCGGCTGGGGCAGGGCGGCTCTCCCTTTCGTTCGAAGCGACAAGGTCCGCCCCTGACAGTAAACCTCCCTCGGAGTCGGGCTCGGAAAATGAATCTCATCACCCGCATCAGCTCCCCCTACAGGGACGGGTGTAGGGCTCGGCAGTGACGCCGACCCTACCGCATCAACCCCCACTTCCGAAGCAGGATAGGGCTTGGCCACGAGGCCTCGTGTACGACCAGTGCCTCGGCACCACAACCGGGAAAAAGACGAGCTCCACTCTTCCTCCTTGTCTGGAAGGACTTTTCCACAACTTCCTTTGGGGCCCCGACGCTTTCAGGCACCCCCTTAACAGTTGGTTCTACTCCCGGTCGAGGCTCCACGCCGCCCTCCTGATGGATCGACCGAGAGACCTCAGCAACCTGAGGCGCTAGTATATCTTCAGCTTCCCTTCCAATATAATATGGAGACACCAAAATCTCTACAGAAATGACATCATCAGCGGAGCCATATCATCAAGTATGCAGTCAACACTGCCTTGGAAGACATCTGGTGCACGCAATGCCAGAAACAACTGTATACGTCGTCACCACTCTCGTTTGAACGAGGAGTCTTCTCGCCTAGTCGGCTCATTTCGGAGGTTACCTTCGCGTGATTCAGTCCCTGCAGAGTCACAAATTGAATCTTGGAAGGGTCCGTCAGGTCCTGCTTGAAGACATAATCCCTCCAAGCAGTCATATGGGGCTGTGACCCGCCCTTATCCTTCCGTTGTATCAGATAATGGTGGCTCGCCACCTTCTTGAAAATAGCCATCATCTCTGGGTCTTTGTCTTCCAGGACATGGATCTCTTCATTTGTCGGGAAATATTTTTCATACGGCTCCGAGCCCCAGGGAAGCTTGGACACCTCATACATCTCATGGAGGGCCAATCCCAACTCCTCTACTGGAGTAAAGAAAGTGTCAGTCTGGGTGTTGAACATTTCCAGGAGAGCAAGAAACATAGGCCGATTAAGGTCGATACCTGCTTGGGTGGCACGAAGAGCGACGGTCAGCCCAATCACTTTGAGCTCAGTCTTGAACTTCGACAAAACCCAAAGGGTCAGCTCGTCCCACTTCAACACGTGGTGACACCAGCCCTCAACCCGAAAACCTCTTTTCGGATACATAACCTTCGATGTTAGCATCCGACTTGCAAAGGTCGAAGCACCAAAGGCGAAGGTGTCAGGAGGAACGTCACTATAAATGCTCCCAGGGCGCAAAGTTTGGCAATGGTACAAGGTCCCGGCTCGCGAGGCGGCCAAGGTATTCCTTTGATTCGAAGTAACATCAATACGAAGGGTACCCCCCACTGCCCCTCCTTGAGAAGGAGTAAGTTCCCATGGCATCCTTCTTTTGGAAGCCAAACGGTAGAAAGCCGTCAGTGGCAATTGACGCTCAAACTGCCGCATGTACAGGGCTACGCCCTTTGCCGTGAAGAACCACTCTTCTTTGATCTTCAGTACCTTCGCCTCAGTGGAGACCAAGCAGTCACCAAACAGAAAGGCAGGCTTCAAGAAAGTCACATTCTCGGATTCAGCAGATTTTAGTTTGCCGCTCTCCATCATACTTTGGAGAAAAACAGACGACTGATCCCGGATTTGCAACATTCTCTCAAGAGGCTGATTCAGCATGATAGCAGCCTTCGCTGGGTTAATAACCTCCTCGTTGAAGTCAACCCCCATTTGGCAAAGGGAAGCATCCAGAAGGACTTCGTTTAGCAAGGGGATAGTCATCGATACTGACACAGCAAAAACAAAAGTCAGGCAGCAAGGAAAATTTTAGAGGCTTTAAAAAGACAAAGCATCTGGGGCGCATCAGCAGCCTGGTGCATCATCAGGGACTAAACCCATGCACATCAGCAGCCTGGCACATCATCAGGGCCTAAACCCATGTGCATCAGCAGCCTGGCGCATCATCAGGGCATAAACCCATGCGCATCAGCAATGAAGCTTCGATGCATAATCAGGGCCTAAACCCATGCGCATCAGCAGCCTAGCGCATTATCAGGGCCTAAACCCATGCACATCAGCAGCAAAGCTTCGGCACATAATCAGGGCCTAAACCCATGCGCATCAGCATCCTGGCGCATCATCAGGACCTAAACCTATGTGCATCAGCATTGAAGCTTCGGCGCAAAATCAGGGCCTAAACCCATACGCGTCAGCAGAGAAGCTTCGATGCATAATCAGGGCCCAAGCCCAGGCGCATCAGCAATGAAGCCTCAGCGCATAATCAGGGCCTAAACCCATACGAGTCAGCAGAATAGCCTCAGCGCATCATCAGGACAGAAGTCTATGCGCGTCAGCAACAAGGAGTTAAGGCACAGCAACAGGATGTAACTCATCCGTGTGCCCCAAACTCATCTAATATATTAGGAACCACAAAGACAGAAGACACCCATCCATCACCGCTGGCCGAACGTTGGCGGGAGTCACAGTGACGACGGAAGCGTCCTCCTCATCAAACTCCATCGACTCCTTACCCCGGCCTTGTCCTCGGCCAGCACCACCGCGAGAAGTTTTGGGAGCCATCTCTTAAAAGAAGTTAGGGTTTTTGAAAAAAGAACTCTAAATGAATGAAGCAAAGAGAGGAAGGACTCACTCTCTCTCCATCAGACGCCTATTTATAGGCTTGGGCATACGCGGAAACCGATGAAGGGTGACGTCAGCCACCGCTTGGGGTTCTGCAAAATAATAACTGCAGATATCCAAAAGATCATCATTAATCTTTTTTGATTATTTCGAAGCATTATCATTTGTATTTAAAACTGAGAGGAGCGTGCGCCCCATCACAGATGCGCGGAGCAATCATGTGCCTCGAACAGTCATGCGCCCCATTGAAGACACTACCATATTTTTTATTCAAAGTATTCCAAAACTTGATGAAAAGTTTTGAAAACTTTGAAGGGGGTCTTGTAGAAGCATGGAAATTCAGGTGCAGCTGTAGGCCAGAACTCCTATGCGCTTAACACTACATGGCTAGACTCAAACATGCACCAGGGAGCTCAAACGAAGTACTTGCCACAGCAAAGGACAGCAAAAAGTATAGACATAAAAAAAAAGGTTTTTATTTCATATAAAAGTCTATTACATGTCTAAAGAAATGCTTTACAAAGAAGAACTTCTACAAAAAGAAAGATTCTAAAACTACAGCCAGGTACAGCAACTGCCATGCATCCCATGCCAGGTGCATCATCAGTCAGGCGCATCTCTTCAGCATCTCAGTCAGGCGCATCTCTTCAGTGTCTCAGTCAGGCGCGTCTCTTCAGCGTCTCAGTTAGGCGCATCATGAAGTCTCAGCATATGTGCTCTACTTCGACACGATCAAGTGCTTCGGCTAATGAAGCATTTATTGAGCATAATAAGGGTGGGCGATCAACCCCACTCTAGCTGGAGGAAGAGCTCTCCAAAGCCCAAGGAAGAGGAGAGCACCGCAATTCCGATCTGGGGCTCTTCCAGCATAACGAAGACGGGACTCGAACGTTCCGATCTTTGGATGCAACAGGCACCTTCGACCTGAATCGGGACCCCGCGATCTCAACTTTTGGATATAACAGTCACCTTCACGAGTGTGTACAAAGACAACTCGACGCATCTTCACCCTCGGGAGCGTCTTGTCAACGAAATGTGCTCGAGAGAAGAAGTTCATCTCCATTCGGAAAGACGGAAGAAAACGAGAAACAAACTCTCTCTTTGCTGCTATTTATAGGCCGGACAAATCAAACCCATGCGCCAAGTGGCGGGCTCTCCGAATTTCATGCAATGAATTTGCATTAATTGTGATGAACATATCCCTTCGAAGTCAGCTCTGTCAACATGAACAATCAAAATATTAGGAACCCAACAGTCGGACCAATAAAGATACGCCATGCAACAGACATGCTGGTCAGATCCCGTGCATCATACAGACACGCCCATCAGTACCAAGCGCCCCGTAAAGATACGCCCTATGCGTCCCTATACGCATAGTAGAACACAGATCAATGCGCCCACTCAAAAGCTCATCACCCGTTAAGAGCATTAAATGCTGAAGTCTGATACGACAGCAGCCATGCCTCGATGACAGAGCAGCAACAGCTTTTGCAAAAAATAAAGCGCCGCTGACGTCAGCATCATCATTATTCTCCTCTGTCGGTTACAAGCTATGTGGCCGACCAACCACTCGCATGCGCCTCCGCAGCCATGCGCCCGAAGATTCGCATGCGCCTCAAAAGCCATGCACTCAGACTGGTTCTTAACTCCTGAAGGTTATGAGCTAAGTCTCCCCATGCGCCCAATCCTAGGCGCATCCTATCAGATCCCTCTCCACCAAGTTCGAGATCTTTGAGCCACGGACATACGCCATGTGTCCTTCGACTCAGTTCAGTCCACGAGGGGGTGCTAACCACCCAAGATCTCAGCAATCGAAGAATCCTCTCAGTCGCCACGTGTCAGCTCTTCCGCAGTACCACAGGCGCAACAGGAAGGATTCAATCCTCGAATCAGGGCACATCAACCATGCGCCCCCGCCAGCATCAGCCACGTAGCGTTCCTATGACCAGACGCATCCGACATATGTACGCATAAGCAGCCAGCCTGCAAGCTATAAATAGAAGGATCATTCTTTCATCAAGACGGACACATACAGTCAAAGACAGACATAACGAGATCATCAGAGTTACAGAGACGCACGTCTACTCACAGAGATCGGAAGAGACACTCAACGTCTTCTTCCCCTCCGCAAGCTCCGGCATCCAGAGCATCCTAGACCTTCAGAGAACCTAAAATCATCGTCAGATCGTCAACGAAGTCAACGCATTACCACTCGCTCCATCGACACAGGACCCAGATAAAAACAAAAGTGTACTCCTAGGACTACATCTAAGTCCTACATTGTAACACTGTTCTGTCTGTGATTGAAATTCTAATTCAAAGATTTTAATGGCAAATAGACCAAACCCTAGATGTTGACTTAGTTTGACTAATAGTTGATCAAGGATTGACTTTTGACCTAGAGAGGCCTAGTATCATGTAGATTACATTATACACTTTAATTATTATATTATGAACTCATTGTAACCTGTACTGCTCTAAATAGGACTCTGTAACTCCAGTTTGGACATCTATACATATCAGTTGCTCAGGGTATCAGGCGAGTACATTCTCTGATAGTTTTTATTGTCTTGATATCTGCTATATCTGATTCAATTGTAGTGTTTTACTTGATTTCTGACACGATGGTACACGGACTAGTATACGTCGGATCCTGTTATGAGATGTTATTCCTGGACTTTCTTGGTATATTTGTACATTGTTCGATCTTGTTTTTCTTGTGCTTGTATAAACACCAATTTGGGAGTTGACTGGTCCCCTGCTTTTGAAATCCTGTGTCATGACGTGTCATGTTTGGATCCATTATACTATTCATGGATGGGGAGTTATTAGTGGTTATGTGATCAATATCCCTCATGTATTCCTATTACTTTCTTGCATCATAGCTCCACCCTTACCGCATGTAGGGTGTAGCCTGACCTGATACTGCTTGCCTCATAGCTTTCCATTATGGCCGGTCTGATCCAATTTTCTTGCATTTTCTGATTCATAGCCGGTCAAATAAAACAGCCTGATCCTGACCCAAGCCGATCACATAACGTACTAATATCTCAAGGTACCGTTTATGTTTACATTACACATCAGATATTCATGTACTGTTTACATTCCAGTATGTCATACCCTGACATGTTATCTAGTTTTACAATCCTGTTTATATTCCAGTCTTGATATTTCATCTTGTATTCTATTATAATTGTTTCTTAGGTTGTGTTTGATTGGGCTTTTTTTTCATGGAAAATATTTCCATCACAAATTTTCCACCAATTGTAGTGTTTGATAGGTTATATTTTACATGGAACTATTTTCCAAAAAATATAATTTTCCATATTTTTATCTAAAATAGTGGAAAATTAAACTTGTCCAACCCATAGGAAAATATCATTTTCCATGGAAGATAACTATTTTCCGTGGAAAATAATGACAATCAAACACCCAAATTAAGTTTTTCATGGAAAAAATTTTAAATTCCATGGAAAAAATTTCCTAGGAAAATAATTCCATGGAATTAATTTCTTTTCCATATATTTTCCACATTGCAATCAAACGCACCCTTATAGAATTTGTCAATTCACATGGAACTGTTGTTAGCATTTGTACTTGCTCATATCCTGACAGGATAATCCCGTTGATGTTTATAGATTATTTAGATGCTGACTGTTCGACCTTTTATGGTTATGGCACCGACGGTGACTATTACCAGGATCTCCCTCTTATGTCAGTATCCGTAAAAGATGTACCATCTATTTAGACCAATTTAGTTAGGTTTGACTAGACTGCATTCCAGTTGGTTTAAGACTTGTAGTATTACTTATATTTTGGGATCTTGTGATTATGTCTGAGACTCTGAACTTGTGTTGTGTTTTCGCATCTATTTTTAGTTTATCTACTTCCTTCACATCTTTATGATATTCGTGCTTATCTTCCTTAGATATCTTGTGATTGAGTTGAGATTATATACCTCCGTGCGGAGATGACAGGTTTATATATATTGTGTCTAGATGTTGTATATTCTAGATGACCTATACAGTGTTCTAATGCTGACACTGCAGCGTAGGCTAGACGTACCTACATTTTCGTGCCCCTAATCAGGGTGCGGGTCGTGACAATTTTAGCATTCGTGTATTTTGCAAAAGTTTGACTTTCGTGGCTCACTGATTTGACTAGTTGCTTATTTGGACATGGACGATTCTATACCAGGCAAGTACAACTTGTTGTTGTCAAACTTTACAGTATCTACATGCATTACTATACTGCTATTTTATTTATGTCTTACTTGGTTACATATTTCTTCTGATTCATGTCATTATTTTGTAGTTTTGCGTGCACGTTGATTGTTCCCATTTTTTATATTACTTGTCCTATTTTCTTATCTTGTTCATGTGTGTCTAGTGACATAATTGCTTAGCCTATGCTATTTCCCTTGATATGATTAACCTGGACGAGACTTGGACTTGACATGTTTGACTTGACTTGATTGACTCATAATTTTAGGCGAGGACTTTGTTATAGACGGTGACTATACTTGACCACTCTCTATTGTGAGCCCCCACCGAGCTATGATAAAGACTTACTATAGGTTGTGAGCCCCTACCGAGTTGCGATCTATAGGGCCATGAGCCCCCATCGAACAGCGGTTTACCCTGATTTACTCGTAGTAACGTTTATTAGCACGATTCTCGACGACATGCCATTTCCTTTATGTTTCATTCTAGTATTCTTTAGTCATTATTTCTTGCACTATTTCATACCCTTACATGCATGTTATTATTGTCAAAGTCGGCTTGTATATTATGTGTCTTGCTAGTCCCCTTAGGACCTAGCGAGCTCTCCAGGTTATTGTTGACTTTGCTTCATAGACTAGTGGTGACTAACGATTGCATCTTCAGGAATTCAGGTATATATATTTGATGATATTGTTATTATGATCCTCCGACATTACATTTATTTTTTATTACTTTCTTCTGCTACTATGGCTTAGTTTTACAAGCTCTATTATTCTCTATTCTTGGTTGTTTGTAGGATCCGATGTGTTAATGCCTGATCAACACTAGTACACTTGGTCTTACGATGGATTTATCTTTCAATGGATTTGATATATAGAATTATCATAAAGATATATAGACATAACTACCCAATGTAGACAGCTTATACGTATTCGAACTGGGTCGAAGTCCTCTCCATACGTAGCTGGCATGTACACGATCTCCTAGTCCTACATATTTTAGGACTACGACGTTACATATTCGGTCTGCCAATAGCGACAAATACATTAGTCCTTTGATGCTTACTACAAAAAGTAAGGGATTTGACACCGAAATACTTTGCCAAAGACACCTAAGCTCAATGGTGTAGAGGAACATATGAGCAAACACTACTAGAGAGTGTGGTGTTTGCTGTCAGAAGCAAACTTAACGGACAGTTATTGTGGTGAGGCTCTCAACACTGCTGCTTATGTTATTAATATATTTCTTAGTGCTTATTTGTAAGATGATGTGCCTGATAAAGTATGGTATGTGTCACGTCCCAATTCTGTAAAATTGATAGTCATCCCTCGGGCGTGATGTTGTACGATCCTAGGTTGCGCTCGCATAAGGCATATTCATAAGGTTGTCCGAAATACAAGAGCTTGTCTTTCATTGATAATAAACTTGTTTAGAAGACTAGATTACAAAAGGTACCGCACAGGCTCACAAATTGACTCAGATGAGATGGTTGTTCCATACATTTACATCCTTTATACATAAGCACAAAACACTCTCTTGGACCTGGGATCGGAGAGAGTTGATGAGACATGGCGCGGTCTTGACCGGAGTCTTCAAAATATGGGAGATTGCCTTCGCACGCTAGCAAGGCTTCAAAATGTTACAAGCGTTGCTTTCTGTTCCTTGGCACACTTTCTAGATTCGAAGCACTTGTGGAGAGTGAGGATAATTACATTGACGTGTACTAGTGGATGGCAAATTATATTTCGTGCTCTCATTGGGTTGAATAAGTTATGTGAACAGGCATATGTAATTGGTGAATTTTTCAGCCATCATAATCAAGTCATGCAAGCATTTGATAGGCACAATTTAAATTAACTATAATAATTCTTACCTCCGGCAGAGCGTGACGTTGCAGTATAACTTACCATGTTCTTCCCTATCATATTTATATCAATAGCCAAAACAGTGTGTAGGTGGGGATCACTGGCAATTCAAGCCATCCTGGACGTCTAACTTGGTCGAGATGGCGATCCTTTCAGCGCGGGTACCTATCCCCGCTGAAATTTTTGAATGACCCATGCTAGCATCCAGTACAGCTATCTTGCATTCCTCCTAGGCCGAATCAGTCCCATGGCCCTGGGTTGCTGTTCGAGGAAGCTAAACCTTGTACAAAAGTTGTCCACGACCATGATAGACTAAAACTAATTACTCAAGCATGGTCTACGCATTCTTAAAGGCTTAGTCAGTTTCAATTTGTTCCGTCGTATCGTTGTAACATTCATTCATAGCATTAATTTGTGTTTAATAAGTTCTATGGCATATATGTAAGGTAAAGCATATAACAGTTCTATAGCAAGAGTACTAAGTAAAGCATGCACAATTCTATATAAATAAGCAGACGTGTTCGTGCATCTACATCTATCATTTCATTCGCAATGATGTTATCGATTGATTGGAGAACAAGAGGGTCAAGGGGGAGAAGGGTCAGCTACTCACCTAGATTTACTTGAGGCAAGAGAAAAAAAAGACGGTTGCACTAGACGATGCTTACGCGATCACCTAAAATCGCATAAGCAACAAATTAGCACTCTATCCTTCTATTCCGATTCGATATAACATACGAAGTTCGAAGAATGCAAGTAATAAAATCCATCCAAAATATTCATGAAAATGCATTCGTAAAACCAAAGCCAAAGAAGCGTATAGCATAAAAAATAGAACAACGGAAGATCTCTCCCAACTCAGCCACAGAGTCCATCCTCGAGCTGCAACATGCTGAATATGGAACTTGATTCGGAAGAAGCCATTCCATAACGAGGAAAGAATCTTAATTCAATCGATAGCGATAGTATTTCTTAACCACGCTCCCCATGAACGAGGAACGAGGCACTACATGTCACGCCCCGTTCCCGTAGGAGCGATCGTCCTCGCTAAGGCGTGATGCCGCACGAGCCTAGATTGCGCTCGTGCAAGGCGGGTTCCATAACGGCCAATTTCAGCGGCGGCGACGGGGTCGTCGTCCAGAAGTCCCAAGCAGAAATATTGAACATGCAGCAGAAATTTAAAGGCAAAACACAAGTTAATCAAAAGAACTCTTTTTGGATATTGAACAATCAGATTATAATAGGCGCAAGGCCATGATTACAAGTCTCTCGTGCTCTCTTTTCTCTCATTTTACAAGTCACTCTGCTCTCTCTCATCTCTCGATACAATGCTTGAGCCAGCGGAAGCTTCGGAAGGCGATGTCCATACATTATGTCCTGTATAAGTCTTACGTCTATGCGGCCGCACGCTTCGACTCGCCAAGGAACTCCGTGCCTCGACGCATCCAAGCGAGCTCTGCGCCACGAGCTTCTACCTGTGCCTGCACATAAAGACTGTGTGGGTGTCAGTACTCAACTGTACTGGTGGAGTGAGCTCCTCGCCCACCCATACAAAATCGATACGTTCATTTACTTTGTGTAATATAAGTCCCTCTATGATTGACTTTCTAGTCTTGCCTTAGGATCAGTTTTAAGACAACGACGCCTGACCAAACCAATGTGCAACGACATGGTCGTGCTTCAATACCAACGTGTATTTCGATCGAGGCAGTACCTCATTGCCTAGTTACTTGACCAAACTTCAACTCGGGACGGCAGGGTCGTGCCATACTCTATTCGTGCCTTCAACTTATTCGAGATAGCGCTTCGCCGAGGAGCAACTCATGCGAACTCGGCCGTGCCAAGACTTTTACTTAAACTCAAGTACCTCTAGACCAATTCTCTTGTGCGATCGACGTCAAGGGGGAACGACTCGTACAGGTCGTGCCTCTAGACCTTGCTTAGACTTGTTCGTGCTTCAAGATTGAGGTCATGCCTCGTAACTTATTGAGACTCAATCATATCGTCGCCTCGCGGCCCTTTGCTACTAAATCATCAACTGACCCAATCAAGATTTGTGGGTTAAGTGTCACTCGATCGACTTTGCCTTGCGGCCTTTCCTGACCTAGACTCAAGACAACTCACATCCAAACTATACAACTTATATGCCGATAACATAAGACTCGATGCCACATCTCGTACCAAAGCACGTCACCTACGTTGCAACCAAATATTAGGCCCAATATTTTGTGTTCCAACTATACTCACACATTCAACTCGACTTCCTTGATATACTACACTCAATACTCGACTCAATCCAAAGGCATTTACACGGATCACCGCTCATGCCAACTCATCTATATGAACTAGTCACTAGCGCCCAGCAATATAATGGACTTGGATCAGGGGATTCGGTTTGCCCTTCCACGGGTAGCTAGCCCCGGAAGTGCCGAATCTCCCATGCGGTTATCCAGTATCCTTCTTTGAGCTAACTCGTTTCCCCCGGGCCGACATGATCCCGGTGCCTCGACGATCACTCGAGAAGACTTCCACCTTGTACAAGTTGTCCAATGACCATGCAAGACTCGACTCAAACTGACGTCTCACACAGTCAATCTACTTCTAGTGTTACCATCTCTTTCAGGGCTAAGTTCAATACTTCTCACATCTGAGACCTTGCCTCGACGACCCAGTCGTGAGCATTCTTCTTTCTTGCCTCGACGATCCAGTCACGAGCATTCTTCTTTCTTGTCCTATTATTTCACTCAACTCAAGAACAACTATCGAAACACTTTCCAAACTCAATGAATCAACCGTGGCTCGTGCCTTAAAATACTAAGTCCGTAACATCATGTCTTAAACCAACTTGAAACACTATGTAACACCACCGCCCAAGTCATACTCTATATGACGGGCCTTACGATCGTGAGACTATGTGGTTATACCCAGCCGTAGAACTCATAGGACCGTGCCTGCTACTACTCCTGATAGCTTAACTAACTTGCCTAACTTACTTTGCAACAATTTGACGAGCAAAGGCTGCATCAAGCCTTGCGTCGTAGGAACGTGCCGTGCACGCGTTCGACTTTGAACAACCAAGTTATTTGGGGTGCCTAGACTTATGCCACAAGTCGTGCAACACAACTTAATCCGTCGACGAGCAGAGGCTATGCCACGTCTTGGACGAAGAGACCGTGCATGCTTTATGAAGCATTTATGTGGGCGACGCCTATGAATTTGGCTAACTCTTAGCTTGTGGCGAATACCAACTTTTCCTTCTTCCAAGCCACGGAACGAAGGACCGAGTGTCATTTTTAAAGCACGTCGTGCACCAACTCTAAGCCGACCGTTGGACCTTTCTATATTCTAACTCAATTCGACCTGTCGAGATTATTCCCTTTAGCTATGTGGATTCGTCTCTTTTATTATCAAGCCTACTTGTGCGAGTTGAAAACATGCGATTTATTATATGAAGGCTAAGATGAGACAAGTTCACCAAAACTACCCCACCTGAGCGAGAAGTTGCCTCGACCGAACGATCCTTCGAGCAGCCGTTGCAAGGCTAAGTCCGAACGTCATCGGCGTTTCGATTCCTCCGTTTAACTTTGCGGGACGGGACACTACAACATACACCACTCAGAACAAGTCTCGTCCTCGAGACTTTCCTGAAGGCAAGCCATCCTACCATTTCTATGGCCAAGACTTAATCGAGCCTAGACACGAAACTATAACAGTCGTGTGGGGCACGCCATAGTTTATCGTACACACTGCGCCTACGCGTTTCTTCGATTTCGAGCCACGCTCGTACTACTATTAATCTTTTCCTTTTAACGCGATCTCAAATCCTCGACACTCTCTCATTACTCAAATCGCACTTGCATTCAACGTATAACTTGGATCGTGCACGCATTCCAGGCGTCCCTAAAATACATGCATTCAGCCAAGCTGCATGATAGAGAATTTGTCATTCTCACTCGAGTCGCATCGTGCACATACTCGGGCGTCCCTCAAATATATACATGTCAGCCGAATCTCGTGAGGGGTATTCCTATACTCTTGATTCACACTATCCATCCATGCCAATCCTCAAGATCAATCTTTCGATTACTAACTCTTGAAACAGGGGCGTATCGCCTAACCGCTAGTCCATTTCTCAAGTCTAAGTCAATGTCAGGATTGGAATCATAGTTCCCCAACAATAATGCCAACACTGAGCCCAAATCCTAGGGTCAAACCAAAGTTGATAGTATGGGATTTTCTACCCAAGCTCGTGTCACTCAGATTTCTAAACATCGAGCACGATCATCTAATTCGCATCGAAGCACTCGTTGCGCATATTCGATTCTGTTTCAAATCACCAATTCTAACCAATTTATGCATTCGATCACGAGGTCGTCTAGCTCGACAATATGTTGTGCCCCAATCTCACGCGAGTACGATTATCCATGGTGGTTCATGAATCACCATGCAACGCTCCCGTGGAATAATCATTCTCATCGGGGCGTAACTCTTGCTTGCGTCTAGACAAATTCATTCTCGATACGCGGATTGGACTTACGCAATCCTCAAATTCGACCGTCACGTACGCTAAGTCATTCTCGAGTCCACCTTCGCGTCAAACCACAAGTCGAAGCACACAAATTGCCATGCCATGCTAGTTCAATCCCCCCCCCCGCTGTATGAATCACCATACCAACGCTCACGCAGAGTGATCGCCCTAATCGGCGTGACGCATGTGCGAGACTGGAGTTGCGCTCGTATAAGACAAAAATGTCAACATTGTGGTTATCGACGAAGCAAATCCAAATATATCATTTTCATCCAAGTCAAGATTCCAATTTGATAGTCTGACCGTCATTCATTTAACTAGAAAATCCTCGAGCCACGTCTATATTTTTCTCAATACGTTTTAATATCCCGAGTATAGCATCCAGCGGAACAATAACATTTTACACGATCGTCATTCCTCGAATCAGAGTACCACCGAGTTATTGTACATCGATCTTTGATACGCCTCAATACCATCGATGATGTACATAACCTGACGATCTTCCTTTCGCAACGAACTCCGAGTCGCATAACGGATGCTATTGTCCGATTTGGATATACCACGATTCCATTCGATCGAATTCGAAATCACATGTGCGATCCTCTAGACTTCCTCGATCAAGACATTCATTTTTATTCATCGTTCCGAATCGTTTTCTAACTCGCGTTGCCCATTCACAAGTTGTTCGAACGACATCTCGTTCGAAACATTCGAAGTCACGACCAACTAAGCGTGACGCGTTCTAAGGCTCTGCGCGATCGCATCGCCTCGCCGACATATTCGTGTTACCTCTAATCCTCAATTTTTGCTCGAATGATTTCCAAGACAAACCATACACCACTCGGATTCGAGCCATCCGATCTAGTCCTCAATCACGTTCGCACTACTCACTAATACATATTTCAGATTCGTTCGACGAATCTCTAGCGTAATCACTCACGTCGTATTGATGCACTAAGTCGTTCGTACTATTCCTCAAAATCCAAACCAATCTTTCGAGTACACCTAAGCGCTAGTTCGATAGCGTTCCTATTGATATACACTCTAAGTGTATCTTCTTTCCCGACCGAGCGATACTTGATATTGCTCGCGACTCGATTGAACCAAAAAGTCGAGGTGCGCGACACGCGGCACAACTTAGCCAAAAGGTCGTGTGCATAGCCATCCCGTGCGGACAATACTCGAGTTTGCACGCTCATTTGCTAATGTCGACGTAGGACTAGTTGAGCACGCACGCGACTTGCTAACTTCAGTACATATTTTCTATCAAGTCAAGTTTGACACCGTCCGGCACAAAGGCCTACCGATGCGTCCGGTAATGGCATATCGATGCGTTCGATTGAACGCTTGTACGAGCTTTTGAAAATATTTAGACTTATTGTATAGACATGCCGAGGGACATTTGAGAGAGAGCGTACACTTATTTTTCCATGAACGAGCTTTCAAAACTGAGATATTCGAACTGAAGTCCAAGGACGTAAAGCCGTGCTCTGATACCATTATGTCACACCCCGCTCCCGTAGGAGCGATCGTCCTCGCAAAGGCGTGATGCCGCACGAGCCTAGATTGTGCTCGTGCAAGGCGGGTTCCATAACGGCCGATTTCAGCGACGGCGACGGGGTCGTGTCCCAAGCAGAAATATTAAACATGTAGCAAAAATTTAAAGGCAGAACACAAGTTAATCAAAAGAACTCTTTATTGATATTGAACAATCAGATTACAATAGGCGCAAGGCCATGATTACAAGTCTCTCGTGCTCTCTTTTCTCTCATTTTACAAGTCACTCTGCTCTCTCTCATCTCTCGAAACAATGCTTGAGCCAGTGGAAGCTTCGGAAGGCGATGTCCATACTAGGGGTGCAACTCAGGCGGGTTGGGTCGGGTTTGAGGTCAACGTCCAACCCGATGAATCATAAGCCTAGCCCGACCCAACCTCTGGTTCAATATATGAAGCCCAAGACCAAGTCCGGAGGAGCGGGTTGGGCTCAGGTTGGGTCGGATCCATCGGGTTTATCGGACTCTAATATAAAATTTTAAATAATTTTCAACAAAAGTAATATTAAACACATAATCAAATAACAATCAAGTCTTGATCGTTACAAAATACAAATTGAAATGAGAATTCTTTATAAGGAGTTAAAGAGTTTGGGTGGAGAAATTTAGGATTTAAACTTTTTATTTAAGAAGCATGAAAAATATATATATATATATAAATTATATGTATTTTGGGTTTCGGGTTCTTTGGGTAACCCGACGCATGAACCCAAGCCCAACCCGGTTTTTGATCGGGTTCAAATATTTTAACCCGATCTCGAACCTGAACCCAAGTATCTTCAACCCTAACCCAACCCATTAGCGGGTTTACCCGATCGGGCTCGGGTTTAGCCCGCCCGAGTTGTACCCCTAGTCCATACATTATGTCATGTATAAGTCTTGAGTCCACGCGGCCGCACGCTTCAACTAGCCAAGGAATTTCGTGCCTCGACGCATCCAAGCGAGCTCCACGCCACGAGCTTCTACCTGTGCCTGCACATGAAGACTGTGTGGGTGTCAGTACTCAACTGTACTGGTGGAGTGAGCTCCTCATCCACCCATACAAAACCGATACGTTCATTTACTTTGTGCAATACAAGTCCCTCTACGATTGTCTTTCTAGTCTTGCCTTAGGATCAGTTTTAAGACAACGACGCCTGACCAAACCAATGTGCAACGACATGGTCGTGCTATAATGCCAACGTGTATTTCGATCGAGGCAGTGCCTCATCGCCTAGGTACTTGACCAAACTTTAACTCGAAACGGCAGGGTTGTGCCATACTCTATTCGTGCCTTCAACTTATTCGAGATAGCGCTTCGCCGAGGAGCAACTCATGCGAACTCGGCCGTGCCAAGACTTTCACTTAAACTCAAGTGCCTCTAGACCAATTCTCGTGTGCGATCGACGTCAAGGGAGAACGACTCGTGCATGTCATGCCTCTAGACCTTGCTTAGACTTGTTCGTGCTTCAAAATTTAGGTCGTGCCTCGCAACTTATTGAGACTCAATCATATCGCCGCCTCGCGGCCCTTTGCTACTAAATCATCAACTGACCCAATCAAGATTTGTGGGTTAAGTATCACTCGATCGACTTTGCCTTGCGGCCTTTCCTGACTTAGACTCAAGACAACTCACATCCAAACTATACAACTTATATGCCGACAACATAAGACTCGACGCCACATCTCGTGCCGAAGCACGTCACCTACATTGCAACCAAATCTTAGGCCTAATATTTTGTGTTCCAACTATACTCACACATTCAACTCGACTTCTTTGATATACTACACTCAATACTCGACTCAATCCAAAGGCATTTATGCGGATCGTCGCTCATGCCGACTCATATATATGAACTAGTCACTAGCGCCCAGCGCTATAATGGACTTGGCTCAGGGGATTCGGTCTGCCCTTCCACGGGTAGCTAGCCCCGAAAGTGCCGAATCTCCTATGCGGTTATCCAGCATCCTTCTTTGAGCCAACTCGTTTCCTCCGGGCCGACATGATCCCGGCGTCCCGACGATCACTCGAGAAGACTTCTACCTTGTACAAGTTGTCCAATGACCATGCAAGACTCGACTCAAACTGACGTCTCACACAGTCAATCTACTTCTAGTGTTACCATCTCTTTCAGGGCTAAGTTCAACACTTCTCACATCTGAGACCTTGCCTCGGTGACCCAGTCACGAGCATTATTCTTTTTTGCCCTATCATTTCACTCAACTCAAGAACAACTATCGAAACACTTTTCAAACTCAATGAATCAACCGTGGCTCGTGCCTTAAAACAATAAGTCTGTGACATCATGTCTTAAACCAACTTAAAACACTATGTGACACCACCGCCCAAGTCATACTCTATATGATGGGCCTTACGATCGTGAGACTATGTGGTTATACCCAGCCATAGAACTCATAGGACCGTGCCTGGTACTACTCCTGATAGCTTAACGTAACTTGCCTAACTTACTTTGTAACAACTTGACGAGCAAAAGCTGTGTCAAGCCTTGCGTCGTAGGAACGTGCCGTGCACGCGTTCGACTTTGAACAACCAAGTTATTTAGGGTGCCTAGACTTATGCCACAAGCCGTGCAACACAACTTAACCCGTCGGCGAGCAGAGACTATGCCACGCCTTGGGCGAAGAGACCGTATATGCTTTATGAAGCATTTATGCGGGCGACGCCTATGAATTTGACTAACTCTTAGCTTGTGGTGAATACCAACTTTTCCTTCTCCCATGCCACGGGACGAAGGACCGAATGTCATTTTTAAAGCACGCCGTGCACCAACTCTAAGACGACCGTTGGACCTTTCCATATTCTAACTCAATTCGACCTGTCGGGATTATTCTCTTTAGCTATGTGTATAATCAAGCCTACTTGTGCGAGTTGAAAATATGCGATTTATTATATGAAGACTAAGATGAGGCAAGTTCACCGAAACTACCCCACCTGAGCGAGAAGTTGCCTCGACCGAACGAGCCTTCGAGCAGCCGTTGCAAGGCTAAGTCCGAACGCCATCGGCATTTTGATTCCTCCGTTTAACTTTGCGGGACGGGGCACTACACTACAGTACGTCAAGGAGCCATCATACGGTTACCTTTGAGTGTTTGCTTGTAAGGCCTTCTTATATGTATCGAAGGATGGGAGATCCAAAATTGAGCCGAAGACGAGGCGATGCATCTTTGTCAGCTATGGTTGAAATGAGTTTGGATAGAAACTCTATGACCAGTAGAAAGAAAGCTCTATATGAGCAAGGGCATGGTATTCGTCGAGTATTAGACCATGACCAACACTCGGAATTCCTAGATGTCTTCTGAGGCTGAGGATTTGCATGAGTTACAGTCGTCATGCTTCGAGCTGTTTCCAGAGGACACTACAATTATTCTAATTATGTGAGAGCCGGTACATGGATATGCTCCCAACATTGATCACCATCCTGCTAATGATGGTCAAGGCGACCTACAAGAGGATGAACATGTCGAGAAGGCAGTTCCTGAAAAGAATTATAGGCTATCGATATATAGACAACACCAGAGGTTCCATTGAGGAGGAGCAGGAGATAGCATCAACCATCCACGAGGTACTCACCAGACGAGTATGTGTTATTGACTGACGGGGGAGAGCCCAAAAGCTTTGTATAGGAAATGAAAGACGAATACAGGCAGGAGTGCATGCAGGCCATGCAGTAGGAGATGAGTTCCTCACAAACAAACTCCACTTATGAGATAGTGCGATTGCCAAAAGGCAAGAATGCTTTAAAAAATCGATGCGTGTTCATGTCAAACCCCAGTTCCAAAATATGTCGAACCAAGACACGTGACAATGGCCAGCTACGTACTAAACGGACTCCAGTCAACTTAAATATGTATACGTTGTCTAGGTCATAGCAATATAAAACATCTAGATACATCCAGCGTACTAATTATAAAGTAACTAAAATAAGAAAGAAATTGTGGAGGAACAATAAAGAAGGTAACATCTAAGTATATCTGAAACTCGATGAACTAGTCCCCAACAATCTCATGCAACCAGCACAGTAAATAACCCGAAATGAAACCAGGTCCTCAGAGGGACATAGCAAGATACATAATATACATGCTGAATGATATAAATACCAATAAGAGAAGTATCAAGTAACTCGGGAACTATAACTCCTAACCAGTCTAGGTGTAACATGAATTTGAGGACAACATTCCTTCGCATGGGGCTCTCTGAACAAATAATAATACACGACAGACGTAATGCTCATCCGAGTCACTAGTGGCCAACCAGAGGAAAATAAATAAATAGAAGTCCCTACGTCTAGTAGCTGTCTTCCCCACCCCATGGAACTGTCCAAGTCGTATCCACCACTTGTCCAGTCAATCAGATACACAAGATCAGGTTGACTCACCTACATGCAATACAATAAAGAATCAGTGTATCTCATCTAATATGTGTCAGCAAAAATAATCATGTAACTACTTGTCATGAAAACAATAGTAATAGGATAGTAAGAATATGACATAACATATATGAAACATATAAATACTGAGTTATCGAATAAATAAGGTATACTTGCTTGGAGTGCGTCCAATCATGCTGAGTTGCATGGCCAATGTCTAGCTAGAATTATCTATGAATCAGCGAACTATACTCCATGTATATATCTACCAAACCAAATTAACAAACAAATAAATATTACACACATCAATATAAATAATCATAATAATACTAATTCCAATAACTCTTTAAGAAGGAAAGTCGGATGCACCAATGTCGCTTATTTCCTATGCCACTTAAATTATTCTATTAGTCATATTATCTAGAACTAAGTCACACTAGTCTCCATAATTACTATTTATTCATTCATAATCTTGATTACAGGTTTTAGATTAAAAATATCAACTTTGTATATCGTAATTCATACAGCGAACCTACGGCACACCAATCTAGACAAGACAATCGACCAGAGGGTTAACGATCTTATCTCGGTGATCCACATTGGTTACTTTATCAATTTTAGTGATATCAGATCACTGGAATCGACGAATCTCAGTTCTGCCACACGGATTTCAAAATACAAACATGATACCAATTTATTACAAATAATGGTGACACAAAAAAAAATATATAAAAAGTCATCATCGGATGATGACACAGGCATCACCAATGAGTATGAAAGGATCGGCATACTAACAATAGCCTACCCATAAATCCAATTTGGACACATAACAAAAACGACAATTTCAGGTCAAAACGGGGCCCACTTTGCACAAAAAATTGTGCCATGACCAAATTGTCCAAACTCAGAAAATTATGTCATTTTGGGTAAAATGACGCCATGAGTCAATGGTGGTGTCAGATTTTAAATCAGAAGTCTCGGTTTCAAAAATGGAACTTCATTTGATATAAAAAAAAAGCGAATTCGGACAACCAACTTTTGTATGAAATTCAACCAACCAAATGTCAACATAATAGAATAAAATTTACACAACATGATGGTGGTCATACCTATTGTGCAATTAGATGGCTCATCGAACAGAGCTACAACGAAGGAGAAATAAATCTGCAAAGTTGGCACCACAAAATTGTTAAAAATAAACGTAGTTTGAATGCACAACTTGGCGACCAGTTTTGATCTATCAAATTATTGAATTATCAGTTAAAACCTGGTCTGAGTGACGAGGTATCTACTGAAAATGAGATAGAAGAATCAAATCGACAATCCAACATTTGGATTGCTAAAAAAAGTTGCACGAAGTCGATAAAACATGATTTCTGGTTTCCAAAATCGCTACTCGCGATGGGATCGATTGCAAAATATTACAACTAGTTGCATGAAGTTGCTGCGATGAAACAAGATTTCTGGTTTCCAAAATATTCCAAGCATATTACAACTCTGTATAATTGGATGAGGGATAAGCTAGAGGCAAAGGACGCGGTGCCTGAGAAGGTTCACACGGAGGACAATGGAGAAGATATGCTCACGAAGGTTCTACCGAGAGGGGAGTTTGAGTACTGCAAAAGGATAGTCAAAATGATGAGCTCTTCCACCTAATTGGGAATGGAAATATTTGTTGGAGTTGCGTGGGACTGCCAACCTATGTGGAGGACACCTTGAAGTGCGACGAGTGTCATTATTGTGTCGGATAAACTCGGGGAGTCAAAGGCGATGAAGAGGCGGGAGTATCCAGCAGAATCAACGTAATAGGAGCCTACTTGTGTACCTACAGCAAACTGACGATATACCACCATTATAGCCTTTTCTCCTCTGATTGCTACTATTTTGCAACATATTCTTATTCGTCGATGTGGTGCTGGTGCTCAATTTTGGTGTTTATAAGCGTCGTTTGATCATTTTGGACGGTCCAAATTTGCTTGGGATTGAGGGGTTATATATAGGTCATGCATAACCTAAATCTTATCAATATCAACATCTTATCTTACAACTTTTTGGAGAGAGAAAGAAGGGATTGGCTGCTACTTCGAATGGGAGATTGTTTCGGATAATTCTTATCGTTGTCTTTTTTTTTGAAGTTTGTAATCTATTTTCGCCGTCCAAGTAGTTGTTGTGATCCGTTTTGATTGGTGAGAAGCTTGTAAAGGCTGTAATTATCTAATCAAATAAAGGGTTTGACTCAGATCGTTCCGTCGATTTTTTTTGCAAGGATTTTCTACGACAAGAATTTTTGTGTCTGCATTTTTTTCTATGATATTGGCGATTTAGTTTTCTACATTTTTTTTATTCTCTCGCGGTCTTTTTGGTTTGATAACGGTTTTCTCGTCTCGTTCCCAACACATTTCTCGTATCTTCTTTGAACCAGCTTCGGAGAACTCCTAAACATCGTACTAATAGCGTGTTATAAAATAAAAAAGAAAGAAGTATTTATAGTCAAATAGAATAACTCTAGAACTTTTCTTACTAAAAATATATAGAGAGAAAAATAAATAAATAAAAATATTGTAGACAGAGATAAGAACATGATGAACATCCATTATTTAAATTTATCTGAAAATGGTCACAACTGTTTCAATTTTTATTTTATTTTTGGCATTTATTTTCTTCTCCGCGCTCTCTTTCAAACGGGAGACCTATGCCAAAGTCAGATTCGATCCAAGAACATCTTTGGACTTCTCTGTCATATCATCAATGTTATGGATTATGTGTCTACGAAATTTGTGAACGGCAGAATCTCTTCCGTACGAGACAAAATATGAACAGATTTTTTTATCCTAAGTAATATAATTTAATGATATTGTGTGTAGGAGGATACGTTTGAAAATTTTCAATTGGGGGGATGACCCTCCAACTGAGTTGGAGGGCTGGATGGGAGCCCTCCAACTCAGTTGGCGGGTTGGTGAGAGCTCCAACTCTCCAACTGAGTTGGCGGCTCGAAGTGGGTCCCTCCCCCAAAACGTTCAGTAGCTCGCCAACTAAGGACTTGTTTGGTAACAAGAATTTGCATTTGGATTTGGATTTGGAAATCCAAATCCAAATCATGAATTTTCAAATCCAAATCAAAATTCAAATCCAACTCCAACCAAACATAGGATTTTGTAAATAAAATACGATTAACAATTATGATTAATAATTATGGTAATAATATATTAATTAACAAAATAAAAAATAATAATTAATTATTAATTAATTATTATATTTAAAACTATAGTTATGATTAATAATTAAATTATGATTATAATTATGATAATAGTTATGATTAATAAATATTATAATTATGATTTATAAAGGTTATAATTACATATTTAATTGATGAACCGTAAAATTATTAGTTAAGACTATAACGTGGACTAATAAATTATTATTTAAAATTATTACAAATATAGTTATTAAATTATTAAATTACTAAATTATAAATTATTTGTGATTAAAATATTATTAATTAAGATTACAATAAAATAGTAATTAATAAATTATTAATTAAGATTATAATAAGGCCAATAAATTATTAATTATGATTATAATTAGATACTAATTTATAAATTATTACTTAACATTATAGTTATAATTAATAAATTGTTAATTAAGATTATAATTATAATTAATAAAGTTATAAATTATTAATTGAGATTATTATAAAATATTAAATAATAAAACTATTAGTTAATAAATATTAATTTCAATTATAATTACGATAACTAACTGTTAGTTAATTTTTTTATAAAAATAATAACTAACTATTAGTTATACAAAAAAATTAACTTTTAAAATTATAATAATGAGTAATTTTTATTTAACTAATAGTTAATTCTTAATTAACTATAAATTAAATATTTAAAAAATTATAAAAAAATAATATATAAGAAATAAGAAATAAGTAATTAATTATTAATTAGTATTAACGATAAACCAATTCGCAAGGTGACTACTATTTCATTTAGTTTCAAAATTAATAAGAAAAAATACAAGGAATACTTAACATTATGCCTAACTATATAAAGTATATATTTCTAAATTTTAATAATTATTTGTTTTAACAATACAAGAAAATTTTAACGATACAAGATATGATACTCATAGGAAGGGATCTTGATACCCATACTAGGAATCTTGATCCTAGGCACAATATTACCTGCCAAGATCGCATACATTCATACTTCATAAGGATATAAATACATATATTATTTGCAGCTAGAGAAGTATAAACCCCGTAACAAAAATACATATATTACCTGCCAATATATTTTTGGTTATGTTAACATTTGGTCTCGTTCGTTTAACCGGAAAAAAAAATTAATTTGTTATTTTTTTCTTTAAAAAGTTACAATTATATCAATTTTTGTTCTGTTTGGAAAAACCAAAAGATGGAAGAAAAAAAATGAATATTTAGAATGGAAAGTGAATCCTTGAGTGAATATTACCTGCCACGATCGCATACATTCACACGTGCCTCCCCAACCCGCCAACTGAGTTGGAGGGCTGGCAGGAGCCGCCAACTCAGTTGGAGGGCTCCCATCCAGCCCTCCAACTCAGTTGGAGGGTCATCCCCTCAATTGAAAATTTTCAAACATGTCCCCCTGCACACAATATTATTAAAATATATTACTTAGGATAAAAAAATCCGAAATATGAATCCAGCAAAATATGGATCCAGAAAGAATTGTTGCTTACCGAAAGTTGCGTGTTGATTTTCCTTTTTTTTTAATAGAAGCACATCCTACTGGAAAGTGAAGTATGAATGCATGAAAAAAAAAAAAAAGGAATAGTTTGCTTGCCAACACCGACTCCAATTCTTCTTTAGAAAGGAGCCGTGGCAAAGAAGCAAATGCTAGAACCCACCACCACCATAATGCAATAGAGACTAATGATTGTAGTAGTGACGAAAGATTGCATGGCCCTTGGAAAATTAATTCATTATTTCACGTCAAGTAAAAAAAAATGTATATATATATAGCAAAAAGAACAAAATAGAAAAGGTGAGATTCCTTCTCTTCTTTTCTCTTTGGTTTGTATGCTAATTCTTAATTATTATATAAATCTTTAAAAAAAAATCTTGAAAGAAAAAACAAAATAATCCAATTAAAAAATGGTTACGTTCATAGCTCCAGAAACACCCTGAGCAGCAACTTACGTCGTTATCGTTTAAAGTTTAGACTAAATTAAACTTGATATCCTCAACTATCACGATTTTTTAACTTTATACCCTCAACTTTTATAGGTACTAACTTGATATCCTGAAATGAAAAAAAAATTGACCAAATTGTCCCTTCCTTCTCCCCCCAACCCCCCTCTCCCTTCTTCTCTGGGACTATGGGTGGCAGCGAACGGCGGCACGCGGGACAGCCGGAGGGGGGGTGTAGGGGCGGTGGTCGCCGGTGGGGTCGGAGGCGGGTAAGAGGGGTGGTCGGGGGTGGTCGGGGCCGGGTAGTAGGGATGGTCGCCGGTAGGGGAGGGGAGGGGGGATGGCCGCCGGGGGAGGGGAGGGGTGGAGGAAGTACCAGCCGGGAGGGGAGTGAAAGATAGTTTAGGAATATAAAAAAAATTGGGTATCAAGTTAGAAATATAAGGTGAGATAGGGTATTAAGTTAGTAACTATAAAAGTTGAGGGTATCAAGTTGAAAAACAGTGATAGTCGAGGGTATCAAATTAAAATTAATTTGCCTGCGGATTCAAATTGTTACCACATATTTACAAACTACGGACCAGATGGTATCCATCCATAACCACAGCGACGAGAAATTATTAGGTGCTCCTGGCTCACCACTGGACGTGCTGAGTGGTGAGCCCGGTCCAATGAACAATTGACACTTGGAATAATCAATTAATTCCATATTTTTCACATCATAACCGGACAATTCATAAGTTAGCTTAATATTAATATTAATTTTGATATTAATATTAATGTTAATCTTAGTATTAATGTTAATACTATTGTTAATATTAATATTAACGTTAATATTAATGTTAATTTTAATATCAATGTTAACATTAATATTAACATTAATACTAAGATTAACATTAACATTAATATTAATTTTAATGTTAATATTAATATTAATATTATTGTTAATATTAATTTTACTGTTAATATTAATGTTAATCTTAATATTAATTTTAATGATAATATTAATATTATTGATTTTGTTAGTATTTTTTGTTATCTTTAATATTAATGTTAATATTAATATTAATATTAATATTAATTTCAATGTTAATATTAATTTTAATTTTAATTTTAATTTTAATATTAATATTATTGTTAATATTAATTTTACTGTTAATATTAATGTTAATCTTAATATTAATTTTAATGTTAATATTAATATTATTGATTTTGTTAGCATTTTTCGTTATCTTTTCATATCTGGTTATGATGTGAAAAATATGGAATTAATTGGTTATTCCAAGTGTCAATTGTTTATTGGACCAGACTCACCACTCAGCACGTCCAGTGGTGAGCCGGGAGCACCTAATAATTTCTCCACAGCGACGGTGTATGTGTACAGTGGCTTCATTTGCAGCTACTATACTATACTTCTTGTAGTATTGTACATGTAGTCGCATTGAAAAGACTAATTGAGTATGCTTTTTTCTGCTAAGATTATATGTAAGGTAAAGTTGCGAGAAAAAGGATCATAATTTTACTTGTGTTGTAATTCATCATCATGGTGACTCTTCACCTTTGTAACTCCCAAATGACTTCATCATCATGGTGACTCTTCACCTTTGTAACTCCCAAGTGACTTTTCACTTTGTAACTCCCAACCTCTCTCTTCCTATATAAAGAGAGGTTAGAATAGCTTGTAAATGTACACTTGAGTGATTGATAATATACGAGAAAGCTTCGTCTCCGTGTGTTTTACGTTTTTTTTTAGCGTAATGGCGTAAAAATTGAAAAATTGGTTTTGGCTATATAAACAAATTCTGGCACCGCCAAATTTGGGCCTCCCAAAAATAACTTTTTTGGTTAATAATTTTTCAAAGGCAACGCTCATTTTGAGCACGCACTAAATTGTCACCTATTTTGCACAGTTCGCAAATAGCGTGAATTTCTTGAAAAATCTTATTTATTCTTACATTTGACAAAAATTTTACGAAGTCTCTCCGAATAGGCTCACCTACTTGGGTATGATGTCAGAAAGAACTTGGGACTTGGTTCTTAAGAGGTCCCCGGTGACCCTCCTCCCCCATTTTCCCGCCTGGTCATATTCACGTAGAGCTACTGAAAGGGGTTGACCGAATATTATTTTTTGCTCAAATTGTATTTATAATTATGCATTTTTGCAAGAAACTTATTGACCTCTCTATATCGGCCCGTCGATCGATATAAGATAATTTTTAAACAAAAATCGTTTTTTCAAAACCGTTGTTTTTATTTACGATTGTTTGTTGTTGCTTATACAAACCAAATCCATATAAACCTGTCGTTTTATATGTTGACTGATCAAGATTTTTTCTCCTGTTGTAGAAAAATGTCGATCAAGATTGATTTTCCAATCCTTGAAGCCTCTGGCAAGAACTACTTGGACTGGACGCAAGACATCCAGAACCATCTAGATGCGCAGGGCCTCTTGGACGTCATCTATAACGAGGAAGAGCGTGAAGTGGAAGTCACTCGCTCAATGAACGCCAAAGCGATGATTCTATTCCGCAGGCATTTATCTGACGCCATGAAGGCGGAGTTTATTGAAATCTCCTCGCCGAAGACGCTATGGGACTCTCTGAAAGAGCGCTTCGACCACCAGAAGACCATATGGCTACCTGAAGCACGCCATGACTGGTTGAACCTGCGCTTCCAAGACTTCAAAAGTGTAACTGATTACAACAATGAAGTCTGCAGGATTCGATCACTTCTCCAATACTGCGGTGAGATATTAACCGACAGTGATCTATTGGAGAAAACATACACCACATTTCCTTCAACTGACAACTTGCTCCAAAAGCAATACCGTCAGTCTAAGTTCACCAAGTTTCCCGAGCTCATCACCCAGCTTTTACTAGACGAGAAGAACAGTCTCATTTTAATGAGAAACAATAATTCTCGTCCTGCTGGAACAAAGGCAATTCCAATGCCTGATGCAAACGCTCTCCGTGGACCAAATCCACGGTGGAAACGAGATAAGGGCCAGTCGTCCCAGCCAAGAAACAGAGGCGAGTTTAAGTCTCGCCATCCAAAGCGAGGTTCTAACAAGAACCAAGGACCTTTGACTCCTAGGCAGTCTCATGGTAAGAACCAACGGGCCAGTCGTCCCAAAGCGAGAGTGGAAGGCCAAGCGCCTACTCTTTGCTACAAATGTGGTGCTTATGGTCATATGCAACGGACTTGCAGGGCGACCCCCCAAGAAGTTAATAACTATCACAAGGGGCGTCGGGCCGAAGCAAATCTGGTCAACGAGTGCGAAAATCTAAATCTTGAGACCCCCGATTTTGTAGCAGAAATGGAAGAATGAATCTCCATTTTCTCTATATTTGATTTAAGTCATGAAACTTTTGGTGGTTTGTATTTTCTGTTTTCTCGATAAATTAAAGTTCTATTTCGAGCACTTTCCTCAAACGTGTGACAAACTTTAATTTTTTCTTTACTTATAGGCATGGACCACGGGGCAGTGGATTGTCTGGTTGATAGTGGAACGACTCACACTATCTTGAGAGATAAATCATACTTTATCTTCTATACGCCTAAAGTAACCTCAGTGACAACCATTTCGGGACCCTCAACCCTTATTCAAGGTTTTGGCAAAGCCCGTTTTTCGTTGTCCAATGGTACTTCCGTTGAAGTATCAGAGGCCTTATATTCTCCAAGGTCCAGTCGTACCTTACTGAGTTTTAAGGATATTCGAGAAAACGGATTTCATGTTGAAACTGCTCGAGAACATGGCTTCGAGTATCTTTTCATTACCTCCACTCAGTACGGCCAAAAGCGTATCTTGGAGAAGTTGAAATGTCTTTCAACTGGTTTGTATCTCACTACGATACAACACATCGAGAGTAATCTCATCATTCGTCGAGCGCCAGTTGATGAGAGGACTTTTATGCTATGGCATGACCGGCTGGGTCATCCGGGTCAAAATACGATGCTTCGCACTATGAATGCATCACATGGGCATCCTCTTGGAGGAAAGAATTTCGTTATAAATCCGAAAAGCCTATGCCAAGCTTGCTCGATTGGGAAGACGAATCTCAAGCCACTCCATGTGAAACCTACGAGATTGGTTTCCCAATTCCTTGAGAGAATTCATGGAGATATTTGTGGACCAATCCAACCAACATGCGGACCATTTAAATACTTCATGGTTTTGGTTGATGCATCGACTAGATGGTCACACGTAGTGTTGTTGTCCACCCGAAATGCAGCGTTTCCTAAACTCCTAGCCCAGATCATTAAGTTAAGGGCTCACCATCCGAATTATCCGATAAAGTCTATTAGACTTGATAATGCCGCGGAGTTTACATCGAAGACTTTCGATGACTATTGCATGACTTTGGGAATAAATCTTGAACATCCTGTTGCGTATGTTCATACCCAAAATGGCCTAGCGGAAGCTTTTATAAAGCGACTGCAAGCGATAGCGAGGACCTTGGTTATGCGCACCAAACTCCCACTATCTGCATGGGGCTATGCAATTTTGCACGCTGCAAATTTGGTCCGTCTGAGGCCCATGGCCACCCAACCACTTTCCGCGTACCAGCTGGTTACTGGATGTGAGCCTGATATCTCACATTTACGCGTGTTTGGGTGCCTAGTCAATGTTCCAATTGAGCCGATAAGGCGTTCAAAATTTGGACCTCAGAAGCGACGGGGAATATATGTCGGTTATAACTCTCCGTCCATCATTCGCTATTTAGAGCCCTTGACAGGCGATCTCTTTACCGCGAGACACGCGGATTGTGACTTTGATGAGGCAATCTTCCCGTCGTTAGGGGGAGAAATGCACGCTAACGTTGATGAGGAACGACGTGAATTAGCGTGGCATGTGCCCTCTTTTGCTCATCATGATCCCCCCTCTGCACATAGTGATAAGGAAGTGCAGAGGATTCTAGGTCTGCAAGATATTGCAAATCAAATGCCAGATGCATTTAGCGACCTAGCAAAAGTCACGAGATCAATTATACCTGCTGCAAATGTGCCTGCAAGGATAGACGTCCCTGAGATACGCTATGTTCCTGTGAAACATGTTGCTCCGGTCGAACCCGCCGAGCAAAGGACGCTGCCATCGGCCGTCCAGTCCGCCGCTATTCCCAAGAAGAAGGGAAGACCGGTTGGTTTCAAAGATATTCTGCCCCGGAAGCGGAGAAATCTTGTTAAAAGCGTTTTGCCACATGAGATCATTAAGGATCACGGCGATGTATTAGAAGAGCGCGTTCCAGATGAAATGCCTATTCCTAATCATGCCGATAACCTCGAAATATCCGTCGAGTATGCTAGCTTAGACGATATTTTGAAGCAAAACGAAACTGTCATCGATGATGTGTTCATATACTCAGTGGCCACTGACATTATGAACAATGATGACATGGAACCTCATAGTGTTGCCGAGTGTCAACGACGAACGGACTGGTCACAATGGAAACAAGCAATCCAGGCTGAACTAGACTCCTTTGCGAAAAGAAGTGTGTTTGGACCCGTTGCTCCAACACCACCCAATGTTAAACCAGTTGGTCACAAATGGGTTTTCCTAAGGAAGCGTAATGAGAGAAATGAGATTGTGCGATACAAGGCTCGCCTTGTGGCGCAAGGCTTCTCACAACGCCCTGGAATTGATTACGAGGAGACGTATTCTCCCGTAATGGACATCATAACGTTCCGCTACTTAATCAGTTTAGTAGTTTCCAAAAAACTGAATATGCAGCTCATGGATGTGGTCACAGCCTATCTCTACGGGGATCTAGACACAGAGATATATATGAAAGTCCCTGAAGGACTAAAGATGCCTGAATCAAGTAGTTCCCGACCACGGAACGCGTTCTCGATTAGACTGAGACGTTCGCTATATGGATTGAAACAATCCGGGCGAATGTGGTATAACCGCCTAAGCGAATACTTGATCGGTTTGGGATACGTTAATAACGAACTTTGCCCATGCGTGTTCATAAAGAAATCCACTTCAGGATACGCAATCATCGCGGTCTATGTAGATGACATGAATCTCATAGGAACCGAAAAAGACTTGTCAGAAACTGCTGATATCCTGAAGAGGGAATTCGAGATGAAGGATCTTGGGAAGACACGGTTTTGCCTCGGCCTGCAGATCGAGCACCGTAAAGATGGAATTCTTGTCCATCAAGCAAACTACACCCAAAAGGTGTTGAGACGCTTTAGTCATTTTGACGTTAAGCCGTCCGCTACTCCCATGATCGTCCGCTCTCTAGACATTACTAAGGACCCATTCCGTCCAAAGGAGGACGACGAAGAGATACTGAGTCCTGAGTGCTCTTATCTGGGTGCAATAGGCGCTTTATTGTACTTGGCCCAATGTACTAGACCGGACATCTCGTTTGCTGTGAATTGTCTAGCTCGACACAGCACCGCGCCAACACGCCGCCATTGGAATAGCATAAAAGACATTTTCCGCTACCTTAAGGGTACTACGGACTTGGGCTTGTTCTATCCCTACGCGGTTTTGAGTGAGTCCAACGCTCTTGGCACTCGAAGCAACGCGACCCTTGTTGGCTACGCCGATGCGGGATACTTATCTGATCCGCACAAGGGGCGTTCCCAATCTGGTTACGTCTTTACCATTGGGAACACGGCGATTTCTTGGAGGTCTCGCAAACAGACCTTAGTGGCTACTTCAGCGAACCACTCTGAGCTACTCGCGCTCTATGAGGCGACTAGAGAGTGTGTATGGCTTCGAGCTGTTATTGGCCATATTCGAAGTACATGTGATCTTCCATATGACCCAGATGAACCTGTTGTCGTCTATGAGGACAATACCGCTGTTATTGATCAAGCGAAACATGGTTACATCAAAGGGGATGCTACCAAGCATATATCGCCCAAGTTGTTCTTTACACATGAACAACAAGCACTTCAAAAGATTGAAGTGCAACACATTGGATCGGAGAATAACCGTGCAGACTTGTTCACCAAGTCACTGCCAAAACACTCATTCCAGAAATATGTCAGAGCAATTGGACTTAGGAAGCTTTCAGAGCTAGCCTAAGTGAAACATGTTTCCCGCACCCTGTTGTGTGCATGTGAGGGGGAGCGTCCCAACGAGCGCCCCAAATGCCCTGTTGTGCGTATATCCCGCGCCCTGTCGAGTGCGAGTGAAAAGGGGAGCATCCTGATGTATGCTTGTGTACTTTTTTTCCCTTAGACCAAGTTTTTTCCCATTGGGTTTTCCTTGGCAAGGTTTTTAACGAGACACATTTCAAATCTCTTATTCACTAAGGACTATTGTGATCAGGGGGAGTATCCTGTGTATACCTCTAAACCATCGTGTACTCTTTTGTCCTTCGATCAGCGGTTTTTCCCACTGGGTTTTCCCTGACAAGGTTTTGACGAGGCACCTTTGCAATGGTTAAGTTTACCCCATCACACTGACCTGTGTGTACTCTTTTGTCCTTCGACCAAAGTTTTTTTCCCACTGGGTTTTCTTTGGCAAGGTTTTAACGAGGCACAAGTAGGTGGTCATTTTTGAAACTGCAAGCTACAGACCGACAAAGAAGCTCAGAGGTGTTTACAAGCAGAGTTTGTGAAGAGCCAAGGGGGAGTGTTGTAATTCATCATCATGGTGACTCTTCACCTTTGTAACTCCCAAATGACTTCATCATCATGGTGACTCTTCACCTTTGTAACTCCCAAGTGATTTTTCACTTTGTAACTCCCAACCTCTCTCTTCCTATATAAAGAGAGGTTGGGATGGCTTGTAGAGAGATATTGAGATATATTGATAAGAGAGGTTGAGCTAATTGTCCACAACAACTTGTAAGTTGTTGATGGTTAACTTCATCTTAAAGTGTCATCAATTGTGATTTCTGTTCTAATCCTCTTACAATGATCCTACTTGTGTTATCAGCTGTTAACATTATTTCACAGGACAACCACTCATTTAAAAGCACCAAATTATTTACAATTAAGAGCCGGCTCAGGAGGTTGATTGTCCTAGTCGGGCTAATTTTTGTTATCCTTCGATCCGGTCTCTTGTGAGATACTTCTTTATATGGGGGGGGGGGGGGGGGGGGGCACTGCTTAATTTTTTTTAAAATTTTTTTTTAACAGTAGCAACAAAATTTGTGCAGATACTACCAACTCATGTTTATTATTTCGAAAATATTTGTTTGCCAGCAGGCAGGCCAGTCCGTCCGCCTGCGTGGCGCTCTCCCATTGCCCCCCTCCCCCTCCCCCTCCTATTCGCATGGGTCCCACGTCGTTGACTTGCCAATGAAGGAGCGCCACGTGGTGGCGGGCTGGCCCGCCCGCGGGCCAAGTAGCAGTGCCGTTATTATTTTGATAATCTATTTAATTTTTGTGGAGAAATTTTGAAAGTAGGGTGAAGCTTCTACTGTTTCTAAAAGCCATCAACTATCACTTCTATTTCCGCCCATCAGTTATCATCATCACCTTCTCTCTTACATTTGAAATTTCCCAAATTTGGTGAAGTAAACATAGATGTGTCACAACCACTCATAACTACAGTTACACCAATTGTTGAATCTCACTATAACCATGTAGTGCTGCAATCTACAATTGAATGAATCTCACTATAATCCATAATACAAAGTGCTAATGAAAAGTGGGAAGGCATGTAATAATGCATATATCCAAAAGAAAAGAAAAGGGAAATTCATATAGACGATTTATGATTCAATAGTTTAAAACAAGATGCCCACACCTTAATTAAAAACCTGTCCCTTTCACACCGTAAATTAAAATGTATGTAACAACAATTCAATTGTTTAACAAAGTCTCTTTTGTTAGAATGTCATCCCAAAAATAGCAATAGTCCTTCAGGAAATTACTAGGACACCACACAAAGTGATAAGGACTATCGTATCTTTTAAAAATATATGGGTTATTTTTAATATCTAAATTATGTTTCAAAAAAAAATTAAGAATTATCATAATTTTTTGTCTTAGAATTGCTAGGATTCTGATATATATAACATTAATAAGAGCATTTATAGAAACCATGAGAAAAATTCAAGGTGCTAGCTAGGTCCTAACTGGCTTGATGTACTGAGTATAGGGCAAGTTACATCCTCTTCAATTGTGGTGGTTATGTGTCTCATTTGTGTCTTCATGAGAAAGAATCTTAGATTTCTTGTAGAGGATATGCGCACATTGTGAACAATAGTAACAGAATTCAACAAAGTAAAAAATAAATTGCCAAAACAAAAGAAGGAGAGAATTTTTTTTAGCAATGATTATGAGTCTTTTCTTTCTGCTGCTTTTGTGAACTTTGTTGGTGATTGATGTAATATTTTGAGAATTGAAAATCAACATATAATTATGATACCAGAGATGATAACTTTTGTATAGGATGAGATTTGGGTTGATAATGCCAAGGGGGTGGGGGCAGGCACCAACCCATCAACACCTGGATGGCTTTAATTGAGAGGATGTCTAATTATAAAAAAAATCTAGGTCTGTCATATTACTATCACAATTATGATTGCCCTGATTGATTGTAGCTAGGACTGTCACAATTTTGGCCATCCTAAGATAGAAAAGTTTATTTCTTAGTATTGTCAGACTTATGTACCAGAATCATGGCAGTCACTCGTCCTCCTCAATCCGACCGTCTAAATTTCTAAAGCTTCCATATCGCTATAATAGAGTTCGAAATCACCAATAATAATAATAATGATAGTTCGAAAGATGAAGAGATTGCAAAAGGAAAAAAAGTTGTGTAAGAGAGAAAATTTTGGGCGTTTGGTGTAACAATTTCTCAACTTAAAATGTGTTGTCCCCTAACGTTATAGCCCCTGTCACTTTGTGTGTTGCACTTAGTAATTTCCGTCCTTTATAATGGCAAGATAAACAAAGGCACGCATGTTGATGGAGGCCCTTGTGATCATGGATGACCAACTATGACTACCAAAATGTTTAAGATGTCATATCCACCTTACAATTATGTGCCATGATAGATTTTATCTTTCTAAAGACAATTCTATGTACTCAGTGGTCATCCGCAAGACTAAATTTCTAAGTATGAGCTACAACTTAAACGAGAGGGTCATGTTCATGGCAAGATGAGTACCATCGGGAATTCATGAGCAAGTCGGAACAACTCTCGTCCTTTAAACCAGTGCATGACAATAAAGTACCATTTCATTTTCCATAAATTGTTTCCATTCATCATCATCATCATCATCGATTCTTCTCTTGTTCATTCAAAAAAATCATTGGCCTCATTGTTATCATCACCATCATCAACGCTACATCAAGAAAGTCCTCTACAACAATCTTACAAAGACTAGCGTGAAAAAGTTTGCAGCCTAGAACGTAACATCTGCTACTTGTAAATTTTTGCAGTAAGCCTGCCAAATCATTATGCATTTCCACTTGATAGTAGAATCACCAATTTTCGCATAAACATACAACAAAAAGTTGGATTACATTCATAGTTAGTACAGGAGGCCATGGGGATTCTTCAATGGGTGAAATACTGTGAACAGCTTCCATGTTCCCAACTGCAGAACGCCACTCTGCAACCTGAATCCGACAAGCAAAGCCTGTGATAGCATTTAAACCACCACTTGAAATTTGACAAGACGAAGCCAGCCGATGTTTATCTGTGATCCTAACAGGAAGAAACAAAAACATGAGAGGAAACATCTCTGTCATATATTGCATTTACTGACACCAAACAAAAATCTAAGGAGCACAGCACGAAGGCATTTGCCTCCAGGTCAGGAAGCTAAGAAGTAGGGCCAATCTGAACAACTTAGGCAGATATGTCTTCAAAGAAATTAAAGTAGTTAGCTAATGGAGCAGTAGCAGGAGGTGATGACGAGCTACATCCAACTACACCTGGTGTGGCATGCCAAAGGAAAAAAACAAAAAACATTTAGATCATGTCCAAGCACTTCAAGGCCACTTCATAAAAATGCAACAAGGAGACTGAATCATCAGGGATTGAAGCATGAAGAGGTCATAACAGCACCCACCCACCATGTGATCAGGGTCAGCCCAAGGGTAAGCCACACAAGACTTTGGTCTTTGGGCATCCCACAAGAGGTTGGGGTCGCTAGTGATCCTCCAGGATCGACCCATAATAAGGGATCAAGGGGCAACAAAAACTAAAACTGGATAGGGCAACCCAACCCCGTGAGCCGGTCCTGCATGTGATGGGAACAAACAGATGGGCCTTGTATTTCAGACTGGCAAAAAGTATGCAGCAATTAGTATCACTGACAAAGAAGCATCTCACTTTTACTTCCATGCAGTTGCAAGATTTGGTTCAAGATATTATGACGAGATTAGAAGAGTTGAAGAGGAAAATATTTGAAAGATATTAAGACCGCTAGTGAAATGTAAATTGATAACGTAGCTGCCTAGGACGAAGCTCAAACCTGCATCATTATGACATGAACAGATCAGTGGTCATGAGACATGTCGAACTAGCTTGCCTGCTGGTTCTGTATCACAAAATCAAACATCCAACGGGAAAAAACCATCGTGAGTAAAATGAAATGATTCACCGGATCTGGAATTCATGACGATGAAGGGAACATAATTTTTATGTGGAAGAAGGTTTACAAATTACCTCAGGTTGCAGGGCTTTTCGGCTTTCGCTAAAGTACTGGTTTGGATGGTTAATCCCAGAATCACACGAGATATTATGGATAGCTTCAAAGGTTAATGTGCAAGCTAACTGAACAAATCACAAACGATTATTTGAAAATACTAAAATAGGTACAGAAGGAAATTAGAAATAATACAATAAAGGTAAGAAAATGTAAAATGCTACAGTAAACTAGTACACAAAAGTTTGAATAGTATACCTGATAATGCCGATGCCGAACTTTATCCATTACATCTTCCATTTGCCGTCCTCCAATTCCCATTTTACCAAGAGCAGCTCTCAGATTTTCCTCACTGACAGAACAAATATAAAGTGATGTTATGGAAACAGCCTCAACATTCAGACAGACTAGATTGAAAATGGTTTAACCTGTGAAACACAAAAATTATATATTACAGGAAACAGATACGAGTTATTGCACTAGGAAACTAGGAAAACCAAGAAAGTAAAGAGATACTAACCCTAGAATTTATAATTATATAATTGTTTCCGACTGCATGGCCATAGTAATTGCACAATTCCAATCTTACTACATGTATAAAGATGCAAGTGCGTGGAATGGATGATTATATAAATCAGTCAAGTCATATCCCTAGCTTTGATGGAATTGTCTTTCCTAATTCAGGACTTTCCTTGTGCCTGACACACATTTAGCAAATTACTGCTCAATCATTGATAGACCCTAAAGGTACAATTCATTCCCCCACTTTGTGAGACAGTAAGCCAGCTGCCAGTGGCACTCTCAAGTGTAACGAGCGTCGGCGTCCTAGATGGTCCTTCATGATCACATAACCTTGAAGTTAACATAGTGGCAGAAGTCATCATATATATGTTCTTCCATAGATGAAAACCAAGCAGATCAATTTGTAATATTTTCATGTTTCGCCAATTTCTATAAATGTATCCCCCATAGGTGAATTAATGCTCGTTCTGGACCACCATACAAGTGGGGCAAATGCTTCATGAAGAGCAGCAAGCATAGTTATCCCAATAAGAAATTAAAATGGGATGTAAATAAACAAGCAAAAATGGAATTTTACTGTTGATTATGGGAACTTATTTAGTCCCCACATCGGATAGAAAATATGGAGGCGGCTTGCCTCCTCCTATATATATGTACCCTCTCTTGAATAATAAAATAATCAACTATTCCTTTCTACATGGTATCACAGCCAAAATTCTGAAGAAAAAAAATTCGTTTTGCTTTCTTCTTCTTAAAAGGAAACTCATTTTCCTTTCTTCTTCTCTTTTCTCCACTCGCCTCCTCCGTCAATGACGGCGGAGACGTCAACGGCGGCGGTGACCGTGGGTTCTGTGGTGGCGCGGAGGAGCTGCTAGGGCTGGTCGAGGTGCGACGAAGACGTCAACGGCAGCGTCGATCGCTGGGTCTAGTGGCAGATCTGGCCTCTACAGGCTCTGGGCAGCTACTGATCGGTGGCACTGGACGCACGATATGGTGGAGTGGCGGAGGCTCAAGTGGCTGCTGACCCCTGGCGATTCAAGATGGAAAAAAGTCGTTATTGCGTGTAGATGCACGGCCCGTGATTGAGTTGTGTTTGATCTCGTCCCTGTGATAAGTGCAACTGTAGGGATGGAAACACCTGTGACTAGTCGGAAGCTGAAGGAGATACTGGAGGGGGTGGCCAGGGTGTTTCAGGTCAAATTAGAGACCTCATCCAGTAGGGCAGTCGTGCCCGCACCAGAACCGTCGTAGGTGGTGAAGAAGATAAGAGTTGCTACCCAATGACATCAAACTTGAGGGGACGAAAAATTACTTGAGTTGGTCTAGAGGGCGTTGCTGAACCTTCGGACCAAGGGACTTGAAAAATATGTAAAGGAAGAGTTCACTGAGCCAAAGGATACGACGGGTGCTGAGTGGAACACATGAAATCACCTTAATTCTCTGGTGATTTTTTGGCTGTTGACTTCTGTGTCGCCATCCACAGCTGGAATGGTAGAGTCGATCTGCAGTGCGGTTGATGTCTGGAGGACATTGGCTAAGATGTACTCTGGAACTGGAAGTATCATGATGATGATGGAAGTTGAGGAAAAGATTGATGCTACCACACAAGGGGAGAAGACAGTACTCCAGTATGCAACGGAGCTACGTCGCTTATGGGCTGACCTGGACCACTATGATCGGCTATCATTACAGGACCCAGTAGATGTTCTCCTTGGAAAGCAGTATCTTGAGCGTCGACGACGGGTAGTCCGTTTTCTCAAAGACCTGAACTCACAGTTTGAGGCTAGGAGGGCAGCAATGTGTCAGCGATGACAGGGAGTGCTATAATTGCAGGAAGAAAGGGCACCTCAGCTACAACTGCTATCAACCCCGCAATTCTAGTCATGGCCGAGAAGGTAGAGGACAGAGAGGAGGACGTACAAGTCAAAGAGGCAGGGGACGTGGCGGCCAAGGAGTTGCTCACCTAGTTGTGGCAGAGGAATCGCAGACCTCTACTAAGATAACTGAAACTGAGATGACAGAGCTGAAGGAAGTACGTCAGTTCAAGCGTCATGCTGAGAAGTCTAAGGGCAAGAGACGCCACTCAGGATCTTGATGACACTACCTACCTTGGTAACTTTTTTGGTTACGCTCGTACGAGCAAAAGATATTTCGGTTCAAGCACTTGCATCCACTAAATCTCATGCTTGTTGGATCATAGACTCGCGTGTATCTAGGCATATCACAGGTGCATCTACTAAGTTTGCATTATATTATCCAAGCAAACATATGCAGCCCCAGACAGTTCAGACTGATGATGGGGCATCCCAACCCATCAGGGGTACTGGCTCGGTCCATTGTACTTCATCTGTTACCCTGTCATATGTGTTGCATGTTCCTTCGTTTCCGGTCAACTTACTTTTTGTTAGCTCTCTCATTGACCAATTGAATTGCACTGTTTTCTTTTATCGAGATATGTGTTCTTTCCAGGAGAAGGACACGGGAAAGAGGCTTGGGACTGGCATCAGGCGTGATGGCATTTGGTACCTGGACAGGGAGGCTGCTGTTAGTGGAGGGCAGAGGCAGAAGCAATACTTCAACACTACAAATTGGAACATTTATCTTTTGATAGTTTGAATAAGTTAGAACCTCTCGACGGTCCATCGACACACCTCGAGCGTCATAGCTGAGTTTTGTAAGTGGCCAGGGCTGAAATTGAACATAGCAATTGAACAAAGACGAGAGCCATATTTATTTTAGTCGAACATATGCAAATAAATTGGCATGGAGGGTGAAGATGGGACTAGAGGAGGGATCGGTCAGGTACTTGGGATTCCTATTGACCATCAACTATGCCAATGATAACGACTGTAAAGCGTTAGTAGAATATGTGTAGGGAAGACAACAAGGCTCGCATGTGCAATTACTATCATTTGGGGGTCAGTTGTGTCACGTCCCGAGTCGACAAATCATTCGTCCCCGGTGTTATTATGTTGAATTGATCGTCCTCGCTAAGGCGTGATGCCGTACGAGTCTGCAATTGCACTCGTACAAGGCAAGAACATTACGTTGATTATTATATAGAAACACCAAGTTGAAATTTCACAAATCACATCAGAATATAAAATGCAGTTTAGGAAGGTAAAAATATGCTTTTCATTCATAGCTTGCAATGAAGTGCAAGTCGTAATTACATTGGACGCCGTTGCGGCTACATTGATTGAAACAAAAGAAATATACTCGACAAGCTGCCTGAACTAACACTTGTCATTCCATACATTCGCCCCTTTATACATAAGCATTCGATTGAATTGGCTTCAAAATACTTCAGAATAGGAAGAGCTTCAAAACGCCTCTCCGCACTTCAGTTTAGAGCTCCCGTCGCATCTGGGGAGTTGGGGGAGGGGTTAGCACACTTGCTAAGTGGACGAGACGAACCCACTCGTCTAAACCGACTCTAATTGTTAAGATAGGCATGCTTGAGAGTTTTCTTTTTATTTAGAACTAAATTAATTCAGTTCATATCGATAGTCATCTTTGAAGTAATAAAGCATACAGTAAAACATAACGATTTATCACAGTTCATACCACGATTGTGCTCGTCCCTGCATAAAAACATAGATAATACTTACTACCTGCATAAGACAATAGGTGAGCATGCTACTATCTTATATGTGCGGCCATTGGCGTTACACACCACTTGGGACTATCTCAACGGCATTTCGGTCCGTTCAGTCTAGGTTGCGAGCCTGACTGACGGTCCCGCAATGCATCAGTGCCGAAGCACGATTATTCATTCCCCCTAGGTCGATTCGATACCGATGCCCCGGATACAGATTCAAGGAAAATCAAACTTGTGCACAAGCTATCCATGACCATGCCAATGCGTGAACAGTTTAATATATGCAAACAGATTTGTATAGCGCAGACAGTATTAAACGGCATTATCATTTCTCCCAACTCATGCAACGATTCATTTTTCCCAAAACCGTACTCCCAATTTAGCGTCCCGTATGCACCAAATTGTCCGAGGCATCATAAGCCACGATCGACGTTTCACATTATTTTGCAGCACGTGAAATAGTCTATCTTTTTACTAGAACCTTAAACTTTCTCGTTTTGGTGCGAAACTTATATTATCAGAGTAAATTACTCTAAATCGATACATTTTTTCCGAGTTCTTGACCTTAGTGGATTGGCATGCATTTAATTTAGCCATGCATTTAACTTGGCATCGTCGATTTGAATAAATTCGAGCCAAATGAATTTCGTTTGCGTGACAGAGTAGAAAAGAAGGGGATGAATCACCCAGCAAGTACTTTGATCGTGCCGACCATCGAAGCGCTTCGCAACGTTCAAACTTTAGTTACGCGAGCTCCTGCAATGGCATCAACACTTAGTTAGAATTCTTTCTTTATTCCTTTACTTCGAAATTCGTAGATTACATTCAGAAAACGACGCGAAAGCACTTTCATCAAACATGCGGCAAAAGTTCCAAGAAAACCATACAGCAGTCCGGCCCCGTCGAAGGAACTCTTATATAGAGCTCACTCATCGAGACGCAGCCCGCTGCATCTAGGACTTATTCCAACAGAAGTCGTTCCATTAGTTGGATCGATTCTCGTAACATTCGTCCAAATCGATTTGATCGATGCTGCAAGGTGTTATCGTTTACCAAGCTCAGCAATCGAGTTAGATGGCCATCTAAGTTCCCGACCGATCTGACTCGGCGCAAGCATCTTATGAAGTTAGTCGCCTATCGAAAGCGGGGCACTACAAGTTGGACTTGGTAAGAGATACAATTTTGGATGTATTGGCTTCAGACAGTTTTGATACCGACCAGTACCACTATTAAGATAAAAGAGGAAATGTGCAAACTTCGTATGGGGAGGTGGTGTCCATGCGATTAGCTGAAAAGAGCTTTGTAAACCTAAAATAGAAGGTATGGGGCTCCGATCTTTGTGTATCATGACAGACTGTTGTACTCAAACTCGCATGGCGATTTCTGACAGAAAAGTCGTTATGGGCGAGTTGGTTACAAGAAAGATATGTGACCAAGTTGAACTTATGGTTTCAACGAGTGGACAATAACCAACCGGTCATCTTTAAGAGTATTCTTAGCCAGAGAGCAGCGCGGATTAAGCCTCTGATAATGAGGGTCATCACGGATGGCGAGGATACGAGTTTGTGGTTTGATCCATGGATTCAACACAACAGTCCAATAGACAAATTGGGTTGGCGGTTTACAAGATGATCAAAGTACGAGACGAAGTTAGCTGCATAATACGAGATGGGACCTGGAACACATTGGCACATCAAGCTGCTCGTATGCTAGTAGAGGAAGTACAGGAGATCCAAATTGAAGAAGGTAAAGATGGGGAATATTGGAGATGGGATGGGCCTCCTACATGCGAGTTCCAATTTAAAGTGGGGCCTATAATGAGATCAGGATTAAATACCAGCCAGCGGAGTGAGGGTGTGGTAGTACAGGTGAAAGCGGTAGCGGTGAAGACAAAGTTGTGTCTATATAAGGCAGTATGCAATCAGCTATTGACTAATGATAGGCTGGCAGGATTCAGCATACACGTTGATCACAGTAACTGTGTTGTGCAATATTGAGCAAGACACTAGAAACCACATATTCTTTGAATGTAGTGTGGAAAAAGGAATAAGGGAGGCGATCAAAGATCACTCCCAACTACTGGGATTAGTCCAAGGTAGCCAGGAGGAGTCCAAGGTAGCCAGGAGGAGCTTGAGGTATGTTGAGGGTCAAGCGTACAGAAACAGGTGTTTACCAAAAATTGCGTATATTTCTGGCCAATGGAGTTTGGCACATCTGGAGGGAAAAAATATGAGGATCTTTCTGGAATCGCTTCCACTGGGATTCAAACTCCTGGCCACTCGGGCCGCATGCATCTCTCTTAACCACTAGGCTAGAGGTCATTTGATATATATATATATATATATATATATATATATTCCTTATGTTCCTCCTCAATTTCTCTCTCGAGTGACATCTCCACCCTCTGGAGTTTCCCGTCTGGCGACCACCGGGTTAGCTGACCTCTACTCACCAGCTCCTACCTCGATCTCTATATTATGTTGTTAGTTTCAAAACATAGACATCTGAGATTGTTGGGGAGCATTACATATATTCAATCAGTATTGTAACGCTTCCCACCGGCTGTTTGACATATATGCTCCAGATTGTTGGCGAGCGTTAATTAATTTATTGTATATTGGCTAATTAGGTCATCCAATTGAAAGAAAGATATTTATATACTATTACCCAACTCTGTTCTATTTGAGGATTCGAATTAATTAATGATTGTTTTTATCTCTGAAAATATTTTCTGAGATCTAGATCCCATATGATGTAAAGGAGTAACGTAAATAATTGACAATGATAGGTGACATGTTCTTGAGTCAGTTGCACTCATCCTTATACAAAATCCCATTATTCATCTAAAGTGTGAGAGCTGAAGCTCAACCTCTATCTTGTTTCTGTAATTCTTGTTTCTGTAATTACCGTGACAGCTCACCATTACTCTTATACCACAGAAAAAATATTGATTTGCTGGTGACTCACTAGCTTACTGTTGATAGAAATGTTCCAAAATTTTGCAACTATGAGTAATCATTTCCATGGGCCAGATCATTCGAACATATCTGGTTTTGATCCTTATGACCCAACCCCAACCATAAATAAAGGGACTATCAACATCCTATGTCAAGCTAACCTCTATCCTCTTGCCAACTGCTTGTCCCTCTTGCAATCACCCTTGTGCCCTCTCTTTTACTTTCTTATGCACTTGACCAATCAAATAAATCAAGCCAATATATGTTGACAACCGTGTGGACCAGACCCGTGCTAGTTCCACTGATTGGTTTCATTTATCATTCCACCTAGACCATCACCAATCTTCAAACAACCCCGACCTTTGCTCTTACCACTCCACCAACTACTGCAGCCACCTCTAATAGCTATAATGGTTTAAGGTAAACTACATGATAGTGGAAGAAGGAGAAGCAGTTAGGCGAGCTTAGTTTCCATCTTAGACCAAACTCGATCCAGTCTAGGTTACAAACCCTAAAGGTCGACAAACCCTAAAGGTCAGGCAAAACTTTGTCATAGACATCTCTGGTCAAGTGGGGGCACAACCCTATGACTGCAATTCCATGTCTTCAATTTGCATGGTACATATTTTGCATAATAAAGGTGTGAACCATGTTGGGTTCTTGCAAGGCTGGTATGTCAAAACTTCTAATGCTACTCTTTGCTTCTGTGCAATGCCCAAGTAACACTTCACAAGTTAGAGAAAATAAACACAGGTAACTGCTAGAAAAAGCATCAAAGAGTGATTCTTTAGCAAAGAATAAAAATGATTTGTACTAATATTGACCCCCTATAAGATATCAATGAGAATTAGGTATTTTGTTCCCTTTGCTAAGGACATAAACATGCCATGGAACCCTATTATAAAATAAACAAACAACGAAACAGGTGTGATGATCACTTATCCAACTTGTGCGAGATATAAAGGCACAGATCCCACAAGCTTATGACCGTCACTTGAAAAGTGTCACCAATTATAAAATGTGGTGTGTACTTCTATTTTATTCCTCCAATATTTCCCCATATAGAATCCTAAAGGGTGCTAAAGTTGCATAATCAATTAATAGAACAGGGTCTAGGAACAAATACCAAGCTCCTTGAGAGCACAACTGTCGCAACCCCTTAATTGAGAATACAGCTCTGAACTCAACTTCTGTAAACCATATCTTTTATTTGATGTTTGGTTCAGCTGTAAGAACACATAACCCTCCCTCACCCTCTCCCCCACCCCCAAAATAAAAAAAAAAGGAATCTAAAACTTTCTTATTATTGATTAAGGTATTTAGTTCACAAAGACGATGAAAATGAAACATATTAAAGTGACCTAGACTTCAAATATTTAACCCTGAATTCAACTAACAATCTACAACTTGGTTATTGCCGAATAAACTGTTTTCTCAGCAAACACAGTAAAGATGAAGGGTACTGACATATGCTTTAACTTAATTGTGAATTTTGATCACACCCATGACCAATTAGGAAAAATAGGAGTATTCACAATATTCACTTCCACAACCAACAAATTATATGCATGCAGTACTTCTGGTCCATGGTCAATCATCATTGTTTAAGCCTTCTCCATCAGAAGGTGCCACCTGTGGAGGACAACTCTTAATTAAGATAACTCTCAATTAAGATAGCTCGGAAGCTATATTTGACCTTACAACAGCTATCAACCTACTGTTCACCCTCTGAGTTCGTGGCAAATTAGTAGCAAAGGGAACTATGGACCAGAGAAGGGTTAGTCACAAAATCTAGAAGACAGCATGCTATCCTTGATTTAGACCTATGTTGTCACAGGCGACGCCTAGGCGGCCAAGGCGCGCAGGTTGGAGAGGACTCGCCTCGACCTGAGGAAATTTTTCCTGGGTGAGGCGATGCTCGCCTAGGCACCAAGCCTAGGGTCGTCCAGGGGAAAAAATGACCCACCTAGGGTCGCCAAGGGCCGCCCAATTATACTTACTATCTTTTCTTGATGTTGAACATTGATTATTTCATCTTTTTGGCTTCTTATATTACTTTTATGCTTATTGGTTAATGTTTATTACTTATTAAGTTATACTACATATTTGTTGTATACATAAATGCATAAAAAAATTATTCAAGAGCAGCGTATCCTAGGCGGACGCCTAGGTGAGGCGGGTTGCATGTCGCCTCGCCTCGCCTAGCGCCCAGTACAACATAGATTTAGACCCATTGTAGAAGAGTTTAAATGTAACACAGAGTGTAGCCATACTCTTGTCGAGCAAGAGCAAGAACTATACAGATCTACTAGACAGGTCTGGAAATAGAGAACTCAACAGAACAGAAAACCTGACTTAGAAAAATAGAGTGATATCAACAATAAAAAAAATCTTTCTTAGCTCTGATGTAGAAATCCACTAGGGGAAGATAGTTTTGGCAAACTAAACAAGTATGAGAGTAACCTGAAATGACGGTAAGGGCAGCCATGGTGATCACCAATGCCAGGCGTGGATGAGATAATCTTTTGACAAGAATAGGGTGTATAGTCCTGGAGCAGTGAAAAAAAATAAGTAAAAAGTTGTACTAGACATTCTTGGATTGCAAATTGAGAAATGGGACTTACAGTCCTCTTTCCTTCTTTCCCATAGTTATGACGAATGCCGTATGCATATTCTTTGTCAAAGCGTTCTGCGCCAACCTAATCCATAAACAATAGGACCATTATGAATAGAACCATTATGTAAAGGGAAGTGCTCTTATAACATATCATAGTAGTATGATATTATCTAACATGACATACTTAATATAAACAGTCTGTTACAAAAATAAAGCCTTGACCATGCTCACATTGAGCTCTATTAAGTAATAGGGCATCCCATCTCTAACAATGGCATATATCATCTTAGACAACAAAATGATTGAAAGAAATGTACAGTTATTTAATGATAGTGTTTACAAAAAGATACCCATTTTCAAAAGGTGCAAAGCACTATATGGAGGTTCACTATAAAAAGTTCAAAACAGCATGCCTTGATAGCATATGCAACATATATGTACATGTAGAAAGTAAAGATGCATTGTGAATAAATGACTCATATTTTATGGGAAATATAAAGCATACAAAATGACATCATTAACCCTAACTAGAAATGAAAAATACATAAACAATAAAAGTATAAATATAGGGTAAATAATTTATTCTTCAACACGCTCTCTCAAGCTAGCACTTGGTGAAAGTCCTGCTTTGAAAGAGAAACTAGAGATAATCCGAAAAAGAAGGTCGAGGCTTTAACACCGAAGAAATCCCCAAAAAAATTGAAGAAAACATATGATGAAGGTTGACGCTCCGAAACCAAAGAAATCTCATAATCATCCATATAGTTGAGGCTTCACATCGGAAAATCCCTGAATAAAATCATGTAAGGTATACCAGACTCTAAAACGACAATTCCCAGAAGAAACATCCATGTAAGTTAAGTTCTCTATAAGACAAGAAATCCCGAAAGAAATATCAGAAATTCGTCGAGGCTCGGAAAGGAGAAATTCCAAAAAAACATCCAACATATATTAGGGCTTCGCATAGTGAAAAAAATTCAAACGAGAAACGGGGCTTTGCATACTGAAGAGATCCACAAAGAAATTATCTCAACAAACAATCTCAAGATAGTCAGGACTTCAAATCCAAAGAAATCTCGAGAAAATGATAGAAACAACCAAAACATGTCGCCCGAAGTAGCAATTAAAGATACAGAAGCATCGTCAAAAGTACCAATCAAGTACGATGAAATCCTATGAGGAAACCTAGGGCACTAATACCATGTAGCAAGTGGAGGCTGCATTGTGAGTAGATGGCATCATATTTTATTAGCTCTTTGGTCAATATTTATAGGAAATACAAAACATATAAAATAACATCATTACCACCAAGGGTTCGTTTGATTACAAGATGGAAAATATGTGGAAAATAAATTAATTCCACGGAATTATTTTACTAGAAAAAAATCCCATGGAAAAAATTCCACGGAATTAATTTGGGTGTTTGATTGTCTTTATTTTCCATGGAAAATAGTTATTTTTCATGGAAATTGATATTTTCCTATGGGCTAGGGTAGTTTTAGTTTCCACCATTTTGGAGGAAAATGTAAAAAAAATAGATTTTTGGAAAATAATTCCATGGAAAATATACGCTGTCAAACACTACAATTGGTGGAAATTTTGTGATGGAAATATTTTCCAGGGAAAAAAAAGCTCAATCAAACAGCTTTAATACGATTAAAAATATATTCTTCAACAGTATATTGTTGTTAGCTTGCAATTTGCATGGATGAAATAAAACATAGATACCGCTACGACACAATACATACTATTTGGATATTGTTGAAAGCAAAGATGTCTATTTTTCGGATATAGTTGAAAGCAAGATTGACTACAAACCAATGGCAGTAGTATTATGACAGGAAACGAATGTGAGGAAATTAATGACTAAAAGGTCCAACTAAGAAAGAAATTTACAAGAGATTGTAATGGAATAAAACCTTTTTCGAGAACTCTGCTTTCCAAAATGCAAGAGCATCATCCAATTTCAAGCCTATACCCTGCACAAGAAAGGCGTAATTGTTTAGGACATCAATTAAGATTTTAAGCAATCTAAAGGCTTTAGAAATGAATAGGTTACTAGCATAAGCTTCATAAAATTTCCACTCGAGACATTCATTTTACAGATAGATATTATAGCAACTCTAACTTTCATAATCACCATTGACAGATTACCATTTAGAACTTTAAATTGAATAATTGCATTATAAAACAAGAGTGAGAAAGGAATTTAGAAAGTTAACAACAGGAACAAGTAATGTAAAGCGTCTAGAGGCTTGTTTCATTAACTTCTCCTCTTGGGGTATTACTAACCATACTTTTCCTTAAATAAAACATGTAATGCAAATATAGATTCCATCAATCTAAACAGCACAAGTGTTGAGATTTTCATTCTGATGCGGGAAGCCACAGTTTTTTACCATCAACTATAAAAAGGGTGTCCCACTGTCATGAGGTTTCCACTAATGCGGGGTCCGGAAAGGGTCAAGATTTACACAGCCTACTAATCGATATGTATTTCTCAATAAGAAAAACTAGTATCAATAGGGAGGATCAAAATGTCAACAAGGATCCGGCTCTTCTGAACCAGGGAATAGATAAAAGTATGTCCGAAGTGCAAACGAAAAGCAAGACCCGATCAGCACAAATGGAGTCCAGTACTAGTATCGGCATGAATTCTTCAGGATTTATCTCGGTTGAGAAACCCATCATCTGACAATTCAGGGAAGAATGTGGAAGCGTCTAGTCAAAATTCAAAGAATAACTCTTCAGTATTCACTATTTTATATATTATGATTCTATCGATCAGTGTATGTGTGATAGAATCATACATACATAGTGGAAGAATCACTCTAAAGTCTTCACTATTTTATAATTTATGATTATGCATACATGCAGGCAGGCATAATCATCATCATCGTCCAAGCCTTAACCCATCATAATAGGGTCGTCTATGGAGCATAAGAAAGCTACATACAAGATTTAACAAAGTTCTATGATTGGTCGTTGACCTGACATCAACCCTCTATGTTGGTGCCAAATTCCTAACCAAAATAGCTATGAGCATGAGAGGGTAATGTCATAAAACATAGGTGGCCAGTTGGCAGGTAGGTAGACCTACCTTTTGGAAGCAAATGCAAACAAGGATCACCGTCCAAGTTCCCCTAGACTGTAAAGAGTCTCGACGAAAAAAGTAAGATAACAATTTTTTATACGGAATTGCATTCATCTCTATGTTATGACGCACTAAGCCAACGATTAAAGGGACGACAATCCCATCAGGCAGGCATAATCATAATATAGAAAATACTCATGCATGAGCGCGTGTGAGTGTAGAAAGGGAGTGAGAGATGAGGCAAGGTGATGCATAACTATCTAGAACAAGTTAGGCTAGAGAAAGAGGATCCAAGGTAACTAGGCAGAACAAGTTAAGATACATGAAAGAGGCATTGTGAGAGCTGCTCATAAAATATAGTGATAGGAAAATGTCAGTAAAAATTGAAGAATAAAAAATCATGAGAAATTGCCTTGAGGAAAAGACCCAGTTGCATCCTTCCTCCATGCTTCAAATGGTGGTCTTCCTTCAACTGCATTCATAGAGAACCAGTAGGTTTACAAAAGTCGTGAAAATAAGTGTAAGTGAAAATAACTAGAGAAGATCCAAACTAATAGAAGGAATAAACTTTAGCATGTTTACCTTATCAAACAAATGGCGCATGCAAAGAGGGAAAGAACTATTAGCCAGAAGGTTGATCTCCTTCAGGGATATTTCTGCATACTCCTTGGGCTGCAGCAAGTAGTCCCAGTCTCAGCAAGAAATAAGTGGAACAGGAAGAGTTAGAGGTGCCAGGTCAAAACTGTAGAAACTAATTTAAATTACCTGAGAGTAGTCAGGCCCCAGATAACTTGTGCTCAGGGCTTCAATAATCTGAACATGTCGAAGAGATCAATAAGCAGGGATTGGTTGAAGTTCAATCTTATGTTTAAGCTTCAAGAATGATGTAGGGTGGATTTATAAATACTCACAGGTGTCAACCTATCAATCTCCTGCTCCCTAATGGTGGAGATCCATTTCCTGCTAGGAGAAGAATGACGTAATGGGAAAGAAGTTACAAGTTACAACTTAATGCTATTGCAGTTCTAGATATCATTCCAGTGCCCAAGCTTAAGGGCCATGAACACATATCAAGCATTAGGTCAAAAAATTATCTCATGTGGTTTAAGTCCATGTTCTAGAAGAAAGGTCAATCCACTCACAATTAATTACTATGCAAAACTGGCAAGCATAGTCTGCAGTCATAACACTGTTAATATGAGATGGTTTTGTAGATTGTATTAAGATCCTATTCTTGCAATTAAGAAGCCAACACCGCTTATCTCTTTTCCCGAAGTTAACATGGCGCCAACATCCCACGTAACATAGTTCTACACCCTGGTATCAGCATCTACATATACGGAGTGTAGAATCCGCGTAACTTTTATATAGTAGTTAGCTGATATAGATAGGTAAATTGTATGAATTTGGCCTAATAGTTGGGAGGAACCTTGCCATATTTTTTAGATAAAATCTTGTGACCTTGTTGCAGTGATGGAATGTTATACCGCAATTGTTAGTCCCGGGGCTTGATCAAAGATGAAAAACAGATGCAATCGAGATCTGAGATGTCACACAAAACTTTGCAGTGATCAAACTCAAGATCTACGATGGTACAATAAATCAAATAGTCAAATTACAATCTGAAGGAGGGAAAAAGAGAAGAGAAGATCTCTCGTTCTTCCTTGCAAACGTGTTACAATTGGGACAGAACGAGTTACAATAAAACTAGAGAGAGATAAGAAGAAGAACAATGCTGGGGTGTCAAAACACCGTTGCTCAAAGCAAGATTCGCCCCACACGATCTGCTTCCAGGAACCAGCAAGTTGAAGAACTTGTGGAACGCTCGAAGTCACCTCTGTTCAGACTCCTCGGATGGACTTGCAATGGCGGCAGCAACTCTCTCTCTCTTTCTCCTTTTCTGACTTGTAATTTCATGGTCGTCACAAAGGAGACCGGAAGAGAGTATATATATAGAGAGAGGGTGGAAACCCTAGCCGCCTCTTCAGTTATGGAAAGATTGAATCAAATCCCAAAAGATAGCAACGAGATTTAATTCAAATCCCACGAAATTAATTCAAATCCCACAAAGATAGGATCTGAATTAATTCAAATCCCACAAAGATAGGATCTGATTTAATCGCATTGATTCAGCCTTTCCATTACTGATTTGTAATCTGCACAGTCAGCGGATCCCTCCATGCGGCAGCAGCAGCAGCCTGGCCGCATGAGCCTAATGGCCGCATGGACCGCATGAGCCGCATGGACCGCATGGTCCGCATGGACCGCATGGACCGCATGAGCCGCATGGACCGCCTGGACCGCATGTGCCGCATGAGCCGCATGTGCCGCATGTGCCGCATGAGCCGCATGAGCCGCATGAGGCCGCATATGAGCCGCATGGCCGCATATGAGCCGCATAAAGACCGCATGACTGCTGACGTGCTAAGTGCAAAGTGCGCCAACAAAATGCCACATTACGCCTCATGAGCCCATGAGCCCGAGTCCGAGTCGCTAAGCCCCTTTGGGGCTTAGCTCCAAATGGAATTAATCCAAGAGAATGACAAAAGCATTAATGCTTAATCCTTGGAGCCTTATTCCTACCTCGTAAAATCACCCACATGGTTCCCTCCTTAGGGTCACCACCCCATGTGCATCTCTCAACAACACACTCAAGTATATATGTCGAGATAACTCATGGTACATTTCCGATGTGGGACTAAAATTTACAAGGCATGTTGAGAGCAAGCTCTCTCCATGTAAAGAAAGCACCAACAATCCCCTATATATCACAACATATATATGTGTCCAGGGTTGAGCGTTCCCCACAGTAACTGTCCATTTTGCATTAGGATAGATGTCGCTGACGACTTGAATCTTCCCGCATGGGTTAAATAACAATGTGATACAAGAATGGACTACGCCTTGAATTCTGCACCACAATTGTAATTCTTTCCACTCACAAAGTGTAGTTACGTGTGCTTCTAGCTGCACATTAAAGGCCATGTGCCAGCCTGGTTTCAGTGTATAATTTTGGACGTCTACAAGTTTACCCTCAAGAGACGGCCTGATATCTCTTTCCATACACTATAGGTGAATTCTTTATTAAAGAGATATGGCATGAAGCCTTGCGCTTCCTTGCGGTGCTACGCCGCTATGACATGGCCTGAAGCCGAGGCATTACCCCTACCTGGGAACCTCATCGTAGTGTCATACTACTGTAGCATGAGGTCACAAGCCTCTTTGTAGTGCCAAACTACCCAGCATGAAGCCTAAGACTTCCTTGCGGTGTTACACCGCAACGACATGGCTTGCAATGCCGAGGCTTTACCCCTACCTGGGTACCTCATCGTGGTGTCGTGCCACTGTAACATGGGGACATCCTCCCCTTTGTAGTGCTGTCTACAACTCTTTAATTACGTCATACAGCATTAGGCTACCTGCCTATTTGCGGTGCTACGCCGCTGTGACTTGGCTTGCAAAGCCGAGGCATTACCCCTACCTGGGAACCTCATGGTGGAGTCACCCCACTGTAGCATGGAGTTTCACTCCTTGTAGTGCTGCTCTACCGTGCTTCCTGTAAAGCACACCAGGCATTCACTCTGCCTGAGAACTCATTAAGGCGTTTAAGCCAACCTTCCACAGGATCTGTTTTTTTTTTCGCAGAAAAATACATAGTAGACAACAATGGTTATGGGTCCGTATCCCTTCCATGTTCCAGAGAAGAAGTACCCACTGTTACCTGATAGTTTCCCAGTCAGTGATCCTCCTTTGAACCAAAAGTTAGATGCCTAGTAGATTTCTCTTTGAACTAATAGCATAAAACTTTATGGTAGGATTACAAAGACACACTATCAGAATGCCTTCAAGCCCATTTTACAAGCTGTGTCATCGACCAACTGGCGCTTGAGGCCCTTTGTGAACGGATCTGCCAGGTTCTCCTGACTCCGAACATCAACCACTGCAATTACACGTCTTTTGATAAGATCGTGTACTGTCCTGTGCTTCAACCGCACAGTCCTCTTCTTTCCGTTGAAGAGGTCATTTGATGCCACCGCCGCAGTCGCCTGGTTGTCACAGTATATCGGTATCTCCGGTATCTGAGCCCCAACCACTGGAAGATCATACATGAGCTCCCGAAGCCATTCTGCTTCATCTGCTGCAGTTTCAAGTGCATAGAATTCAGATTCCATGGAGGAACGAGAGAGTATAGTCTGCTTCTTCGACTTCCACGATATAGCAGCTCCACCCAAGGAAAAAATATATCCACATGTGGATCTCTCGCTTTCCACCTCTGAACACCAGCTAGATCACTGAAGCCTTCCACTACTGTCGGATACCCGTTGTAGTGCAGTGCATATGTCTGAGTTTTCTTGAGATATCTCATCATCCGCTTCACAGCTTTCCAGTGCTCAACCCCTGGGTTGCTTGTGAACCGACTCAGCATTCCCACGGCGAAAGCTATGTCAGGCCTTGTGGCAGTGGTTGCGTACATCAAACTTCCGATAACGCTAGAATACTCCAGCTGCCTGACGCTTTCCCTTGAATTTGGCTTCAGCTTCTGTTCACACATGTATGGCGTATCGATCCCTGGAAGATCCTTATACCCATAGTGTGTGAGCATCTTCTCAACGTAGTGAGATTGTGACAGCGCTACTCCAGTGTCTGTCCGGATGATCTTTATGCCCAAGATGACATCTGCATCCCCTAAGTCCTTCATACTGAACTTGGTTGAGAGGAACTTCTTTGTCTCTGTGACACAGCCTATATCCGTACCTAGGATTAGCATGTCGTCCACGTACAGACAAACGATGACTCCTCTTCCATCAGCGAACTTTGTGTAAACACATTTGTCCGTCTCGCTGACTCTGTAGCCGTTTGACCTAATAACTTTGTCAAACTTCTCATGCCATATCTTGGGAGCTTGCTTCAAACCATACAATGATTTCACCAACTTGCAGACTTTGTCTTCAAGACCTTTGACGACAAATCCATCTGGCTGTTGCATGTAAATCTCTTCGGTCAGCTCTCCATTCAATGCGGTCTTTACATCCATCTGATGTATCACCGACTTATGTATAGCTGCTATAGCGATTAACATCCTGATGGTGGTCATCCGAGCTACCGGAGCGTACGTATCAAAGTAGTCTATCCCCTGTTTCTGAGATAATCCCTTGGCTACCAGCCTGGCCTTGAACTTGTCAATAGTTCCATCTGTCTTCATCTTCTTCTTGAAGATCCATTTACATCCGATGGGCTTCTCTCCTTCAGGTAGATCTACCAACACCCATGTGTTATTGGAGGTAATAGAGTCAAACTCGTCATTCACTGCCTCCTTCCAGAAGATAGCATCTCTGGTCTTCATCGCCTCATCATAGGTAAGCGGATCTGCTTCCACATGATAGGTGACAAAGTCATCTCCGAAATCTTTCGGTCTCCTCGCTCGCTTAGCTGACGGCTCTGCGAGTTCTGGTACAAGAGTTGTTTCCTCAACAACAGCTTCTTCTTGGACTACTGACCCATATGAGATTTCAGTCTCATTTGCACCTACATCATTTTCCGGAATGTCCGAAAGAACAATGTTTTTGTCTTTTGCAAACTTGTCTTCAAAGTATTCAACATCGCGAGATTCGATGATATGATTTGACTCAATATCAAGAAATCTCCTAGCATCACTTTTCTCGGCATACCCCAAGAAGATCGCCTTCGTAGTCTTGTCCCTAGCTTCTGAATCTTCAGATCTAGGAGCTTCACATACGCCAGACACCCCCACACTCGAATGACATTCAAGTTTGGTCTGACTTTGAACCAGAGTTCATGAGGAGTTACGTCCGAAGTTGCATATGGCACTCTATTTAGAATAAAAGTGGCCGTCAATGCAGCTTCACCCCAGTAGCATTTAGGAAGACCCGCGGTTAGCAGCATTGAGTTCATCATTTCTGTCAACGTTCTGTTCTTCCTCTCCGCTACTCCGTTGGATTGAGGAGAATATGGAGCAGTAGTCTCACATATAATTCCATGTTCTTTGCAGAACGATGCGAATTCATGAGACCTGTACTCCCCACCTCGATCACTCCTTAACCTCTTGAGTTGTTGTCCAGTCTGCCGTTCAGCTTCGGCCATGAACTCTCTGAACTTCTCGAAAGCTTCGTCTTTAGACTTGAGCAAGTAGACGAACGCGTATTTTGAGAAATCGTCGATGAAGGTTATGAAATACTTCATCCCGGCCTTCGTGGAGAAATGTTTGAAGTCACAGATATCGGAGTGCACCAACTCCAGAAGATCTGTGCTTCGATTGACCCGATGAAAGGGTTTCCTTGTGATCTTCGTCTGAACACACACTTCACACTTCTCCACCTTACCCCCACATTTGGAGATAAGTCCTAGACTAGACATTTTGTTAATTCTTTTACAATGAACATGTCCTAGTCTATTATGCCACAACTCAAGAGAATAATCAGAAAAAGCAACTGCATTAATGTCTTCAAACTGGTTGACAAGCTGAATTTTAAACATTCCTTCGGTTTGATAAGCCTTCCCGAAGTATGTTCCTTTCTTGGACATCACCATCTGACCAGCATTGATGTCCATCCTCAAGCCTGCGTTGCAGAGCAGGCTCCCAGAGATCAGGTTCTTGGCAATCGCCGGAACATGCTTCACACCTTGAAGCGTCAGAGTGTTCCCAGAAGTGAGTTTCAGTTCCACGGCCCTGATCCCCAGAACTTCAGCTTGGGCCTGGTTCGCCATGACAACCTTCTCAGATATCGGCTGGTACGTGACGAACCATTCTTTGCCAGAACAGACATGGCAAGTCGCACCAGTGTCTATCCACCAATCAGAGTCAACCCCCACATTTGTGACCTGTGCGATCATAGCAACAAAGTTAGAAACCAATGAAACCTTATTAGGCTCACCTTTCTCTGATTGTTTAGACTTAGATCTGCATTCACTCTTGTAGTGGCCTTTCTTGCCACAATTGTAACAAGTCACGTGGGACTTAGTCTTCTGTTGCTTGAAAGAAGGACCCTTCACTTTTAGATTAGTGAAGTCCTTCTTCTTGGGATGAGAAGCCGCCTGCTTCCCCTTGGGATCTCTCGTCTGCACAAGATTGGCTTTAGCCAACTGTTTGGACAGAGTGTCCACCTTCTGTTGGGAACGCATCTCGTCCTCAACATGGATCTCTTGTAGTAGATCTCCCAAGCTAATGTCTATCTTCTTTCTGTGCATCCTTGCATAGAAGGTACTCCATCCAGCAGGAAGTTTTGAGACGATCCCTCCGACGACAAACTTGTCGGGAAGGGGCACCTCTTCGTCTTCCAGTTTCTAACGCAGCTTCAGAAATTCCTTCACCTGTGGCAGCATGGACTTTTCGTCCTCAAAGAGCAATTTGTGATATTTTTCAACCACAAACATTTTGCTCCTGTTCTTGTCTTCTTCATACAGATTTTCCACAGACTCCCATATGTCTCTGGCAAGTTCCTTCTTCGAGTAGGATTCTGTCAGGGAGTCCTCCATAGCATTCAGGATGAGAAGCCTGCAGATGCTATTTTTCCTTCTCCACTTGGCCTGGAGTTTGGTAGCCGCGTTGATTGCGGCAGTAGATCCAGTGTCTTGGAACAGAGGGTTCTTCCTCTAACAGAACATGATCAACGTCTTTCAGTTGAAGAGTTAGGTAAACCTTTCTCTTCCAGACTTGATAGTGCTCTCCATCGAACGCAGAAGTCCGATTGGAGGAGCGAAGCATTAATGAATGTTTTCCATCTACACGGATCTTGCTTTGAGATTGTTAGTCCCGGGGCTTGATCAAAGATGAAAAACAGATGCAATCGAGATCTGAGATGTCACACAACACTGCAGTGATCAAACTCAAGATCTACGATGGTACAATAAATCAAATAGCCAAATTACAATCTGAAGGAGGGAAAAAGAGAAGAGAAGATCTCTCGTTCTTCCTTGCAAACGTGTTGCAATTGGGACAGAACGAGTTACAATAAAACTAGAGAGAGATAAGAAAAAGAACAATGTTGGGGTGTCAAAACACCGTTGCTCAAAGCAAGATTCGCCCCACACGATCTGCTTCCAGGAACCAGCAAGTTGAAGAACTTGTGGAACGCTCGAAGTCACCTCTGTTCAGACTCCTCGGATGGACTTGTAATGGCGGCAGCAACTCTCTCTCTCTCTTCTCCTTTTCTGACTTTGTAATTTCGTGGTCGTCACAAAGGAGACCGGAAGAGAGTATATATATAGAGAGAGGGTGGAAACCCTAGCCGCCTCTTCAGTTATGGAAAGATTGAATCAAATCCCAAAAGATAGCAACGAGATTTAATTCAAATCCCACGAAATTAATTCAAATCCCACAAAGATAGGATCTGAATTAATTCAAATCCCACAAAGATAGGATCTGATTTAATCGCATTGATTCAGCCTTTCCATTACTGATTTGTAATCTGCACAGTCAGCGGATCCCTCCATGCGGCAGCAGCAGCAGCAGCCTGGCCGCATGAGCCTAATGGCTGCATGGACCGCATGAGCCGCATGGACCGCATGGTCCGCATGGACCGCATGGACCGCATGGGCCGCATGAGCCGCATGGACCGCATGGACCGCATGGACCGCATGGACCGCATGTGCCGCATGAGCCGCATAAGCCGCATGTGCCGCATGAGCCGTATGGCCGCATGAGCCGCATGAGGCCGCATATGAGCCGCATGCCGCATAAGACCGCATGGCCGCATATGAGCCGCATAAAGACAGCATGACTGCTGACGTGCTAAGTGCAAAGTGCGCCAACAAAATGCCACATTACGCCTCATGAGCCCATGAGCCCGAGTCCGAGTCCGAGTCCGAGTCGCTAAGCCCCTTTGGGGCTTAGCTCCAAATGGAATTAATCCAAGAGAATGACAAAAGCATTAATGCTTAATCCTTGGAGCCTTATTCTTACCTCCTTGTAAAATCACCCACATGGTTCCCTCCTTAGGGTCACCACCCCATGTGCATCTCTCAACAACACACCCAAGTATATATGTTGAGATAACTCATGGTGCATTTCCGATGTGGGACTAAAATTTACAAGGCATGTTGAGAGCAAGCTCTCTCCATGTAAAGAAAGCACCAACAATACAAACATTTCTATTTAGTTAGTACATCAGCTCTATTTATAGAGGAACAAGTCTCCCTAATTGTCATATAATGAAATAGAGTATCATAAAATGTCCATTTGGCAAAAGTGTTCTCAAAGTGTAAATTTTCATTTTGCAATTTTAGTTTACAGCTTGAGAAAAAAACAACAAATGACATATTCAGCAGCAACCAGTGTGAAACGACCATATCAACACAGATAGTAAGCACCATTCACAAGCTAATGTTACGTCTTACATTACCTTACAATAAAAACATCTAGAATGCAGAAATGATATTAAATGAAATAATAACAAGGAAGCCTTTATAAAAAAAAAAATTGAGTCTGAATAACTACTTAACATGTTAGAAAGAATATAGTAATAACCTGTTTGTTAGCACAAGAGCCTTAGAAAGAGTGCTGCGGAAATTGTGGACAACAAAAGATACCACCTAGTTTAAGAATCAAAGGCTTGTTAGATTACAATAACATAGGTTCCTGTACTACTAAATAATGATAAAAAAATATGAACACATACCTGATTCATAGGTACATAAGCAAAACCTTTAAGCAAGAAAACTCTGCGACCACCAACGAGATCAGGTACTTCCTCAAACGGAGCCTTCATGCAATATCAAAGTTTTTGATAATGTTATATGCATCGTCCATATGGTTGGTATAGTTGGTAAAATGGTGATGACATAAAAACAAAAAGAAAGATGACGAGAAAGAAACCTTGAAGTAGGTGCTGTCAACTGGAAAAAAAAAACATATTCAGAAGAAAAAAAAGAATGAGATGGATGGAAATTTTGACATGTCAAATAGTACGCATGGCTAATAAGTACATACTGTTGGAAGATTGACCAGTGCAACGTGCAACTTGGACCAGCTTATCTTTAATAGCCTATACAAAAGGAATGAACTACTAAAATACTGAACAAATAACACAAATCTCCTAGATTCTAAGAAGAGACCAACATAGAGTTATGACCAATTGACTTGCTGGAACCAACAAACCTCATATTCCACATTACTGATTGGCTTGTAGGGAAGATTAAATTCAGCCATGAGTGTTCTCTACAAAACAAGATAACATAAACTTATGCAAAAATTAGAATGAATACAAGGTTAGACAATTAGCCTTAATATCAAAGTATACCTCATACCCACCTGTGATTCAGGGCTTTCAGCACGAAATCGGTGTCGAAAAAGGGTGATCTCCATGGAAAGAAACCATCTCCTTAATTCCTCGCTGAAATTTAATGTATTCAACATTAAAAAAATGAAAATAATAAATAATCAAGAAACTTACGTTCTGCAGTACACAAGATAAACTTACGTTCTGCAGTACGCAAGACGGAGCACAAAGTGGGAAATAATATCCTTGTTTATCATCTCGGACGGATCTTGATGTCTCATATTTGCCCTCCACAAATCACCAACCTACTTACACACAATGGTATTTATGTTCATTAATAAATAAAGTTTCATATTGCAAATAAAACCATTCATTTTCCTCAAAAATTGCACACAAATATTCAAAATTGAAGGAAATCATTAAACTATTGAATTCCATTTTCGGTCTTTTCCATATATCTCTATCAAATTTTCCATGAGTTCATACACCCCATTATAGAATTTGTATTTTCATATACCTCCAGCCCTTTTAAGTAATAACAAATCACACCGCAAATCAAAAAGGGATCAACATTTCAAGAATATTCAACAGCATGACTTAGGTAACAGAATTTCTTATAATTTCTTAGTGATATGTTTCACTTTCTTGTCCATCCTTAAAACATGGCATCCCCCCCCCAAGTATAAAGATACGTTAATCGGTAACGAGGAATGCTTTTTAATGAACAAATATGTAATATAATATACGTTTAAGATTCAAAGTTGATCAAAAATATCATAATATAGCATTAAACAAACAAAAAATCATAAGTTCCGAATTAACCTAGCAATAATGTCTTCTCAAATAGTAGCAAGTCTTAGACTATAAAAACATTTAATGAAGAATAACAAAAAAAACATCTTACCTTTAAAAGGTTGACTGGTATCCAAGTATATGATATGATAATGATCGCTCCAACGTTCCATGTTCCAGAACTTTCATTCCCAGATCGAGGAATGCGTATCCCCGGATCGCGTATTCCCGGATCGTGGAACGCTACCTATATGGTCAATTCAGGTAACCATGCTCCTTAACGCTACCTATACGGTCAATTCATTTAACCATGCTCCCTCATTCTCCTTCCTAGTTACCAACAACTAAGCAGGCCAGGAATAAGTACTTTTTCTGTGTTTTCCTTAACAAAGTGGTAGAGACTTATACTTATTCACAGATTTATATTACATTATTATTTGTTAAGTTTAACGTGGGTGTTGATGCTTAAATTAAGCATTGACATTTTCATAATTTTGATTGTTAAATAGAAGCTAGTTGACATACATTTGATCTTCTATTTGTAATTATTCTTTCTATTATTTTTTGTATCTTTGAATTATTAACATTATGTTTGGTGAAAAATAAGCATGTACCGGGTAATTAGACTAATAGGTGATTAATCCAATTACTAGTTCCAAGGTCCTTGACCAAGCAGGTAACAAAACAGAGTAATTTATCCTTGTTCGAACTATTACAATGTAGCAATAGATAAGGAGTCACAGATTCATGATGAGGAAGGGGACTTGACTAGATCATTCAGGTCAACGCCGATCAGATATCAGTTCAGACCTGCAGAGCTTTGTGTGAAACTCCGAGTATAACCAGATAAATCCGGTCTTTTCAATCAGTTGACCTGTCAAGCACTTAGAGCTCAGTAAATGACCGAAGCCTGGCCGGATCAATTCGGTCAAGAATGATATTTATGGAAAGGTGTTTTGGGGCAAAAAACTAGGTCATAATATTTCTTCCATGCCCAAAAACTTGTAGTCTTATCTAAAGGCCCCATTGTACACAATTTAATCAATCAAATAATTACAAAATAAATTAGATTTATCGATTTTGACTACACATTTCGACCATCCGAGGCCCTTGTGAGCTTGATGAAAATTTCATTCATGGACTCAAGTAATCCTATCGACACCATCAACTTATGCTACGCAAACTCCCGCTACGCCATATTGTGGGAGATCTTTTAGAGAGAAAAAAAGGAGAAAGAAATGTAGTCAAATTTTAAATTGAAATTGCTCGAGAATTGGATCGGATTGGAGTTTCGTTAACTCCAATTAGGAGGGTGTTTTGGAGTTAGAAGCAGAGTTTCATTTAACTCCAAAAACCCACAGAGATGCTCCAACGGTAAGTCATTCGGTGTTTGGAGGCCAAGCTCATAGTTTTTGATAATATATTTCATGATAGATTACCAGGTACCTTTGCTATTTTGATAAAAGTGGAGGGCTTTTATGCAAATTTTGCCCATGGAAAACAAGAAGAGCACTCATAAAGGGCAGAAATTATACTCAGAAATCGATATTGAGCACATTACTACTAAGAAAATCATCCAATATGTAGCTCTAGATGGTAAATTTTGCTAATTTGGTCCAAATTGAGGACTTTTCTGCAAATTTAAACACGGATCTCATGATAATAAAAAGTTACCAATTTTTCCATCTCTTCGTGCCGCTTGCCGCGGGACAGTCCATCGGAGATCCCTTTGAGTACTGCACCCAAACCATTCAGAAAGAAACCATCATCGGCTAACGATCACACAAAACCCTAGAAATTGGGAATAAAAGAAAGAAAACCCTAGAAATTGGGAACCCTAGAAAATTTGTGGGTTGGTCGGTTGGTTACCACGGAGCCGATCGATGGCGAAGAGCTCGAACTGCTCAAGGCGGACCTCGAGGGAGGGGGCGGAGCGGTAAAAGGAGAGGCTTGGACCGGCGCCGTCGTCGGATCTTCGGGATCGGAGGATCTCCATTTTTTTTTTTCTGGAGAGAGTGGTGTGTGAGAGAGTGATAGAGAGAGAAATGGCGGGCTAGGGTTTTATGAGCAGGTGGGATATGGCGGGAAACGATAAGAGTGTGGAATCGGTAGCGAGTTTAGGCGGGTTAAGCGGCCTGCTTTGGGACAGTACAAGCAGCTTTTCAAAGCGGAGCTTCAAAAGCAATGCAAAAATTGAAACTTCTTCTTAAAAAAAATTATGAGCTGTTGTTAATGTTACATTCCGCTCCAAGATTCTACTAACCGGACTATAAACCAACACAATACGTATGCCTAGTATATAGTTTGGTGATCTAGCAAGCATAGTATGTGGTTGGCTTATAAGCTATATCTATAAAGAGAGTATAATAAATAAATAAAATGTGAGAGATCCAAATATTGACTCAAGGATACCTTGATCCAAGGAATAGTCCTACCGTAACTCAAGAGTATCCTATGGGTAGACCTTTGAATAATTATGCTCGAATAACATAGAAGAAAACCATGTCCCCGGATAGACTTAATAAGATACAAAAATGTGACAAAAGTAAAACAATAAATAAATACACTCTCCTCAATGATCAAGAAAACTAACCAACTAAGTGAGATGCAATTAAGGAGACTGTTCGCACAAAAGAATAACCACATTAGCTCATATGAGAGCATAACGACCTACGAAAAGAATTATGGGTGCCACGTCCCAGTCCAACTAGGCCATGTGGCATTGACCAACTAATACGGCTACTAATAGATCCAACAATAATGGACCCATATGAGCGTACTTCAATATATGTCACGACCCGCACCCGCTATAAGGGCACGTGTACGTAACAACGCCCAGCCCTCACCGTAAAAACGGCATGGAACGCTGTAGGTTTTCTACTCTAACAACAGTTTATATATAATATCAAAACCTGTCGAGAATATGGTCAGCTCCGAACGGAGGACAAGCAATGATAATATATGAATACTCAATCACAATTCTAAGATAAGCAAAGACTGAAAGATAAAGACAACAAGACTATAAAATATAACCTGTCGAGTCCAAACACAAATAATATACAAGTCTAAGTCCCAGTCTCTAATACAATCCAAAATATAATATAATAACATAAGTAGCAAGCTGGAGACAAGGTCCAGTCCAAAATGTCTAGTCTAACTAAACTAAGCTAGAGGCTCGTCGGGCGGAGCTAAGCCCTGCTGAACCAAGGTCTCCAAGTCTACGCCCACTACGTCAACCGGACCGTAGTAGGTAGGACAATCCTCCTCGCCACAATCTGTAAAATTTTGTCAACATATCCAGTCAGGATGGAACGAGCACAAATCTCAATAACAGTTCTAGTTAGACGATATTAAAAATGTAGCAGTAAATAGAGAGAATCTATGAAGTAAATAATGTGTACATGAATCATGGTAAGGCATGTCAAGACTGTAATCTGAATGTAAGAACAGAAAAAACAGTATAAGTCATGTGCAAAAATCTGGAACCATATCTATGTGAGTTTAGTATTAGTTTCAACATGTGATCGGCTTAGAACTTGATACAATGTTTGGTCTGGCTAATCATACGTGAGTGTATGATTAACACTATACAATGATGATACAATAGAATACTGTGGGGTATTGATCACATATCTACGCTAACACCCCCATCCCTGACTAATATAGTGGATCCAGTCATGACACGTCATGATACGTATTCTCTGATGAGGTCACGAGCCTACGCAGGAATCGTATCTATACAATGAACAATAAGCAATGAAGACTTGCCCAGTATATACCATATATAAGAGGAATAACATCTTATGACGGGATCCAGACAAATATCAATCCGTGTGAACAATGTGTCAAGAGAACAAGGATAATCTACACTAAATACTAGAAACAAAGACGATATCATAAAACAGAAATATTATCAGAGAATGTACTCACCTGTACTGTGATAGATAAGTTGACTGAGTCCAAGATCAGTGCCTCGAGGACCTATAGATGGAATACTGTATCAATATAATGGTTTGGAAGTGAAATTAAGTCATACTGAGTCAAAATAGGTCAAGACACGTCAAACTAAGTCGGTCTAGGTCAAACAAGGTCAAACTAGATGGTACAGGGTTAATCTAAGTCATATTAGGCCTAACAAAGTCATACTAGGTCAAGACAGGTCTAGTGAGGTCTACCTTGGTCATAGGAGGACATTGGAAGTCAATCCGAATCAAACTAGGTCGAAAGTTGACTTACCATTGACTTTTGGTCATCGGGTCAACTCTGGTCAACTCTAGGTCAATCCTAGGTCAATGGTGACTAATAGTTGACTTTTGGTCAAGTGCTCAAGTTTAATGGAATTTGGGACTAAATTGGGTAAAGTGTTGATCCATAGTTGACCTTTGGTCTAAAAAGTCAACCGTGGTCAACCGAGGTCAAGACTAGGTCTAGGCGACTATTTCTAATCATTACCAACCCTTACAACTCATATCCAAGTCCATCTTGGACTTCGAAACTCAAATCTTGGTCGTGTGCCAATATCCTATTTTACCCTTAAAAAGGGTAAAATTCTAACTTAGGCAATTATCAACTTAGCCTACCTACGCTTGGTATTTTGACCCATGCTCCCTAGGGTAGTAGGATACTAACATATACATACGTTACCTACCAAAATACATTGGTAAAGTGGACATCCAGTCCATGATACGGCCCATTGCCGATATCTTGAATATTTCAAGATACGCAATGGTACGTACGGCGCGATACCGGCGCCCTACGATCCCGATTTCCACTCGGGAGCCTACCCGCAAAATCTAATTCACGTATTCTAGGCCTACGCCAAGTTTCGTCGCGTTCCGATACTCGGAGCTCGATTTCACTCTCTAACTCGATTTTCTCTATTATCCCCTTATAGTTCTTATTCTAATTCTTCTTCTTAACTCTTCCTCTAACTTCTTCTTCTAACTTCTTCTTCCTATTTCTCCTCTAATTCTTCTTCTAATTCCTTCTTCCTATTCTTTCTTTCTTTCATCCTCTTCCTAATCTCATCTAATTCCTACTCTCATTCTCTTCCTCACTTCCTCTCATTCTCTTCCTATTCTAATCCTTCTTCTTGAATCTTTTCTAACTCTTTTTCTAGTCTTTCTAATCTCTTCTAATCCTTCCTCTTATTCTTCTTTCTAACTATCAATTTATCCATCTATACATATATATATACATACTTATATATATATATATATATATATATATATATATATATATATATATATATATATATATATATATATGTCACCCTCACTTTTTCCAGTTAGGGATAAAATGGTAATTTTCCATTTTATATTATTTTTGGGAATTTTATTTCATGAATATTATTATTTAATTATTATAGGAGTCGGGGTCGAATTTTATCGCATTCCGAGTTAATTCGGGATCCCGGTGAATTTCGACTTGAGCTGTAATTAGCCTGTTAGCTAACCATGGCCCACCACACTAAGTTTTAGGGTTTAAGAGTTTGGACTAGTTTTTCCATGAGTAATTTAGTTTAATTATGATTTTTATTTATTTTTAGCAACTTCCTAAACCTAATTTGGAATTTATTTAATATTAGGCTTAGGGAGGGGCAAACTTGTAATTTACAAGTGCCCCTCACACCCCCACCATGCTTGGCCGGCCATGACAGCCCCCCCCCCCCCCCCTCTTCCTTCACCACTAAGTCACACACTCTCTCTCTCTTCCAAATTACTTTCTTCTCAAAGCCTCCTTCTTCCTCTTCAACCTACAAATTAGGTAAGCTTTAATCTCTCCTTTTAATCTTCTTTTTCATTTAGTTCATTTACATTAATTAGAGATATGACCATTCTCTTCCATTTGCCCACAAATTTGTAGGTTTTCCCTAGAAAAATAGGTTAAGAATTTATTAGGATTTAATCATTTTGTGAATGATATATATATATATATACATATATATATATATATATATATATATATATATACATGTATATTTATGTGTGTGTATTTATTTATGTATTTGTGTGTGTGTAGAGGAGGGTGATATTGTGTCATGGGGGTGTGGTGTTGTGAGAGTGGTGTGTGTGTGGTTGTGTTGTGTGAGGATGTGTGTGTGTTTATATATATATATATGGATATGTATATATATATATATATAGTTATATGAGTGTATTTATATATATATACATGGATGTGTGTATATGGATGTGTGTATATGGATGTGTGTGTGTGTTATATATATATTGGGAGGGATGGATAGATATCTAGATAGATTATATATAGATATCTAGTTATATATATATATATATAGATAGATATATATATATATATATATATATATATATAGAGAGAGAGATATATATATATATAGATATATATATATGAAGTGTATATATATATAGAAGTAGAAGAGGAGATGAAGAAGAAGATTAAACGCAGCAGCAGCAGCAGCTTGCTGCAGCAGCTACCTGCTGCAGGAAGAAATCCCCCCCCCCATGGCTTTTAAGGCCTATAAACCCCCCCCCCCCCCCCCCCCCCCCCCCCCTTTCACCTAGTATATATGTATATATATATATATAGATATATATATATATATGTATTATATATGGTTGGAATCGTAGAGAAGAGTAGAAGAAGATTATGGAATGAGAAGTTAGAAAAGGATTAGAGGTTAGAAGGAAAGATTGAAAGAAGTTAGAAGAAAAGGAAAAAAGCTAGAATATGAAAAGGGAAAAACCGAGTTAGAGGGCGAAACGGAGCTCGGAGTATCCGATGGAGTTGAAACTTGGCGTGGGACATGAATACATGATTTAGATTTTGCGGGTAGGCTTTCGGGTGGAATTCGGGGTCGTAGGGCGCCCGTATCGCACCATATCGGTGCGTATCTTAAAATATTAAAGATTTTGACAACGGGCCGTATCGTGGACCGAATGTCCACGTTACCTAGGTATTTTGGTAGATATTATATGTATAGGCTAGTATCATACTACCCTAGGGAAATCGGGTCAAAATATCAAGCGTAGGTAGGCTAACTGGATAGTTGCCGAAGCTAGAATTTTACCCTTTTTAAGGGTAAAATAGGATATTGGCATACGGCCAAGATATGAGTTTCGAAGTCCAAGATGGACTTGGATATGGGTTGTAGAGGTTGGTAATAGTTAGAAATAGTCGCCTAGACCTAGTCTTGGCCCCGGTTGACCACGGTTGACTTTTTGGACCAAAAGTCAACTATGGGTCAACGCTTTACCCAAATTAGTTCCGATTTCCATTAGACTTGTGTAGTTGACCAAAAGTCAACTATTAGTCATCATTGACCTAGGGTTGATCATGGTTGACCTAGAGTTGACCAGAGTTGACCAGAGTTGACCAGTTGACCAGAAGTCAACTGTATGCCAACTCTTGATTCCGTTTGACTTTCTTCGACTTGTTTTGACCCGTGATGACTGGTATGACCTAGGATTGACTTGGTTAGGCTTAGATTGACTTGATATAACTTTATTTGACCTAGATTGATTTTACAGGACTTAGTGTGACTCAGTGAGACCTAGTTTGACCTAGATTGTATATCATTCATTGTAAATCATTCCTAAACTTGTTTAAACCTAAATTAACTTACAGTATCTCATATTTAGGTCTTCTGATACCGCTCTGAGCATTGATATACCATACAGCTCAGGACAGCAGGCGAGTACATTCACTGATAGTTTTTATTGTCTTGATATCTGCTATATCCGATTCAGTCGTAGTGTCTTACTTGATTCTTAGTCACGATAGCTCACAGACTAGTACACATTGGATCATGACATGAGATGTTGTTCCTGGATTTCTGGGTATATGGGTACACTCCCTGTCTTGTTTCCTGTACTTGTATAGACACCGGTTTCTAAGAGGATTTGCTACCCTCTTACGAAATCACGTGCCATGACGTGTCATGTCCAGATCCATTGTACTATTCGGGGATGGAGAATTATTAGGGGCTATGTGATCCAAGCCACCCTGTCACTATTCATGTGCTCGCACCACTCTTCCCTCACGAAGGGTGTAGCGAGATCCCTTGCCTTGTGCTCGTTATCCAGGTTGGACGGCATGTCTCTCCGTTGAGGTCACCGCGGATTGCCGGGCCAAGTGGATAGCCTGTCCTGTCACTTATCCCAAGCCGATCACATATCGCTCTAATAATTCAAATCACATTTATATTTACTTTATCTTATCGTATATCCTGTTCTGTTCTACATTCAGTATTTTCACACCATGCCATGATATACAGTTACTCACATGCTCTACTTGCCTTTACATTGTACCTTGATTAGAGATAGACTCCGGGTGGCTCAGGATAGGCAGCGGCATTGGGCCGATAGTCACCGGAGACCGTTAGAGTTCGAGGTTAGTTTCAGTTCTTGTCATGTTTGTTGTGATTGTTTGTTAGTTGTGTGTTGAGTTTTTGTCTTGTGTCTAGGTTGGTGACATGGTATTTCTGAGGATATCCCCGACACGTGGCACTATTCGCTTTGGCGGCGGTGGGAAGCTCAGTCCGCGCTACATCGGACCTTTCACCATCTTAGAGAGGATCGGTGCAGTAGCCTACCGACTGGACTTGCCTACCAGGCTCGAGGGAGTGCACAACGTGTTTCATGTATCCCAGCTGAGGCGGTACGTGGCAGATCCTAGCCATGTATTGGACCATTCAGCGATACAGGTGGGACCTACTCTCAGCTATCCAGAACAGCCGGTAGAGATTCTGGATCGCAGGGAGAAGGTGCTCCGGAACCAGGTCATATCCTTGGTTCGGGTTGCGTGGAGACATCACTCTCCAGGTGAGTCTACCTGGGAGAGGGAGGACGACATGCGGGAGCGTTTTCCTTATCTTTTCGTGCCCTGAGGTATAAATTTATTTCCTTTAATTCTGTTTGTGATTTCCTGTGCTTGTTGTCTTCAATTTCGAGGACGAATTTTTTTTAAGGTGGATAGACTTGTCACCCTCACTTTTTCCAGTTAGGGGTAAAATGGTAATTTTCCATTTTATATTATTTTTGGGAATTTTATTTCATGAATATTATTATTTAATTATTATAGGAGTCGGGGTCGAATTTCATCGCATTCCGAGTTAATTCGGGATCCCGGTGAATTTCGACTTGAGCTGTAATTAGCCTGTTAGCTAACCATGGCCCACCACACTAAGTTTTAGGGTTTAAGAGTTTGGACTAGTTTTTTCATGAGTAATTTAGTTTAATTATGATTTTTATTTATTTTTAGCAACTTCCTAAATCTAATTTGGAATTTATTTAATATTAGGCTTAGGGAGGGGCAAACTTGTAATTTACAAGTGCCCCTCACACCCCCACCATGCTTGGCCGGCCATGACAGCCCCCCCCCCCTCTCTTCCTTCACCACTATGTCACACACTCTCTCTCTCTTCCAAATTACTTTCTTCTCAAAGCCTCCTTCTTCCTCTTCAACCTACAAATTAGGTAAGCTTTAATCTCTCCTTTTAATCTTCTTTTTCATTTAGTTCATTCACATTAATTAGAGATATGACCATTCTTTTCCATTTGCCCACAAATTTGTAGGTTTTCCCTAGAAAAATAGGTTAAGGATTTAATCATTTTGTGAATGATATATATATATACATATATATATATATATATATATATATATATATATATATATATATATATATATATATATATATATATACATGTATATTTATGTGTGTGTATTTATTTATGTATTTGTGTGTGTGTAGAGGAGGATGATATTGTGTCATGGGGGTGTGGTGTTGTGAGAGTGGTGTGTGTGTGGTTGTGTTGTGTGAGGATGTGTGTGTGTTTGTGTGTGTGTTTATATATAGATATGTATATATATATATATATATATATATATATATATATATATATATATATATATATATATATATATATATATATATATAGTTATATGAGTGTATTTATATATATACATGGATGTGTGTATATGGATGTGTGTATATGGATGTGTGTGTGTGTGTTATATATATATTGGGAGGGATGGATAGATATCTAGATAGATTATATATAGATATCTAGTTATATATATATATATATATATAGAGATATATATATATAGATATATATATATATGAAGTGTATATATATAGAAGTAGAAGAGGAGATGAAGAAGAAGATTAAACGCAGTAGCAGCAGCAGCTTGCTGCAGCAGTAGCAGCAGCTACCTGCTGCAGGAAGAAATCCCCCCCCCCCCCCCCATGGCTTTTAAGGCCTATAAACCCCCCCTTTCACCTAGTATATATGTATATATATAGATATATATATATATATATGTTATATATGGTTGGAATCGTAGAGAAGAGTAGAAGAAGATTATGGAATGAGAAGTTAGAAAAGGATTAGAGGTTAGAAGGAAAGATTGAAAGAAGTTAGAAGAAAAGGGAAAAAGCTAGAATATGAAAAGGGAAAAACCGAGTTAGAGGGCGAAACGGAGCTCGAAGTATCCGATGGAGTTGAAACTTGGCGTGGGACATGAATACGTGATTTAGATTTTGCGAGTAGGCTTTCGGGTGGAATTCGGGGTCGTAGGGCGCCTGTATCGCACCGTATCGGTGCTTATCTTGAAATATTTAAGATTTTGACAACGGGCCGTATCGTGGACCGAATGTCCACGTTACCTAGGTATTTTGGTAGATATTATATGTATAGGCTAGTATCATACTACCCTAGGGAGATCGGGTCAAAATATCAAGCGTAGGTAGGCTAACTGGATAGTTGCCGAAGCTAGAATTTTACCCTTTTTAAGGGTAAAATAGGATATTGGCATACGACCAAGATATGAGTTTCGAAGTCCAAGATGAACTTGGATATGGGTTGTAGAGGTTGGTAATAGTTAGAAATAGTCGCCTAGACCTAGTCTTGGCCCCGGTTGACCACGGTTGACTTTTTGGACCAAAAGTCAACTATGGGTCAACGCTTTACCCAAATTAGTCCCGATTTCCATTAGACTTGTGTAGTTGACCAAAAGTCAACTATTAGTCATCATTGACCTAGGGTTGACCATGGTTGACCTAGAGTTGACCAGTTGACCAGAAGTCAACTGTATGCCAACTCTTGATTCCGTTTGACTTTCTTCGACTTGTTTTGACCCGTGATGACTGGTATGACCTAGGATTGACTTGGTTAGGCTTAGATTGACTTGATATAACTTTATTTGACCTAGATTGATTTTACAGGACTTAGTGTGACTCAGTGAGACCTAGTTTGACCTAGATTGCATATCATTCATTGTAAATCATTCCTAAACTTGTTTAAACCTAAATTAACTTACAGTATCTCATATTTAGGTCTTCTGATATCGCTCTGAGCATTGATATACCATACAGCTCAGGACAGCAGGCGAGTACATTCACTGATAGTTTTCATTGTCTTAATATCTGCTATATCCGATTCAGTCGTAGTGTCTTACTTGATTCTTAGTCACGATAGCTCACGGACTAGTACACATTGGATAATGACATGAGATGTTGTTCCTGGATTTCTGGGTATATGGGTACACTCCCTGTCTTGTTCCCTGTACTTGTATAGACACCGGTTTCTAAGAGGATTTGCTACCCTCTTACGAAATCACGTGCCATGACGTGTCATGTCCAGATCCATTGTACTATTCGGGGATGGGGAATTATTAGGGACTATGTGATCCAAGCCACCCTGTCACTATTCATGTGCTTGCGCCACTCTTCCCTCACGAAGGGTGTAGCGAGATCCCTTGCCTTGTGCTCGTTATCCAGGTTGGACGGCATGTCTCTCCGTTGAGGTCATCGCGGATTGCCGGGCCAAGTGGATAGCCTGTCCTGTCACTTATCCCAAGCCGATCACATATCGCTCTAATAATTCAAATCATATTTTATATTTACTTTATCTTATCGTATATCCTGTTCTGTTCTACATTCAGTATTTTCTCACCATGCCATGATATATAGTTACTCACATGCTCTACTTGCCTTTACATTGTACCTTGATTGGAGACTAAGTTCTGCTCGGGAGAAGAGTTACAACCCCGGTCCTTGTTTGGTTTAAGGGTTGTAACTCGACTTCCGAACGGTTCCCAAGTCTTCATATATCTTTGTCTTGTAGTTCATTATACTGTCTCTTATAGAATTTGTCAATTCACATGGAACTGCTGTTAGTGTTTGTACTTGCTCATTTTCCTGACAGAATACCGTTATGATATATTACAGATGATTCTGATACGGACTGCTCGACCTATTATGGGCTCGAGTCAGATGGAGTAGCCTTAGATCGTGGCCTTATAGTAGAGCCACTAGATTTTGTACTTCCAGAGTAGTGTAGGCTAGCTAGGTTTGACTGGACTGCGATCCAGCTAGCTTATCAGACTGTAGTTTCTATATTCTATTTTGATACTCTGGGATGTTGTATATATCTGGACGTGTATTAGACTGTGGACTTATTTTACTCTTCATCTATCATATGTCTTTCCTCTGAGCTATCTACCTTAGTTTTATTCTGTGATTGAGACTGTATTGATATGTCACCTCCATTCGGAGAGTATATACTGTACAGGTACATTTTAACTGTTAGTCGTAGGTATTTACAGACGTTATATACAGCGTTCTACCGCCGATTCTGCGGCATAGGCTGGACGTACCCACGTGCTCGTGCCCCTCATAAGGGTGCGGGTCGTGACATATATATATATATATATATATATATATATATATATATATATATATATATATATATATACACTTGGGGATTTATAGGGTTAAAGGGGGGCAAAATGGGGGCTCACAAGGGGGGGAACTGCTGTAGCTGCTGCTACAGCAGCTACTCCTGCTGTGGCTGCTGTTTTTCTTCTTCTTCTTCTCTAATTCTTCTAACTATCTCATCTCCTACTTTCTATCTATATATATATATATATATATATATATATATATATATATATATATATATATATATATATAGATGGTTATATATATATATATATATATATATATATATATATATATATATATATATATATATATATATATATATAACCATCTATATCTATATATATATATATATATATATATATATATACACATCTAGTTATCTAGAGATGTATCTACATATCCATCTATCTATCTATCTATATATATCCATATACATACACATATATATATACTCTATATATATATTTACATACACCCACACATATAGATATATATAAATACACACACACACTCTCCCTACCACACAAACACACACTCACTCTCACACACAACCACCACCACTCTCATGACAACTCCACCACCCTCATGACAACACCACCACCACTCTCATTCCTCTACACACACACAAATCAAATATATATAATACATGCACATATATATATATATATATATATATATATATATATATATATATATATATATATATATATATACCATTCTAATTAGAAAACCCCCAAATAATCTCTAACCTAGATTTCTAGGGAATCCTACAAATTTGTGGGCAAAGTGTAGAGAATCTTCCCCTCTACAATAATTGTGAAGACAATAAATGAAAAAGAGTAATAAATGAAGAATTAATTACATACCTAGGTTGGTTTTCTTGTAGGAAAGAAAAAAGCTTGGGAAGAAGAAGGAGTTTGGAGAGAGAGAGAGAGTTTGACTTTGTGAAGAAGAAAGGGGGGCTCCAACTCTTGTGGCCGGCCATGTGTAGGGGGGATATTGGGTTTGGGTGAAGCCCATTAAGCTCCCAAACCCAATAGACTTAGGTTGGGTTGGTTCGGGTTCGTTTCGGTTTAAATCTAAATACTAATTAAGCCTCTAAAATGACAAATTAAGCCATAAAAATAGGGTTTATGATTTCTAACCTAATTAGGATGGTATGTGGGCCAAGCCCAGCTAGTATGTGGGTCCCACTAGGGTCCAGGCTACCCGGGTCTCCAACTTGAGTCCGAATTGGATAAAATCCAAACCAAACAAAATAAATCCCAAAAAATCACATAAAATAAATAAAAATTCCTAGAAATTATAAAACTTGAAAAATGACGAAAATAACCCTAATTCAAAAACTGGGGGTGACAAATCTACCCTCCTTAAAAAAAAATTTGTCCTCGAAATTCAAACGGTTGTACTCTTCTCTAAGTCAAGCACCCAACAATCAAGGTCTATTAAATTTTATCCTAAGTTATATAACATGTAATCCAGAAAATCAAAACACATGCATGGTTTTAAATCTCTACAGTATCATGTTATTGCAGTCTTCATTGGGGTTTTCTATTTAATCTAGCATGATCATCACATATGCAAACTAAAGGTACTAAGAAAGCAATCATCAATCAATGGACGGAAAGAACGGGTAAAAGAAAGAGCAAGACCCTACCTCCTAGTCCAATGCCTGCGGGATCCTCAACTGTCATCGCAAAAACCCTGTCTTGGCGGGGTATATCCCGCTGCTGGTGGAGGGCGTGATGCGGTGCCATAGGTGGCCTACCCTGTGCTCCCTGAGCTGCACGGCGATGGTTCGAAGGACAATCCCTCGCCTGATGTCCCTCGGTGCCACAGTATAGGCACATACCCAACCGTCTCCTGCAAACCTTCCAGAGATGTCCGGACCTCTTGCAGTAGTGGCAAGTAGGTGCCTGCTGCGTCGGTCCCTGCTGCTGCTGCCAGGGCACCTGCTAAACTGGTGCCCTAATCGGAGCAGGAATCTGCTGCGGGCATTGCGGAATAGAATGATGCTGGAGTTGAGGACGCTTAGCAGCCCCCGTGCTGCTGGTAGTCCCCGTGCTCCCTAGGGTAGTAGGATACTAACCTATACATACGTTACCTACCAAAATACCTAGGTAAAGTGGACATGCAGTCCATGATACGGTCCATTGCCGATATCTTGAATATTTCAAGATACGCAATGGTACGGCGCGATACCGACGTCCTACGATCCCGATTTCCACTCGGGAGCCTACCCGCAAAATCTAATTCACGTATTCTAGGCCTACGCCAAGTTTCGTCGCATTCCGATACTCGGAGCTCGATTTCCTCTATTATCCCCTTCTAGTTCTTATTCTAATTCTTCTTCTTAACTCTTCCTCTAACTTCTTCTTCTAACTTCTTCTTCCTATTTCTCCTCTAATTCTTCTTCTAATTCCTTCTTCCTATTCTTTCTTTCTTTCATCCTCTTCCTAATCTCATCTAATTCCTACTCTCATTCTTTTCCTCACTTCCTCTCATTCTCCTCCTATTCTAATCCTTCTTCTTGAATCTTTTCTAACTTTTTTTCTAGTTTTTCTAATCTCTTCTAATCCTTCGTCTTATTCTTCTTTCTAACTATCAATTTATCCATCTATACATATATATATATATACATAATTATATATATATATATATATATACATATATATGTCACGACCCGATCCCAACTAATTGGGTCGAACCGGATCATGCCCAGCCTGCACCGTTGTTGAGACGGTGGCAGTAAGCTGTTCAGTAGCAGGTAACCATACAACAACACTATATTTGTCACAACTCAACATCGGGAATAAACTTTATTAAACTTTGAAATTTAAATACAAAGAAAACTGTTCTGAAATGAAATACAGAATTAGAAATTAAACAACAATGAAAGGAAATCTATCTATCGGCCTGATCATCGGCCTCAGCCCCAACATCCTCCTGTGGGGACTCTGGCAGTACAACTGGGTACAACACAGGGTCATAGTAGCTGTTGTAAAATCGATCTGTATCCTCAATATCCCCTAAAAATGTATCTCCAGTCAGGAGGGAGCAAAGTACAATTCATGCTAATTTTAAACAGTTAAATAAGTAATAGAATCATGCAGTTCTAAACAGTTTTAAACATGAACAGTTTGTTACAGTAAAACAGTGATTTGAACAGGCAATGAAATATGACCGGCTTAGGTTTGTTACAGGAAGAATAGGGATTTTTGTTACAGTATGGTCATAATCATTACGCTATTCCCCCAGTCCCCAGTAGTTACAGTACTCTCAGAGAGAGTTTCGTATTTGCATCGTGGTTTAGACTTGCAGTAAAGCGATTAAATAAATAACTGTAAACTAACATAAACTATACTTGCCTCAATGGAAATGACTGGAGAGGTAGAAGACTTCGAGACAGGTAATTAGAGTCGTCCTCGAATTCCTACATTCGAGAGATAGACTCATATATTAGGTTCACCAACTTAGCTATGTTAGTTGAAATCTCTATTTGCGTCCTAGTCCAATTTTAGTTCTTTAATTAACCAAACACAGAAAATACGATAATTAGTGCATTGATTTAATACGAGGGAAAAAGGTCATTTTAACTTTGAATTCGGGAAAACATCGTCGATGCCAAATTGTTTTAGAAAAACTTGGTATTATTTATAAATATAAAGCTAATTTTCTTATTTAATGAGAAATACGTGACTTTTTAGTTATTAATAAACTTGTCAATTTTAAGTGAGAAAATATTAATTAATTTTATACGAAAATACTTTTTAGTCAATTTAAATCGTTAAATAGAAAAACTCGTAAAACCAGAAATGACAAGAAAATCTAAGCTATTACAGTTACAGACCACAGCCAGCTGGGCTTATACCCATTACAATTTATTTACATAAATTGAAATAAGACAAAACCGCCGTTAGTCTTAAACTGAAATATTAAATGAAATATAAACATAAATTAATAATAAAAATAAAGGTAAATAGAGTCTCAGATATGGTCCAATCCTCATCTTGGCTAATTGCCTCAACGTTCGAGCAGGGCCGATTTCGTTTGCACTTAGCCGGGTCCATTGACCGATACGGTCGTCACCCAAAATCAAATATCAAATAAAACTCCGAAAATCATTTTAAATTCATTTTTAAAATAATCGAAGATTTACGAAAAAATCGGACAGCATCTCCTCTGTTTTTGGTCAACCAAAAAACTGGAAATTGGCGCCGATAATTTCCTGCAAATCCCAAACCAGGGAAAATCCGAATTTATATATATATGAAAATCCACAACCAATCCACAGAATAATCGGGACGACCCGAAATAATTTCAGAAGTCCGATTCCAATCCCACAAATCACAGAACATTTCCGAAAAAATCTGAAAAGCTAAAACATACCAAAAATCCATTCCCGAAATCTTTCGGGAATCCAAAATAATTCACAGGACCTTTCCGAAAGTTCCAGAAAATTACGACGTCGCTAACACCGAGTTCCCAAAGGAAATCGGGGACCATTTCATCATCGACTAAAATAATAAAATGAGCAGGACAGGGGGTTATACCTCGGATTGCTCGGCTAGAGCTCTCAGATGAATAATAGAAAGAATAGAGATCCAGTACGGCAAAAGTATTCCCGAAAACAGTGCTGAAATCAGCAGCGTCGTCGAAAATGCTGGAAAATCAGAAGCTAGGGCACGACGGGAAACAGCAGGGGAAAGCTCGGCCAAAGGGCAGCGGCCAGAACACGCGAGGGGCGCGCGAGGGAACGGGCCGCGGGTTCTGACCTGGATCGGCAGGGAGCGCCGAAGGGTGGTTGCCGAGGGAAGCTCGGCGGGAACGCCGCACAAGGGGGCACGGGACTGCGGTCGGGCGGAGATGGCGCCGAAGGGGCGCTCGCGGGGTGGTCGGCCGGGGCGTCGACGGAGCGCGGAGGGGGCGCTGGTCGGCGGTGGCAGGGCGGAGATGGCACCGAAGGGGCACGGGGGCGGCGCTGTCGGGGGAAGCGCGGCCAGGGGCGTGGGTTTGGGGTTGGCTGGGTGAGGGGTTTGGAGGAGTAGAGGGTGAGAGTGAAGAGAGTGAAGAGTTGAAGAGAGAGAGAGAGAGAGAGATGAGAGTTAAGAAGTTTGCTTGTCTTATGTTGAGTTCGTGAGTGTATAGAGTGGGGGAAAGTGGGTATTAAGGGAGAGTGGGGTGAATAATGTGTGGATAGGAGTAAAGAAAGGGAGAGAGAATAGGGATGGAAAAAGAATGGGTTGGCCGAGTATGTGAGTGCTGGTCCTACGGGACCAGCTAACGTATTATTTTTTTTTAAACAAACCAAGTCAAAAATCAGAATTAAGAAAAAGAAAAAGAAGTTGGGTTTGGCTCAGGCCTGGGTCTGGGTTCAGACTCGGGTCTGGGTCTAAAATAAAAGTCCATGTTATTATTATTTTCGAAACCATTTTAACACACAGAAAATAATATAATAATAAAATAATAATAATTTAAAAATACTAATAATACTACGAAAACATTAATATTAAATATTCACAGAACTATGGGTTTCACAATCTTCCCTCCTTAGAAAATTTTGTCCTCGAACTTTAAAGTAAGGTTAGGGATTACCTCAAGTCTCAAACAGGTACGGGTACTGCTCCCGCATCTGGTCTTCTCGCTCCCAGGTCGACTTGCCTGGTGAGTTGTGTCGCCACATCACTCTGACTATTGGCGTCACGGTGTTCCGGATCCTCTTCTCGCCTCTGTCCAATATTGCCACTGGTTTCTCCGGCACTGAGAGGCTGGGTCCAATCTCCAGCTCTGAATGGTCCAAGATATGGCTCGGGTCTGGGATGTAGCGTCTCAGCTGCGAGACGTGGAAGACGTTGTGGACGCCTTCGAGACTTGGGGGTAGTGTAACACCCAGTTTTCTAAAATTGGGGTATTTTTTTGAAAATTTATTATTTTTATTATTTATTAATGGTATTTTAGTCATGATATGATTTTTGGTGATTTTTAGTTAGTTAAAACTATTTCTAAGTCACGACTTATGACTTTGTGACTTTACTAGTATAACCCTAGTGTAAACCCTAGCTATTCCTTAACCTAGGAGTTACCATGACCATGGGAGCCTAGCCATAGGCTTAGAACATCAAATTAGGGCTTTTTAGCCTAAAGGGTATTTTGGTAATTTTCTAGGAATTATTTGGAATTATTTGTATTTATGTGTTTTTATTATTGTCTAATTATTGTTACGTGTCATGAGAGCCCTAACCAAGTTTAGCCTAACCTAGAGATTAGTTACTAACCTAGAATGATAAGGGGATAGATATTTACATTGGTTAAAGTAAGGAAAATATCTTGATATTTACTTTATGGGATATTTACCATGAATTACTCAAAATATCTCAACCCTTTACCTAAAGTCCTTGCCTTCACCATGAAGGAAAGGCCAAGACCCCCCTTTCCATGGACGGCCAAGACACCCCTCCCCTTAGCAGCCACCATTCCTATTTAACCTCATCAAATCATTCATGAACAATTTTACATGAATTTTAATCCCACAAAATTCCCATTTCTTCAAACCTACACAACTTGATCAATATTGATCCAAATCACCTCTAGTTTCTTGCATTGGACTCCCCTACACTAGAGGGTACTAGTTAGGGCCTGCTATTGAGGATTTGAGGGGCTTTGGGCATCACCAAGTGGAAGGACACCCCCCTCTTTTATTGATTTCCATTAGAAATACACAAATAGGTAAATGCCCATAAACCTTGTTAATATTGTGTTTTCTCTTCATATTTGCATGCATCTAGGTACTAGGGAACTGTGGGTCAAGTTTGGTGAAAAATAGGATTGGTTTGGTGTCCGTATCGGACACGTATCCTAGACTAGGAAACCTTGTTTGATGAAATGCCACAAAGGATCTGTTTTTATTAGAATGTAAAACAAATTATATTTTCTGGTAGCCCTAGACTTCTAGGTCACAACCCTAACTTACTGGACACATTTTCGAGTCGTGTCCGTGTCCAAAACGGACACGAACTCACTGCACGATACACGCGCACAGTGCCCTGCTACCACACCCTTCGTGCGCACTGCACAGGCCACTAGGACACACCAAAATTGGTGGACACGAGGGGGCAATGTCTGCGAACATGCCCCTAAAGTTTCATGATGTGTCATTTTGTATCGGATACGAAATCGGGGCCGCACTGGCCACACACGCGCACAGTCCAGTCGAAAATTCGACTTAGACATGCGACTCGTGTCGCATGGACACGAGTCGAGGACACCTCGTGTTTGCACGAGTGTGTAGCCCTACACGTGGGCTACACGTAGGCATGACCACGAGGCCCCACGTGGCTCGTGTCGTGTCCACGAGGCGTGTGCATCTCTGCACGACGCAGTAAAAACCGCGCGTATTAGTCGAGTTTCCTCGACTGATACAGCTCTCGTGTCGACGCTGTAGGACACGTGGACACGTAACAGTGTGTCCATCGTGTAGCCCTATATGTGGGCTACACGTGTGTGTGACCACGAGACGTGTCGTGTCTCGTGGTGTGTCCACGAGACACGTGAACACGTGCACGACGCTGTGTACGTGTTTGTGTATCCTAGTTTACTCGAGTGGAGTTTTAGAGTGTTTTGGACACATAAATTCGTGTCATGGTGTCATGTCAGATACCTAGGACACTAGGGTACATATGGGGCATCAGTTACCAACCTTGGGATTCGAGCCATAGCTCGGTTTTGTGAGTGAGAATGGGTTTACCCTGATTTGAGTGCACAGTCCATTATTTTCCTGATTTTAGGATATTTCCAGTTTTGTAAAAATGAATTTCAAACTTAATTTTAATATGATTAATGCATGTATAAGTGTATTTTCAATATATATATACATAGTATATGTATGTGTGAGTGTGGGTGAGATTTGAGGTTTTGTAGTTGTGTGTATAGGTAGTTGTGTGTGTATATACATATATATGTATATTTGAACTCTGTGTGTGTGTTGGGGAGCCCATTTCCTGGTTCCAGGAAATCAGGAACCACCCCCCCTCTCCTTTCCTGTCCACTGTTCAGTCTCTCTCTCTTTCACTCTCTCTCTCACTCTATGTCTCTCTCACACTTTCCTCTCTCTATATATATGTTTATATATATAGGTTTAGTCTATATATATATATATATATATATATATATATATATATATATATATATATATATATATATATATATATATATTATATATATTATATTTATATATATATATATATATATATATATATATATATATATATATATATATATATATATATATATATATATATTTGTATTAGGATTATATATAGTGTGCCTATATATAGATACTAGGGTGTATGGAAATTACATAGGCTATAGGCCTATGTGGTTGTTGTATATATATATATATATATATATATATATATATATATATATATATATATATATATATATATATATATATATATATATATATATTTGTATAAATCACATATAGTGTCATTTTATATATATGTGGGTGATTGGTATTGTATATAGTTAGGCATATATAGATATATATATATAGGTAGTAAATAGACATGGGTATATATATATATATATATATATATATATATATATATATATATATATATATATATATATATATATATATATATATATATATATATATATATATGACTTCCTAAGTATAGGTTTATATAGAAACCTATAACCATTAGCCTATGGAAATCTAAGTCAATAGTATATATATATATATGACTTCCTAAGTATAGGTTTATATAGAAACCTATAACCATTAGCCTATGGAAATCTAAGTCAATAGCCTATGGCCAAGGTGACTAGCCTATGGCTTGGGGGCTAACCCAATTAACCTAATGGACCTAAACACCTACAAGTTAACCCTTGTTGACTAAGGGTTGACCAAAGTCAACCTTAGGTCAAACCTTGACCTAATTGACCTAGATTGACTAGGACTAACCTAAAATGACTAGTTTAACTAGTCTGACCATGTTTGACCTAATTACCTTGCTGACTAGTCATTGTTTGACCAATACCTTAGTTGGTCTAAGTTTGACTTAGACTTGACCCAGATTGATCATGTTGACTAGTATTTGACTAGTTTGATTAGAATGTTGACCAAGAGTTGATTTTAACCTAGATTTGACTAATCTTGACTTGTTTGACCTTGTTTGACTTTATTTGACTTAGTTTGATTTTCTGTAACCTAGTATGACTTTCTGTGACCTAGTTTGACTATTAGAGTTGACCAAAAGTTGACTTTTGACTAGATTGACCTAGAATCATGTAGTATGCATTGTACACTTTATTTTTACCATTGTGGATACATTGTGACTTGTATTGCTCTGATTAGGAGCCATACACCTCTCCTCAGACAGTATATCCTCTTCAGACATTCAGTTACCAGGCGAGTACATTCTCTGACCGTTTTATACTTGCCAGGATTTATATTCTTGCTCTAGATTACTTTACTTGATGCTGACACGATTGTTATCACGGATTGGTACTATATGGATCTTTTCATGAGATGTTATCCCCCTCGGGAGCATCAGATACTTCTGTCACGTGTGTTTCACTTACATCATGTATCTCATACTTCTATTTTCATGTATCTTCATGTATCAGCTAGTGACTCATGTACTCTCATGATCACCGAGCCTTCATGAATCTTCATGAATCACTCACGTATCACCCAATTATGGGCTTATCACGAATCTTAACGTAACATGAATGGATCCTTGTGTATTGATTGGGGAAACAGAGGAGTAGAAGTGGACATGTGAATAATTCCAAAGTAGTGTAATCATGTGCAAACTCAGTAGTGTAATCATGTATAAATTCCAGCCATTCACATGCCTATCTTGTACATCACTAGCTACTTACAGTTCTCTATATACAGTAGATATTTCCTTTACAGCTATCTCTTTTGCTACATGTATCTTCCTTCAGCAGTTCCTGTATTTTACTCTATTGCATGCTCTATATTTTCTATCATACTATGCACTGCGTGAGATGTATTGTGCTCGTTCCTGTCCTGACTGGACCTGTTGAAAATATTACAGAGGATGAGGATGAGGCCCTGGTGTCTACTTATTATGGAGCAGGACTAGATGATACTTATGTTGTGGACCCTCAGCAGGATCCACCTGCAGCCGAGGATGTTGCCCCAGTAGTCTAGGCTAGTTTAGCTAGACAGTCTTTTATGTATTATCTTTTTGTCTCACATTCTGAGTTGTATTTTGAGATGTTGAGATGTACAGACTCTTAGACTTATTTTGTATATTGAGTTGATATTCTGATGTTATGTTATCCTAGACACTTGGACTTATTTCATCTATAGTACTGTCTCTTGAGTTACTACCTATCTATCTGTCTTTCATTCTTCTACCTAGATGTGATTGAGATTGTTTTCAGTTTGTCACCTCCATTCGGAGAGTATAAACTGTACATGTACTTTTATATTGTTAGATGATTGACCTAGGACAGCATTCTACCGCCGACACTGCGGCGTAGGCTGGACGTACCCACTTCTCGTGCCCTTACTCTAGGGTGCGGGTCGTGACAGGTAGAGCCACCCGATAAGCCACTTCTCCAATCCTGCTAAGTACTTCAAATGGACCAATGTACCTGGGGCTTAACTTTCATGCTCTGCCGAAACGGATTGTTCCTCTGGTAGGCGAGATCTTCACAAACACACTGTCGCCTTCTTCAAATTCCAAAGCCGTCTGCTGCAATCGGCCCAATGCTTCTGTCTGTCCTGGGCAATCTTGAGCTTGTCTCTGATCATTCTCACCTTCTCTGCTGCTTCGATCACCATCTCAGGTCCAAGCAACACTCGTCTCCGATGTTGTCCAAAGCAAGAGGGGTGCAGCAACGACGTCCATAGAGTGCCTCGAACGGTGTCATCCCGATGCTAGCTTGGTAGCTGTTGTTGTAAGAGAACTCTACCAAGTGCAAATGGTCTTCCCAAGACCCTCCAAATTCCAGGACGCAGGATCTCAGCATATCTTCTAGCGTCTGGATTGTTCTCTCCGATTGCCCGTCAGTCTGAGGGTGGTAGGCGGTGCTGAACTTCAGTTGGGTTCCCAAGCTGTCATGCAAACTCTTCCAAAAGTGAGATATAAATCTGGTATCTCTGTCAGATACGATACTTACCGAAACTCTATGAATCCGGTAGATGTGACGGATGTACAGTGCTGCCAACTTCTCGATGGATAAACCAACCTTGAAGGGGATAAAGTGAGCTGACTTCGTCAGTCGGTCCACTATAACCCAAATGGCATCCTTCCCTCCTTGGGATCGAGGCAGTCCCGATACAAAATCCATCGTTATGTGCTCCCATTTCCACTCCGGAATGTCAAGCGGCTGCAATAATCCTGCTGGTCTTTGTCTGCTGGCTTTAACTTGCTGACAAATTAAACATCTAGCCACATACCTGGATACGTCCTTCTTCATTCCGTACCACCATACTATAGTCCGTATATTTCGGTATATCTTGTTGGCTCCAGGGTGTATGGAATACTGCGACTGGTGCGCTTCTTGCATCAGCTCATTCCTCAGTTCGCCAGTTGGTACACACAGTCTCGTACCATTTTTCAATGCTCCGTCGCTGGCGATTGAGAATCCTTCAAGTGTTCCTGCCAGCACTTGGTCTCTGAGTTTGCAAAGCGTCTCGTCTTGGAATTGTGTCTCCTTGATCCTGTCTATGAGACTCGAACGCACTTGCAACTGCATCAATAATGATTCCTCTCCTGGTACGATGGCTTCTCTTCCAAGTTTTTTTATTTCCTCCTCGGGCGTACAATTTCTAATCCAAGCTTCTCCATGTCCTCCAGCAAATGGCGCTCCTTGGTCAAGAACATCGCCATTGGGTAACGACTAAGTGCATCTGCAACAACATTAGCCTTACCCGGATGGTACTGCAGGTTGATATCAAAATCCTTCATTAGCTCCAGCCATCGTCTTTGTCTCATGTTCAGCTCCTTCTGAGTGAAAACATATTTCAGACTTTTGTGGTCTGTAAATATTTCCACTCTCTCTCCATACAGGTAGTGCTTCCATAGCTTCAAAGCAAATATCACTGCTGCAAGCTCTAAGTCATGTGTGGGGTAGTTCTTCTCATGAGTCCGCAATTGTCTAGATGCATAGGCAATCACTTTCCCGTGTTGTTGAAGAACGCAGTCCAGTCCTTTTCCGGAAGCATCACTATAGATTGAGAAACCACTGGTACCTGCGGGTAGCACAAGTATCGGCGCCGTTATGAGCCTCTTCTTCAGTTCCTCAAAAGCTGACTGGCACGCTTCAGACCATATGAACTCTTCATTCTTCCTGGTAAGCTTCGTCATTGGCTCCGCAATCTTGAAGAAATCCTTCACGAACTTCCGGTAGTAGCCAGCTAGTCCTAAAAAGCTCCTGATCTCTGCAACCGAGCTTGGTGCAGTCCACTTCTCAATAGCAGCTATCTTCTTTGGATCCACCGAAATTCCTTTTCCTGTGACAACATGGCCCAAAAATTCTACCTTGTCTAAAAGAATTCACATTTGGATAGCTTACCATAGAGCTTCTCCTTCCTCAAGGTACTTAGCACTTTCCTCAAGTGCTCTTCATGCTCTTCCTCCGTCTTCGAGTAGATCAGTATGTCATCGATAAAGACAACAACAAACTGATCCAGATATTCATAAAAAACCTTGTTTATGAGGTTCATGAATACCGCAGGAGTATTTGTCAGTCCAAACGGCATGACCAAGAATTCAAATTGTCCATACTTGGTGTTGAACGCCGTCTTGGGAATATCCTCCTTCCTGACCTTGATTTGATGGTAGCCTGATCTGAGATCTATCTTTGAAAATACCTTGGCTCCGCTCAGTTGATCAAACAGGTCGTCGATCCGGGACGGGGGTACTTGTTCTTGATGGTGATGTTGTTCAGCGCCCGGTAGTCGATGCACATCCGCACGGTTCCATCCTTCTTGGGCACGAACAAAACTGGTGCTCCCCAGGGTGAAGCTCCGTCTCTGATAAATCTTTGCGACTTCAGCTCGTCGATCTGATCCTTCATCTCCTTAGCCTCCTTGGGGTTGACTCTGTAGCATCCCCGAGAAATAGGGGAAGAGCCGGGTACTAGATCGATGTTGAATTCCACATCTCGATCTGGCGGCAATCCTGGAAGACTATCTGGAAAGACGTCCATAAATTCCGTAATGATAGGGTGAGGAGGCCCGGGTTCTTCGGTGATAGAGGAGTAGGAAATACTCTTCATATCTTCCGGAGCCCGAGAGATTTCAAACTCCGGTTCTCCTGGTAGGCTGAAGATTACACATCCTCGGTGACAATCTATCAGCGCATGCTGTTCACTTAACCAGTCCATCCCTAGGACTACATCATAGTTGGACAGGGGCATCACTAGTAAAGGTGTTGAGAACTGATGGCCAGAGATGGTTATGGGACAATTACAAGCCTCAGTGATGGGTATAGGTCCACCACCGGTCATAACCCTACTAATCACCTTGTTAAGTCCCGAATCTATGTGGTGTGCAGATATAAACTTGGATGATATGAAACTATGTGATGCACCCGAATCAAATAATGCTAGAGCAGGATGTGAAAACACATAAATAGAACCTGTGATGACATCTGCGGTGGGTTCCTGCTCTGGCTTCTGCTCATCAACTGCAAGGGCAAAAGCTCGTCCGGTCTTCTGCTGGTGCTATCCAAACTGTTGTTGCTGAGTAGGTAGGGGAGCTCTTTGCTGGTTGGTTCTGGGCCGGTGGGCTGACATGGGACAGTCCTTCACTTGGTGGGTGGCAGACCCACAGACTAGACAGTGTCCTAGCCTCTTCCTGCAGATGTTCGACTGATGCCCTGGCCTCTTGCAATAGTCACGGACAGGGATCTACTTCTGGTGTGCTCTGTCATTGGTCCTCGCCTGATGATGATGCTGCTGGTACGAGGGCCTGTTGTTGTTGTTGTTGTTGGGCCTCTTCTGACTACCCTGGAAGTTGCTAGTTCCAGGGTACTCCCTCTTGGATCGAGAAGGTTGGCTCTTCTCCACGTCCTGAGCTCGGATCAGGATCCTCTCATAGGTCTTAGCGCCACCTGCGATCACAGGGGTGCAAATCTCTTCTCGTAAGCCATACCTGAATCGCTCAGCACGATCCTTGGGGTCAGCTACCAGGTTCTGGGCAAAGCGGCTTAGTCGGCCGAACTCGGCCGCATACTCGCTGACCGTCATATTTCCCTGCTTCAAGTTCTGGAATTGCCTCTCCATTTTCCGCATCTCCGATGTCAGGAAGAACTTCCTGCGGAACAACTTTTGAAGGTGTCCCAGTCGAGCTGCTTGTCCTGGAGTCGGGGTTCATTCCGATACCAGGTGCTCGCCACATCCTGTAGTTGGAGTCCTACAGCTTCAGCTTTGAGGTCCTCCGGGAGTCGAGCGACACTCAAGAGACGCTCCATATGGTCTAACCATTCATCGGCGTAGATGATACCCTCGGTTTCTTTGAAAGGTCGAGGGTCTTGCTTCTTAAAGCTTTCTATATCTCCAACCTTCATGCAATAATACGCCTCTAATCAAAAGAATGGTCTTACAGAAATATAACTTAACTCCTGAATCATGCTTACCTTGGCAGGTCATGGCCCTGATGAAGTGGTTCCTCCTCTCTCGAGGGCAGCTATAGCCACGTTGTGGGCATTCTCCATGCCTTCTCTCATAATCGCGGTCTGCTCACAATGGGCTTCAGCTTGGGCAGCAGTCTGCTCTCTGTGGGCTTCTGCTTGAGCTCTCTGTGCTTCAAGCACTCCTCGTAGCATTCCTACTAGGTCAGTGGGATCTACGGGCACTGGTGGGGCAGCTGGTGCGGCCACTACCGCAGGGGTCTGTAGCTCAGCCCGGAAAAGTGCCGGTTCTGCCGCTTGCGCTGTGGAAGCGTAAACGGGCCGGGGTGTAACACCCACTTTTTTTGAAATAAGGGTATTTTAGTTATTTAAGTCATTTTAGTCATTTTGTGATTTTCTAGATATTATTGACTTGTGATTGATTTAGCCTTTGGTCTAACTTTAGAAATCCACATTAGAGACTAACCATGACCTATGATGAGTATCTAGCTAATTAGATTTTATTTTTAGGCTTTGGTTTAATTTAGAAAGCCATTTGGCTATTTTTAGGCTATTTAATTAATTGGCCTTTTTAGCCTTTTGTTAATTGAGCTTAAACTCAACTTAAATAGAGGAGTGGGACCCATGAACCAACCCTAACCCAATTAGGACTCCTATGGCCGGCCAAAACAGGAAACCCTCACTTCCTATATAAGCATTGCATTGGAATAGACACCCCCTTTACAAAACCCTAGTTTCCAGTTTCTCTTCCTTTCTGTTTCAGTTTGTTTTTGATATAATACCTGTATGTAATCAGATCCTATAGGTCCTATGTGATCCTACCTAGAGTAGTAATTACTAGGTTGCACAAAGGAGAAGGCTATGTTCGAGTTTGGTCTTAGTATAGGATAGATGAGTTGTGTAGGTCGTAGCATAGGCTATGTTCAAATGTAATCCTATAACTGTTATAAATGGGTTGATGTAAGATTGTTTTAGGAAGGCTAAAGTTCAGTTTACTGTTAATTAGGATTTGGTTAGCCCAATTTATGATACCAAGTTTAGTTAGGTTTAGCTAAGTAGTTAGTTGATTGATTAAGTTTAGAATTGTTGTGATAGCTTTAAGAGGAATCTAAATTTTTGTGATGTATATATATGAATGTTTTGATTTTAGGATTTCTAGAGTTCAGTTTATTGATTAATTAGGATTGTTGATGCCAAGTTAGTTTAGTTAGTTAGGATAGAAATTGATGTCTTGAGAGGTATATATGCATGTGTGTATTGAGTTAGATAGGATGAGCTAATAAAGGGTATTTTGTGATGGAAATTCAGGGAATAGGTTAACTGCAATGGTAGTAGCAACACAGGCCTTGGCCTAGTGTAAGTGTCCAATGTGAGGGTGCCTTGGGTTGGTAGTGACCTAAGAATTGACTGGTAGACTAGTTGACCAACTTTGACCTAGTTTGACTAGTTTGGTTGACCAAAGTTGACCCAAGGTTGACTTTGACTTAGATTGCCCCAAATCATGTATAATTTGCATTGAAGACTTTCCTTATGATATTTTAGACTGTATTATGACATGTGTTTGTTTTAAATAGGATCTTATTACTCCAGTCCAGTCACTTTTTATCATCAGCGGTTCGGATTGCCAGGCGAGTACATTCTCTGATCTTTTCATGCTTCTATGGATATGTACTCTTGTTATAGATTAGTATACTTGATACTGACACGACGTTCACACGGATCGGTACCCTATGGATCTTTTTATGCGATGTTATCCCCTCGGATACATCGAGTATGTCACGTTTCATGTACTTTATCATGTTCATCATGTACTCCATGTATTCACTTTTATCCATGTGCACTCATATGTTATTCATGTACACTCATGACCATATGAGCTCCATGTATACAGTAGTTGTTATCCATGTGCAATAACATAACATGCTTTGATCCGTGTATATTGGTTGGGGGCAGGGAGAGTGTAGTTGGTTATGTGATCATTATCCCCAGTAGATTATCCATGTGTATTCCATAGTTGTATCCATGTGCAACCCAAGCTGTTTACATAACCAATTCATGCTTTGTTTCACGTAGAAGGTTATATTCTTTATTTATCATATTATATCACTTATATTTTCTCTCCTGTTGATTTCTCTTTACAGCGATTCATGTATAATTTTCTATAGCTTGCTTTATATGTCCATTCCTGATATGAACTGTTGTGAGAGATATGTGCTCGTTCCGTCCTGACTGGGCATGTTGAAAATTTTATAGGTGATGATGAGGAGTATTGTCCTACTTATTATGGCATTGGCTTAAATGACACTGGCGATGTGGACCCACAGGAGGATCCCACAGTCGTTGAGGACTTGCCCATAGTCTAGCTGAGACTTAGTACTTTATTTTGTATTTTCTATTTGAGACTTTTATGAGTTGTACTTGAGATATTTCTGGTGGTTTACACCTATAATTTATTGTGACTTTCTTGAGATTATTCTTCTGTTCCATCTTAGTATTGTGATTGAGTTACGTATTATTTTACTCTCTATTCATAGCCAGGTTAGATTGTGTTAGATATGGTGACTCAGGACAGCGTTCTACTGCCGACACTGCGACGTAGGCTGGGCGTTCGTTACTTCTCGTGCCCTCACACTGGGTACGGGTCGTGACATGGAGAGCTGGTGCAGCATGGGGACGGTCTGTCAGCTGCAAAGGAGGTGGGTCCCGGCGTGTGCTTGAGAAGGGGTGTGATCAGTTGATGACACCTCATCTTCAGCAGGGCCGGATCTGGTAGTCTTTCCTTTGGCCATGATCTGGAAGGTTTAGGGTACGTACATAAGCAAGGTATCCTACCAGTCTATAATCAAACAAAAATATTTATTTATATAATTCGGTCCTATGTCATGACAAATCAATGTTCTAGTGTTCTAATTGTTTCTAGGTATGTTTTCCTAAGTTGTTGTACGAATGACCTGCATGGGCCACCACTGAAAATATGTCACGATCCGATCCCAACTAATTGGGTCGAACCGGATCATGTCCAGCCTGCACCGTTGTTGAGACGGCGGCAGTAAGCTGTTCAGTAGCAGGTAACCATACAACAACACTATATTTGTCACAACTCAACATCGGGAATAAACTTTATTAAACTTTGAAATTTAAATACAAAGGAAACTGTTCTGAAATGAAATACAGAATTAGAAATTAAACAACAATGAAAAGAAATCTATCTATCGGCCTGATCATCGGCCTCAGCCCCAACATCCTCCTGTGGGGACTCTGGCAGCACAATTGGGTACAACACAGGGTCGTAGTAGCTGTTGTAAAACCGATCTGTATCCTCAATATCCCCTAAAAATGTATCTCCAGTCAGGAGGGAGCAAAGTACAATTCATGCTAATTTTAAACAGTTAAATAAGTAATAGAATCATGCAGTTCTAAACAGTTTTAAACATGAACAGTTTGTTACAGTAAAACAGTGATTTGAACAGGCAATGAAATATGACCGGCTTAGGTTTGTTACAGGAAGGATAGGGATTTTTGTTACAGTATGGTCATAATCATTACGCTATTCCCCCAGTCCCCAGTAGTTACAGTACTCTCAGAGAGAGTTTCGTGTTTGCATCGTGATTTAGATTTGCAGTAAAGCGATTAAATAAATAACTGTAAACTAACATAAACTATACTTGCCTCAATGGAAATGACTGGAGAGGTAGAAGACTTCGAGACAGGTAATTAGAGTCGTCCTCGAATTCCTACATTCGAGAGATAGACTCAGATATTAGGTTCACCAACTTAGCTATGCTAGTTGAAATCTCTATTTGCGTCCTAGTCCAATTTTAGTTCTTTAATTAACCAAACACAGAAAACACGATAATTAGTGCGTTGATTTAATACGAGAAAAAAATGTCATTTTAACTTTGAATTCGGGAAAACATCGTCGATGCCAGATTGTTTTAGGAAAACTTGGTATTATTTATAAATATAAATATAAAGCTAATTTTCTTATTTAATGAGAAATACGTGACTTTTTAGTTATTAATAAACTTGTCAATTTTAAGTGAGAAAATATTAATTAATTTTATACGAAAATACTTTTTAGTCAATTTAAATCGTTAAATAGAAAAACTCGTAAAACCAGAAATGACAAGAAAATCTAAGCTATTACAGTTACAGACCACAGCCAGCTGGGCTTATACCCATTACAATTTATTTACATAAATTAAAATAAGACAAAACCGTCGTTAGTATTAAACTGAAATATTAAATGAAATATAAACAGAAATTAATAATAAAAATAAAGGTAAATAGAGTCTCAGATATGGTCTAATCCTCATCTTGGCTAATTGCCTCAACGTCCGAGCGGGGCCGGTTTCGTTTGCACTTAGCCGGGTCCATTGACCGATACGGTCGTCACCCAAAATCAAATATCAAATAAAACTCTGAAAATCATTTTAAATTCATTTTTAAAATAATCCAAGATTTACGAAAAAATCGGACAGCATCTCCTCTGTTTTTGGTCAACCCAAAACTAGGAATTGGCGCCGATAATTTTGTGCAAATCCCAAACCAGGGAAAACCCGAATTTATATATATATGAAAATCCACAACCAATCCACAGAATAATCGGGACGACCCGAAATAATTTCGGAAGTCCGATTCCAATCCCACAAATCACAGAACATTCCCAGAAAAATCTGGAAAGCTAAAACATACCAAAATCCATTCCCAAAATCTTCCGGGAATCCAAAATAATTCACAGGACCTTTCCGAAAGTTCCGAAAAATTACGACGTCGCTAACACCGAGTTCCCAAAGGGAATCGGGGACCATTTCATCATCGACTAAAATAATAAAATGAGCGGGACAGGGGGTTATACCTCGGATTGCTCGGCTAGAGCTCTCAGATGAATAATAGAAAGAATAGAGATCCAGCACAGCAAAAGTATTCCCGAAAACAGCGCTGAAATCAGCAGCGTCGTCGAAAATGCTGGAAAATCAGAAGCTAGGGCACGAAGGAAAACAGTAGGTGAAAGCTCGGCCAAAGGGCAGCGGCCAGAACACGCGAGGGGCGCACGAGGAACGGGCCGCGGGTTCTGACCTGGATCGGCAGGGAGCGCCGAAGGGTGGTTGCCGAGGGAAGCTCGGCGGGAATGCCGCACAAGGGGGCGCGGGGCTGCGGTCGGGCGGAGATGGCGCCGAAGGAGCGCTCGCGGGGTGGTCGGCCGGGGCGTCGACAGAGCGCGGAGGGGGCGCTGGTCGGCGGTGGCAGGGCGGAGATGGCGCCGAAGGGGCGCGGGGGCGGCGCTGTCGGGGGAAGCACGGCCAGGGGCGTGGGTTTGGGGTCGGCTGGGTGAGGGGTTTGGAGGAGTAGAGGGTGAGAGTGAAGAGAGCGAAGAGTTGAAGAGAGAGAGAGAGATGAGAGTTAAGAAGTTTGCTTGTCTTCTGTTGAGTTCGTGAGTGTACAGAGTGGGGAAAAGTGGGTATTAAGGGAGAGTGGGGTGAATAATGTATGGATAGGAGTAAAGGAAGGAAGAGAGAATAGGGATGGGAAAAGAATGGGTTGACCGAGTATGTGAGTGCTGGTCCTACGGGACCAGCTAACGTATTATTATTATTATTTTTTTAAACAAACCAAGTCAAAAATCAGAATTAAGAAAAAGAAAAAGAAGTTGGGTTTGGCTCAGGCCTGGGTCTGGGTTCGGACTCGGGTCTGGGTCTAAAACAAAAGTCCATGTTATTATTATTTTCGAAAACCATTTTAACACACAGAAAATAATATAATAATAAAATAATAATAATTTAGAAATACTAATAATACTACGAAAACATTAATATTAAATATTCACAGAACTATGGGTTTCACAATATATATACACTTGGGGATTTATAGGGGTTAAAGGGGGGCAAAATGGGGGCTCACAAGGGGGGAACTGCTGTAGCTGCTGTTACAGCAGCTACTCCTGCTGTGGCTGCTATTTTTCTTCTTCTTCTTCTTCTCTAATTCTTCTAACTATCTCATCTCCTACTTTCTATATATATATCTATATATATACCAATATACCTATCTATCTAACCATATATATATATATATATATATATATATATATATATATAAAATATATATATATATATATATATATATATATATATATATATATATATATATATATATATATATACACACATCTAGTTATCTAGAGATGTATCTACATATCCATCTATCTATCTATCTATATATATCCATATACATACACAATTATATATATACTCTACATATATATTTACATACACCCACACATATAGATATATATATAAATACACACACACACACTCTCCCTACCACACAAACACACACTCAATCTCACACACAACCACCACCACTCTCATGACAACTCCACCACCCTCATGACAACACCACCACCACTCTCATTCCTCTACACACACACACACACAAATCAAATATATATATATATATAATACATGCACATATATATATATATATATATATATATATATATATATATATATATATATATATATATATATATATATATATATATATATATATTCTAGGGAATCCTACATATATATATATATATACCATTCTAATTAGAAAAACCGCAAATAATCTCTAACCTATATTTCTAGGAAATCCTACAAAATTTGTGGGCAAAGTGTAGAGAATCTCCCCCTCTACAATAATTGTGAAGACAATAAATGAAAAAGAGTAATAAATGAAGAATTAATTACATACCTAGGTTGGTTTTCTTGCAGGAAAGAAAAAGCTTGGGAAGAAGGAGTTTGGAGAGAGAGAGAGAGAGAGTTTGACTTTGTGAAGAAGAAAGGGGGGCTCCTACTCTTGTGGCCGGCCATGTGGGTGGGGGGGATATTGGGTTTGGGTGAAGCCCATTAAGCTCCCAAACCCAATAGACTTAGGTTGGGTTGGTTCGGGTTCGTTTCGGTTTAAATCTAAATACTAATTAAGCCTCTAAAATGACTAATTAAGCCATGGAAATAGGGTTTATAATTTCTAACCTAATTAGGATGGTATGTGGGCCAAGCACAGCTAGTATGTGGGTCCCACTAGGGTCCAGGCTACCCGGGTCTCCAACTTGAGTCCGAATTGGATAAAATCCAAACAAAACCAAATAAATCCCAAAAAATCACATAAAATAAATAAAAATTCCTAGAAATTATAAAACTTGAAAAATGATGAAAATAACCCTAATTCGAAAACTGGGGGTGACAATATATAAAAAAAATAGTTCGCAACTATTATGTATCGTGCAGGTAAACTAATCTCACCCACAAATAAAATAAGAAGTATTGAAATATAAATATTGAATAAAAGATAGTAATAAACAGATCTAACATAATACCTCTCTGTCTGAACTCTGACGGAAAGTTATACTTTGCCTTGAGTTTTGTCCAATTCATGCTGAAACTGCATGTAACAAGTCATATCTGTAGTGTCCCGCTCCGCGAAGGTACTAGATGAACAGAGAAATCAATACTGGCTCGAGAGGAAGCCTTCGCAAAAACGATTAATCGGGGTGAGTGGACAGAGACTATGCTTTCTGATTCATTTCACGCTTAATAAAGAATATTTGATTTTGAATGGATGCTTATTGTTAAGAACAATACAGTAATCGTTGAAAATGCTAGCACGATGACCTTGTATGCTTTAATACGAAAATCTGCATGTTGCTAAATGATCGAACCCATTGCTATGTTAAACAAGATAAAAGAAGCTTACATGCTAAAGTATAATGTCGCTACAAGAGAAATAACATTGTCATGCTTAATCGATGAAAGAATATTTACATGTCCCTGAAATGTATGTTATCAATGAATAGAATGCATGCTTAAAATTAATGATATAGAACTATTGCCATGCTTGAGAAAGTAAGAATGATGATACATGTTCCTGATCGTATGTTGAAACGAATGAATGAATGAAAGGCAGTTGTGCTATTGAATGAATGACCGAACAAGAGAAAATAGAGTATGACTATGTTATTAATGAATAAAATGAGAGAAGCTACTTGCTTCGTAATTTGAAAACAAGAGAGGAGGCATGGGCTCTGTTTTATGAAATGAACAGAAGAGTTAAAAATATTGTGTACTGATAGACTGTAAATTGATTGATTTTATCTGATAGAAAATGCATTCATGCATTGGTCTCGGACAACTTGTGCACAGGATAATAGTCTCTCGACGATTCCTGGGACGTTGGAAATCAATCGATCGCAAAGAGATTGTAATAGCACCCATGAGGTGAATGCTAGACCTCGCGATTAGGGGGTGTTGTGTCTATTAGCGACGAGCTAAACCATAAGTCTCAGCGGCTAATCATGGGAATAGACTAATGGACCGTCGTGTAGACAGGATGTCGATTAGTAAAAAGTTGAACCCTGTGCGCAGTTGCTAGTTTATCGGTGCAGAGCTGAACCATTAGTCATAGTCGTTGGTATACATACGTGTTAATTAGTACAGAGCTGAGCTTTTAGTCACAGCTGCTAATCGATGCAATGCATATAGAAAGATTGTTGCTAGCCTAACACTATAGAGATGAACAGGGATCATTGTCGGATATATATTATGTTCATTCTAAACCTTGTCTTGTGCAGGAATGGATCGTCGGCTATGGGTAAGAATCATTGAATAAATGATGTCCGTAAATGCTTTATGTTTTTACCATAAAATGCTCTTATGAATATCTGTCTCATATGAAATATTGCTTTTGTCCCTAAAAGAATGATATGTTATGCAAACGAATATGTTATGAATCAATGAATTGCTATGCCCCAAAGAATAAATTGTTGCAAATATGTTCCAAAAGAAATGATTATGACTCATGAAATACGCTACACATGTCTAAATTGAACTGAGTAGTATCGTACATGGTATTGATCCGATAGTTGGCTTGAAACAAAGAATGATATAATGCTTTTCAAGAGTGTTTTCAAAAGAAGTAATATGTATCTTTGCCGCATGAAATGAACATAGGTAAAAGTAGCAAGATCATCTCATAAGAAACATTTTATTGCTAAATTAATTAGTGATCGTTTCAGACGGTGTAGCCTTTGTTCACATCACCAGTATGTTAAAGTACTGACCAACCACTGGCTTGCCTGCAGGTGCAAGATGGACAATAAAATAATTCGAAGCGATAACCTGAGCCTCATCATCATGAGCCAAAAATCAGAAGGGATGCCAAGAGATGGTCATCTATTGCAAATAATTGGTTTCACTACCAAATTACAGTCAATTAGCGACGGATGGTTAGCGACCGAAATATTCCGTCGCAATTAGCAACGAATTTACGACAAATCGCCGACGGCATACCGACGATAAGCTGATATCATTTTTTTGTTTTAAGGGTGAGAGAAGGTCGACAGTCCGTCGCCACGGCGTCGGCGATATGGCGACGGATTCTCATCCGTCGCTATGCTGTCGACGATCTGGCGAGAAATGTTAGGAGAAGTGGCGGGATAAATTGTTGACTACGTAGCGACGGAATGGTCGTCGCCAGGTTTACAATATAGCATCGGCGTAGCGACGGATGAGGTCCGTCGCAAGTCGATCGCTAAATATACGTTCCAGACTTAAATTGAAACGACGGGAAAAACTTTTTATTTCCCCCAAATTTTACTCTCTCTCCTCTCTCTCTTCCGCGGTGGTGATCGACGACCTCTCCTCTCTCTCTCCCAAAGGTAATCCCTTTTCTCTCTCTCTCTCTCTCGCGGTGGTCATGGGTGCAGCGGGCCGGGGGCATCGGGGGCGGCGGGTGCGTCGGGGCTGGGGGTTTGGCCGGGGGTGGAGGGGCGGCGGGGGGGTGGGAGGGGCGGCGAGGTGTTATGGGTGGCGCACGTGGGGCTGTGGGGGGCGGCGTGGGGGGGTGAAACCATCGAGTGGTTTGAGAGATATTCGATCTGCACTATCTCGACCACACGTACACACGCGCGCACAGGTGCCACTGATACGCACTTCGTACGCGGACACGAGGACACTTGGACTTGTGTCAGACTATCTTAACCCAAGCCCTAGACCTAGACTAACTGTGGATACGTGCATGACACTTGTGGGTTCGTGTGTCGTGTCCTAGAGGGCTCGACACACGTGCACGAGCCCCCTCTTTTACTGCACTGTACCTTCACTGATACACAATTAGGACACTAGTTTTGACACGTTTTGAGTCACTAATTGACACATTAGGACACGACTAGACCCCCCCATATGGGCATACATTTCCTCTAGGACACGAGTGTTTGGTTTGGCTTTTATTCGTTTCTTTTGGGTTCGATTTCATGTTTTCTTTTGATACACTGATATAGGCAGTTTACTGTTTTTTTAAAAATGTTCAATTCAAAATCCAGGTTTTAAATGAGTCTTTGAAGGCCTATATACATGTATTTGAGGGTATATCTATGTAAGAGAGATTGGAAGATATTGATACATATGGCCATGTGATTGATGATGTGCTTGAGAGGTTGGGGGCTGCCTCTCTTTGGCAGGAAAAGCCCTGCAACAATAAGAATGATTGTGGCCATACGGCCTGTGTGATGTTGAGTGAGGGAGGAAAATGAGGGTGTGTGTGGCATGGATTGTGAGTGTTATGTATTTCCTGTGTATTAATAGAGTGTTAGTGAGTGAGTCGTTTGGGTAGTATTGAGTGCAAGTGTCTGATACTAAAAAGTATCAGGGAGCATTGAGTCAGAGAGCATATGTCTCATTTGTGTGTGTCTTGGGATAATCAATAGGAGAGTAGAGTGTATCAGTTGTGTGCTTCTATATAGTTGTATATATCTATACATCTAACTGTGATATACATATGTGTATGTGTGCTTTAGAGAGTGAGGAATGAAGGCAGGCCTACCGTGCCTATTAGCATGCAGCAAGGCTTGGGGTGTAATGTGTTAGTGTAGGCCTGGTAGGAAATATAGGTAATGCTAGTGTAACTAGACTAAGGTAGTGCTTGCTAGATAGTAAGGACACTCTAGTATCCTAACTAAGTTAATTTTAGCCTAGATATTTAGGATATAGCTCCCATACCCTAGAAGTGGACTCTTGCAATTTAGAAATAGATAGATTGACTCAGTTTGATTAATTGACCTATAATTGACCCTTGACCTAGATTGACCTAGTTTGACTTGCTTTGACTTGCTATGACCTAGTAAGACCTAATATGACTTAGTTTGACTTTATTTGACCTAGTTTGACCTAGACAGTTGACCAGGTTTGACTTAGAGTTGACTTTGACCTAGATATGACTTAGAATCATTTAGACTGCATCGTATATTTCAATTACCTTATTTCTGAATACACCATAACATGTTTTACTCTAAATAGGATTCTGTGACACCAGTTCGGAGTAAACTTGATTCTAAGGGTAATTACTTATGATATATCTTGTTTCCAGTTAAGATGATTGTTTATTCACCTATAATGACCCTAAAACTTGATTTGTTGCTGCAAGCATACAACACAACAAAAATATTTACTGACTCGTCAAGTTGAACCGTGTATAACATGCTCGATGCTTAAGAGGAATCATTTGGACTTACTGGACTATCGAACTATCGGTATCGGACTATCGGTATCGATATCTGTATCGAACAATCGGACTATCGGTATCGGTATCGCTAGCGGACTATCGGTATCGGTATCGAACTATCGGTACCGTACTATCGGTATCGGACTATCGGTATCGGTATCGCACTATCGGTATCGGTATCGAACTATCGGTATCCGTATCCGTATGTACTTAGTATCGATCGTAGCAGATTAGTATCGGTCTATAGGTTTGGTATAGGCCGTATCAAATTGGTATTGGCTAAGCGAATTGGTATCGTCTTATCTGATATGTATCGACCGTATAGCTAGGATTCGTACCGGCCTTATCAATTCGGTATCGGCCATATCCGATAGGTATCAGCCGTATCGGATATGTATCGGCCGTTTCAGATTAGCATGGTAGAAGGTTTAGTAACAAATGTACTTTGATTTTTACTCTCTCGTGACTCTCTTGCAATGGTATTCTAGCTCGAGAAGAGAAAAATCTAAGTACAGTTGTTACTAAACCTTCCACCATGCTAATCTGATACGGCCGATACATATCCGATACGGCCGATACCTATCGGATATGGCCGATACCGAATCGATAAGGCCAATACGAATCCTAGCTATACGGTCGATACATATCGGATAGGACGATACCAATTCGCTTAGCCAATACCAATTTGATATGGCCTATACCAAACCTATAGACCGATACTAATCTGCTGCGGTCGATACTAAGTACATCCGGCCTATATACCAGCGGATCCACCAGTTACATGATTATATACTAATTTTGTTTAGTTTGTCTTACGATACAGATTTTCTACATCCAGTCTGTGATGGATTGTTATTTCGTTGATCGTACATAGATGTACAAACGATAACACGAGAGAAGAATAGGTGTGAGAGATGATTTTCAAGCAGGCGTGGAAGTGTTTCTTAAGTATGCCATGAGCAAAGCTCAGTATATGGACGGTAACAAAATCAAGTGTCTATGTTGTAATTGTCGCAATAGAAGTTATGAAGAAGTGGTGAGTGTAAGAGATCATTTGACATGTAAGGGTTTCGTACATGATTACGGCCTGTGGTCATCGCAAGGTGAACTATATGCGGAAAGACAGGTTGCGAATGCCGCTACTTATCCTTTTGATGATAATGCTGTAACGGATTTTGTCGTCGAAGACGACGAATGCTCTGTTGATTATGGAGACATGCAGAACCTTGCACGAGATATGGTGTACGACGCGGCAGGGCCTAATTTTGATCCGGAAGATCCTAATCCCGAGGCGAAGGAGTTCTATGATATGTTTCAGGATGCTGAAACTTCTTTATATCCTGGTTGTGAGCCACATTCCGTACTGTCAGTGACGATGCGGTTGTTGAACATAAAGTCCGATTTTAACTTGCCACAAACTTGCTATGATCGGATTATACAATTAATCAAGGAGGTGTTACCGAAGGAATCAAAAGAGCTTCCAAAAAACTTCTATAAGTCGAAGATGATGGTCCGACAACTGGGGCTGGGGTATGAGAAGATAGATTATTGTCGCAACGGATGCATGTTGTACTACAAGAAGAACGAGGATATAGAAAGGTGCAGCTTTTGTAATGTGGATCGTTACAAGCCAGTCAGGGAAAAAGGAAAGTCAACTAGAAAATGACGTCTTTACAAGTATATGCATTACTTGTCGATCACGAAGCGCTTGCAGAGGATGTATATGTCTCAGAATACAGCAGAACACATGACGTGGCACAACGAAGAATGCACAAAGGACGATGGAGAATTGTCACATCCTTCGGATGGAGAGGCGTGAAAATATTTTGATTTGCGTCATCCAGATTTTGCTGCAGAGCCTAGAAATGTACGTATGCGGCTATGTTCTGATGGCTTCGTCCCTTTCGAGCAGTCGGGATCTCAATACTCCTGCTGGCCGGTCATCTGACCCCTTACAATCTGCCACCATGGATGTGTATGAAGACTCCTTATATGTTCTTGACAGCTATCATACCGGGTCCCAAAAATCTGACGAAGAATATCGATATATATTTACAGCCGTTGGTGGATGAGCTGAAATAGCTGTGGGAGAATGGCGTCGCGACCTACGATATTTCCAGGAAACAGAACTTTCAGATGAGAGCTTCACTGATGTGGACAATCAATGGTTTTCTCGCATATGGTATGCTGTCGGGATGGATTACTCACGGCACCATGTCTTGTCCGATATGCATGGAAAATAGTAAGGTGTTCCGCCTTAAGCATGGAGGAAAAAGTTCTTTCTTTGATTGTCATCGTCAATTTCTGCCCGCGAGTCATCCTTGGAGAAAGAACAAGGATGCGTTCAAAGCTGGAAAACAAGAATTTTCTCATCCGCCTGCCAGATTGTCGGGATACGATATTTGGAAAGATGTAAAGGACTTGCCCACTGTAATGGAAGATCCATCGAATAATCGTGTCGATGGGTTCGGATAAAGCCATAACTGGACCAAACGGAGTATCTTCTGGAACTTGCCTTATTGGAAAGATAATCTTATAAGGCATAATCTTGATGTTATGCATATCGAAAAGAATGTGTTCGATAATGTCTTCAATACCGTCATGGATATTAAAGGAAAGACGAAGGAAAATCCAAAAACAAGACAAGACATTGCCGAGATATGCAAGCGTCCTTATCTGAACTTGATATAAAGGGGAGCTGGTGGACAATTAAGTAAGCCGATAACACAATACACATTGAGCAAGGAAGATAGATTAATAATCTGCAAGTGGGTATCTACTTTAAGATTTCCCGACGGCTATGTGTCGAATTTGTCTAGATGCGTTGATCTCAATGAACGCAAGCTAACGGGAATGAAGAGTCATGACTGCTATGTGTTTATGGAAAGATTACTGTCCATTGCTTTGAAAGAGTTGTTGCCTTCTGCTGTATGGGTTCCGTTGGCCGAACTATCTATATTCTTTAGGGATATTTGTTCAACTAAGTTGACTGTGCAACACATGGTTAAACTTGAGGAGAAGATTATCTTAACAATTTGCAAGTTGGAGAAAATATTTTCTCCTGGCTTCTTCGACAGCATGGAACATCTACCGATTCATCTAGCATACGAAGTCCGTGTCGGTGCATCTGTTCATTATCGATGGATGTACCCATTTGAAAGGTACATAAAAATCGATATAATTTAAGTTGAATTTTAGTGGGTTTTAAAATTCATTCTTAATTCTCAAGATAATTTGTCTCTCTAGATACCTACACCATCTAAAGAAGAAAGTTGGCAACAAGGCTCATATAGAGGCTTCGATATGCGAAACATATCTTATCGAAGAGGTGTCAAACTTCTGTTCCATTTATTTCGATACTCATGTTAAGACAAATCAAAATAGACCTCAAAGGAATGACGAGGACGTTTAGGATGGAGGTATATTCAATGTAAGGGGCAAGCCTGTTGGGGCTAGTAAAAAATGGTGGTTGACTGACGACGTGTATGATGCCGCTCATCGATATGTCTTGTTAAACTGTGACATACAAGAAGTGAGAGATTTGGAGAAGTAAGTCAGTACACTTGCACTCGTTATAACATCTAATTTGATGAAGTAAGCGACTACACTTATATATTCTCATTTTCTCTAATAGTGTATTTAGAGATGAAGTCAAAATGAGGACACCCGATATTACCAATGAGGGACTTCAAAGAGAGGTTGATTGTACATTTCCGTCATAGTTTCACAAATATGTAAGTAACTAAGATTATAATTGAGATTATAAATATATAATTTAAAACATTTAAATTATAAATATTTGTTTAAAGGTTTTATTACCTGAAACAATACTTACTCATGAGATTATCTGGCATTGGGACCGAAGAAGCAAACAAAGACTTGGCCAGGCTATGTCGTTATTGGCTTCAGGTTTAAGGCAACTCAGAATGCTATAAATGTCGAATTTATCAATGACGGTATCAGTACCAAGGATTTCGTTGTTTGCATAAGAGGCACCATCTATGACGACGAGCCGGACTTTGACTATTATGGAGTGCTTCGAGATATTGTAGATTTATAATATACTGGCCCATATGATATGCATATTGTGATATTCAAATGTGAGTGGTTCGATACGACACCAAATATCGGTTGGAGAATCGATAAACAATTTGGATTTGTCGATATAAATTATCACAGGAGGTATAGAGGGTCCGATACATTTGCGATAGCAAATCAGGCTGTTCAAGTCTACTATACAAGCTATCCAAGGCGTCGTAGAGATCGATTTGACTGATAGACAGTATACAAGATTAAATCTAGAAATACATTCAACGTTGGAGATCCAACATACCAAGAGGATCGGATCGAAAAGTCCCAATACTTGGGACAACACTCGGATACAATGGATGTTGAAGATATTGTTGAGGAAAATAGAGGGGAGAAAGAGGTTGATACACAAGACTTAGCTGTCAACCAGGGGAGAAAGAGGCATCTTGTCCCAAATATTGAGGCAGAAGAAGAAGAAGAAGAAGAAGAAGAAGAAGAAGAAGAAGAAGATAAATTTGATGGGGATGATGATACAGATGAAATCGACGATGAAAATAAGGATGAGGATGAGGAGGAGGAGGAGGATGATGATGAAGACGAGGCCGAGGATGAGAGCGAAGACGATGCTTATGTTAAATATTGTTGTATATTAAAAACACTTCCAATTGCGTGAATTAAGTTTGACCTCATAAAAGCAATTACGTGAATTCATGTTTTTTTCGTTCGATTATTTACTTAGTGCAGATGGCACTCCTAGTCTTTTTTGTCGCGACGACACTCGTCTCCCTACTGGTGGCATGTATATTTTAGTTTATAATTTTATATTCATTTACACTTTTATATTGTTAATTATGTTTATGTGTTCTATTTACAGGTCATGATGGCTGGCCGTGGTCGTGGTGGTGGTGGTGGTCGTGGTGGTGGTTGTGGTGGTGGTGGTGGTCGTGGTCGTAGTGGTGCTGGTATTGGTGGTCGTGGTCGCATTCAATCTTCCCGGGATGTGACCCCATCCAGCGAGCCCGACTCGGAGAGTACCCCGGGCACAGACGCATCCCGCCGTCGATCGACAACTTCATCGAGGCATGAGTCCGGATCTGCTAGCGGATCCGTTTCGCAATCGGACCCACCAGCGGATCCACCAGTGGATCCCCCAGTTACTGCACAGTGGGCCCCGGAGTACCCCTTACTTGGTTCCATCCGATACTGGGGAGTATATGCGCAGACCCGCGGATCCTCCGACGGCACCATAGAGGCCGAGAGGCGAGTTTCGACGAGAGCTATGGCCCGCGGGGACCTCGTAAGTAAATTTAAGATAATTTATTAAATTTCTTTCATTTATTCAAGTTAATAATCCATTCATTTTTTCTTTGTAGGTTTTTCCGTTTAATGTTTTCAGGGCTCTTGGAGAAATTATCAGGGCTAACTTTCATGGTCCCTACCTCAACTTTTCGTCGGTGCCCCCAAACTTGAAGTACGTCTGGCTCGACGAGTTGAGGGTATATATATCTATATCTTCTGGTTAATTATTAGTTACTCTATAATCAACCATTTTTTAAATTACGTGATAATTGAATTTGTATGTTAGACGACGTACTGGTGCCCCCTCCATCGCGAGGACGCGATCCGCAGGACCTACAGAAGCGCTGCCTCGAAGAAGATACAAAAAATGATTCATGACCTAAAAATGGGGCAGACGAGGCCGAATTTGATCCGGCATGACTATTATGAGGACCTCTTAGATATGATGAATACTCCTGCGTACAAGAAGAAATCGGAGAAGGCGAAGGCGAACCGACGGGCCGCGGGGCTTCATACGGGGGGATCAAGGCCCCACGTAGCGACGCTTGCAGATCTGGTGAGATACTATAAATTTATTTCACTATCGAATTAGGTATTGTTAATATACGGAGTTAATTAAGTTCTACGGAAATTTCGTATGCAGACCCAACGGGCGGTAAAGGAGGGAAGGGCGTCAGAATCGGTCACCATGCACGACGTGTTCCAGCATACGCACAAGAGACGGAAGGACGGGAGCTTCGTCGACGAGAGGGCCAAGGAGACTGATGTAAGTACTTATGTTTATGAGATTTACGTTAGAATTAAAAGTATTCGGACTATAACTTAGGTAAACTTAGGATTCACACTTAACTTGGTGAAACATAGGATCTAGATTACAACTTAGGTAAATCTTATAATATAAACACATTCATTTGATAGGCTGCGTATCGTGAGGCCCTTAGTCGGGCTCAGTTAACTGACACCGAGGATGTCGGTGAAACGATGCCCGTCCGGATGCCCTCTTCTTTGGCCGCTCGCAACGACTTGTTCGTAGATACTGTCGGCGGCTTTAAGAAAGGGCACCTGTACGGAGTCGGCTTCCTAGGACCGTTGCACATGGTGACCCAGAGATTTCCACCGACACCGTCTCCTTCCGCGGCCCCGACAGACAATGATGTTAGGTCACAGCTTACGCAGCTGCACGAGGCGGTGTCGTCCTTGCGGGAGCAAATTGCCACATACTTTCCGCCTTCGTCTGCTGCTGCCGGTCCGTCTGCTGCTGGTGTCGGTCCGTCGACTACTACTGCCGGTCCTTCTTCCGTCGGTCATCTTTCATTGAACCCTGCTGCCCTTCAGGTACCCGCCTCCGACTGTGACGGCACTCTTTGATCTCATGTCGTCAGAGCAGCTACGCCGACTTCCGAGCACTGTCTTCGAAGGCTTGCCCCGTACCTAGTGGAGCAGTATTTTCGTCGGGCGCAGGAGGGATTACCACCACCGGACAATCGAACTCCTCCTCCTCCTTGAAGTATTGTATAAGAATACTTTTCACATTTGGAATATTTGTGGAAATTTCGGATTATAACTGGTTTGGGTTATGCATATTTGTGCTTATGCATATTTGTGGTTATGCATATTTGTGGAAATTTGGGATTATAACTAGTTTTTAAATGGATTATTTTGTGGTTATGCATATTTGTGGAAATTTGGGATTATATTTGTGGTTATGCATATATGTGATTCTTGGATGCTGTGTGATTGTATATTGTGATTATATATTGGTCCGATGTTCGGATGTTGTGTGAACAGGGAAAGGCCTACAATTTTTTTTAAAATAACTCAGTTAGCGACGGACTAGTGACCAGTTAGCGACGGATATCTCCAGTTTTCGACTACTTGTCGACGGAATATCCGTCGCTAACGGTAGAATTGAAAATATTTCCAGTTCGCGACGGATTTTTGACGGCCAGCCGACGGCAAATCTAGCATGGCGACGACCTGCCGACGGATTATCCGTCGGGAAGGTTCTGTAGAATTGAAGATGTACAAAATGTTAGCGACGGATATTCCGTCATAGATCCGTCGTCCTGGTCGACGGATTAGCGTTTGAATATCCGTCGCCATGGTTCTGTAAATACCATGTTTGACGGATTCGCGTCGGAATAGCCGTCACCATGGTTCTGGAAATGTCAAGCATTTCCAGAACTATGGCGACGGATATTCTGCCAGTAATCCATCGCCATTTTGACGGATGAGCAACGGAGTCGCGAAGACTTATCCGTCGCCAGTGTTCTGAAAATGTCAAGCATTTCCAGAACAATGTCGACGGATTATCCGTCAGGGATCTGTCGCTAAGCCATCCTTTGTTAGCGACGACTTTCGACGGAATAGCGACGGAACGATACCCTCTGATACACTGTTACGATGGCTTACCGACGGACTATCCGTCGCTAGCGTCCACATAATTCAGTACTTAATAATTGAATTCGACGAAAGACCGTCGAAAAGTCATCGCTAATGCAACGAATTATGATGACGAAAATTCGTTGCTATTCCGTCGCTTGACGACTGCTTAGCGACAGATCGTTATTAGCGACGAGCTATTTACCGACGGAATGTTTTGACCAATTTTCGTCAGTGATCCGTCTCTAATACTATTTACCGACGGATGGGCGACGGAGGGGGCCGTCGCTAAATCGCCATATTTTGGTAGTGTTTTGTATATAAATGGATGTAATGTATGGAACGTGATTATTGTAATTCTGTAAAGTTTATGAGAGATCGTAAGCCAATTATGGCATGTATCAGAGAGACTACGAGAGCTTTGTAATATGTTCAAAAGAATATCAATAAAGAGAATTTGTTCACGTTACCATTGTGTTAAATTATATTATGCAATGTGTCCACTGCTGCTTCAATTTCTGCAATTATGTTCCGCTGCGCTATTGTCTATCTTGACTATTTTGTCATTGTATATAGGGGTGAGCATTGTTCGGTTTTGGACCAAAAATCAGACCGAATAAGAAGTTTGGTTCGGTTTAAAAATAAATCGGTTCAATTTCGGTTTTAAAAATACTAAATTTTCTTATTCGGTTTCGGTCCAAAACCGAATAAGAAAATTTAATTACTATATATATATGTGTGTGTGTGTGTGTGTGTGTGTGTGTGTGTGTGTGTGTGTGTGTATATATATATATATATATATATATATATATATATATATATATATATGTGTGTGTGTGTGTGTGTGTGTGTGTGTGTTATATATATATATATATATATATATATATATATATATATATATATATATATATATATATATATATATATATATATATATATATATATATATATATATATATAGGTATATACTAAATATGTCTAGGTATATTTAGTTACTATATATATTAAAAATCAAAAAATGAATAAACCGAAATTTGAACCAATTTAATTCGGTTCGGTTTGATTCAGTTTTGGGCCAATTCAGTTCGGTTTTGCTTATTCGGTTTCGGTCTAATTCGGTTTTGGGTTATTCGGTTTAAACCAAATTAACCAAATGCTCACCCCTAATTGTACACGTCTTGACCTTGTGCAAGCAGAATTTAGGCTTGTACGACATCACGTCCAAGCGAGGATGAACGATTTTATAGAGTCCAAAGCGGAGACGAAAGGACTCTGCGGGATCGAGGCGTGACAATATCTAGTCTAGGCATATGCTAGTGGTATTATATTCAGTAGAAATCTAGCAACCCACAAACAACCAAAAATCACCAATAGCACATTTGTCACAACACCATTTATGAATACCATTATTATAACTGTTGGATAACACTATGGTTTAGTCATAGGTGAATATACAAGTATAGTCATATTCACGTACAATGAAATAACTTATTTATATGAGACCAATTAATTATTTTCATGGCTATTATTTTAACTTCCTACGCATGACAATGATCATATGACACATGAGCACATGGCACATGAACACACAACAAAGTTCACATATTTTCAAAGGTTACCTAGACATAGTTTCTAAACTTTTGTCGTCCAAAACTTGACCTAGGTTTCCAATGCATGGACATAAGTATAAATTATATTAAAATCATGAAATCACAATTTTTTATCATGATTTATGTCCATTAAATCTCTGAAGTCTATATTTGATGTATTGGACATGGTACATGGAATTTGCTACTTTACACCTACTAGTTGATCACGTAATTGACCTAAAATGTTATCGACACCTAACCATGATGTTTGCCCATCAAAACATGATCATTAAACACCTCTAAATCTGATTTTATTATCTAAAATTTTACCACTTTTTAGTCCTAAATTTTAATACATACCTATGTGCCAACACATGTCAAAACTACACATAGGAGGCAAGTTCCATGACATGCCAAGTTTTTGTTCAGATTTATATGATTATATATCATAAAATCATGTTAAAATTGATAAAAATACAAAATTTATTTGCATATAATCTCATGTTTACATCTTGTATTTTGGCTCTCAAATCTACACACAAAAATCTACAAATTTTTGCTCTCAAATTCTAGAATTTCATCATGTACATGCATGTTAATCTCATATCTACACACAAAATTTCATATATGTGACATGAATATGGCTATACCAACCATTCCATGATAAAGTGTTAACCATGTAATTTGACTATACTAGCCATGTCATGCTTCTTAATCAACATACACCTGCAATTTAACCATGATCATGGCTAATAATATATATATATCATATAGTAAAGAAAAACCAAATAGGAAAAATATTGAGCCAATGCATTGCGATCTGAGTATCAAGACCCGGCATGTCTTTATAGCTCAAATCAAAGACATCAATATATTCTCTTATGAGTTGTATAAGAGATTGTTTATCTTCTTCAGAAAGACTTATACTGATGAAGATTGGTTTGGAAGATGACTCATCTCCCAAGTCAGCTTGAATGACTTCATCTTCAATAGGTGGTTAACATTGCTCGAACCGCTGCTCCTACTGAGATTCCCTCTTTTGGGCCCAAGGATCAACTTCAAAAGGTTGTCCTTGACCATAGCTGCTGGTTGAGGTTGAGCCATTGTCGCCTGCATAGTCAGCATTACTTGCTTATCTACTGCATTATGTAGCTCATCCCTTGCATCATGGTTTCAAGAGCTTCCAATCAATGTTGGTCGTTGTTGCCATCTTCATTATTAGTCACGTACACAAAATCTATGTGCGGACTGTTGGATGGAGAAGTAGACAAAACAACATCACTGGAGTCACTGTACGTATGCTTCAGATCCTTGACATACGATGCCCCCAAGTATATTGGAGATGCTATCTTCTGACTCATAAAGTACATTATCTTCAGGCAAAGGTGTACTGTCATCATACTCTTGGAAATTGCTACCCCAGCATATGGCACAACATGACCTTCTTCGAGTTGCAGAGGGATGTTACCCTCTATATGTGGTACATTATCTACATATAAAGGCCTGTACCTGGAATGGGTACGTTGGTATACTCCATCTGGTGAAGCAGCTCACTGGCTGGTTCTTGAAGTATCCCTATCCTTGGAAGAAGATGATGAGGTAGCACCCCCTTTGGCTAGAGATAGTGTACACCGAACCAAAGGGTAGCTCATCATTTTCATCACAAGTTCGCCTTTCGAAATGTTGTCAAGTTGGCGAAGTAGCACGCAACCGTTGAATACAAACTACCTTGGTTGAGTTTCAACTGTCTTTGCACAACAATAATTGATAACTATACTTGCACAGTGATGTCTTTAAGTGGACACCACATTTGCAGTAATAGTCTCTCTCGATTTGCGTTTATAACAAATTAAGTTACACAAATCAAAAGAGGGAAGTTCTTCATTTAAACCAATCGACCGTTCGTTATCTAATGCACAGTTCGCAAATTGCGGCTCTGACACAGTACGAATGTGATTCAGACACGTCATGTGAAACGTTGTCAGTGTCACGTAAAACTTTCGGTTGCGGAAAATAATCATGCCAAGTGTCAGACGACGAACACAAATTTGGATTTTTAGAAAATTGAAAAGAAGAAGAAGTTGTAGGTATAGATTTTTATAGGTTCTATGGCTGTTGAGGAGGAAGTTTGTCAGGGTCGTGCAGGCATGCAGTTTGATTGTTTTGTGTGCACGTGAATATGCTTCGATAGAAGAGGAAGGGAAGAGAAAGAGTATGGTTATGACAGTTTTGAATTTGGTGGTGGGGATTGGCTGCATGAGGGAGGTAAAGCTGGGCTTAGTTAGGGTTTATTGGAAGCAGAATTACGAGGAAGAAGTTATAGGTTCTTGTCCTATATCTTCCACTATATAATGCGGCTTGGCAACAGCTCAGAAAAGTAATAAAAAAATAACTACCTAAATACTCCACTAATTATTAAAAAAATGAACTAAGTATTTAACTATCTAATATGATTTATTTATAACTAAATAACTATAAATCAAGTTAGGGATCGGCACTGGGCCGGGTCGGACCGCCCAAGCCCATAAAGTACGGTCTCGGGCCGGGCTCGGATCTTTTTTTTGGCCCTAAAGAAATTTCGGGCCGGACTTAATTATTATTTATGAAGCCCAAGCCCGCCCACAAGAGTCGGACTTTTTGGACCAAGTCGGATCGGGCCGGACTAGCTCTATAAAAATTGATAAAATTAATGTTTTAATTTTTCAAAATACAAAAATAAATATATAAAATCTGTTGGGCCTGAGAAGCTTACAAGCTTTTGTATTCATGCATAATATAAATAGTGGATTGGCATTGCTGCTACTTTCATGTGGTTGTGGTTGTGGTGCAATTACTAATGTGTTTTCTTAATTAAAATTTTCAGTTAACAAAACTGGACATTCCAAACTTTCAATGGTTTATAAATTGCTTGCAATATACACTTATAAGTGACAAACAAACAAAAAAAAACTATTGTATCCCAGCCTATACATATACTTGTTGTACAACAACATGAAATGATACTAAGACTAAGTATGACTGTAGTAAATGAAAGTTGATGCTCTACTGCGAGCCTGTATCTCAAATGAGCTAAACTGTGAGCTCTGTGATCAATTTGTATGTTGAATGGCCTTACATTGTTCTTTTCGATGTTTCAAACCTCTGAATCTGACAAGTATTGTATTGTAGGGGGGTTATTTTTTGTCTGTGTCAGTATATATCTTCTATCCACCTCTCCTCTCCAATCCTCGATCAAACTTGCGTTCCCCAGCTTCAAAACGGCTGCGCTCAAGGTTGAATGACGAGAAATATAGTAGAAAGTCAAACCGATAAACCATATTTTCGCTTTTTTATCGTAATCGAATGAATCGATGCCGCCCATGCCAATGACTGAGTACGACATATGAGCTCAGACCCTTATGTGAGCTTACCCGCGCTAGCCTCCCCGCACGTGCCGATGTCCGCCTCGCTCTTCTATTTTTTTCTGGCATATTCCAGGCACTTCAAAGTCTTGTTTGTGCTTTGGAGGTGGTAAGCCAGTACTTGAATATGGGCGTAGCCCCCTTCTAAGCTTGGGCCAGCTCGGGCGGACACATAGTCCAAGCTTGTATCGGGAGGGCTTCGGGCGGGGCTCGGGTGGATGGATGTATAGCCCAAGTCCGACCCTATACAAATATGGATCGGGTCGGGCTACCCTAATGACCGGGCTCTATCGGGCTATGGCCCATCGGGCCGGGCGGGCTTTTCGGACGCCCATGGACTTCGGGCCAAATGATGATCCCTAAATCAAGTGGTTAAGGTAAGAGAAATTTTTCTCTGTTGCTGGAGTTCAATTCCCAGAAATGTAAGTATTTAATAATACTTTTTAACTTTTTTTTTTTGCACGTGCACCTTACTAGTAAACAGTAATTCCTAAAGCCTAGTAAGTTTATAGTTGAATTATCTTTTTCCAATTTGTCATCAAAATTCATAAAAATATAAATAAATTCAAAAAAAATGGTAATCAATCTATATGTATTCTAAAGGTTACTTAAGGGTTTGAGTTCTAAGATAGCTTGTTACAAGGCCAAAATTATAGGAACACCTTTCCATGTATCTCAATTTCACATAATCTAAGGACTAACTACTTTTATTATCTTTATTCTATTTATTAAATATGAATTACTATTTTTTGGTAGCAGATGATGGCTTCCATTCTGGATGAACATTTTCTCAAACATACCATTTATTTGGAGACTTAAATGGGCATTAAAATCAAATGGGATGAAACATAAATACAAATTTAAAGTAACTCTATGAGTTGTTAGGCTACATCGACATGGTATATCATCTATCCAACCCGAAATAAATTGGGCTAAAATCCAACAAATTTTACAGTTAGGTTGGGTTAGGCTTCAACTCAAGGTGGGCCACGGGCCATTTTAAATTTAAAAAAAATATTACTACCTCGTTGAATCACCCGATAGACCATGTCGAAGACGGAATGACGGACTACTCACGAGTCATGTTGCCGACAGCCCAACACAATCGCTCGATCGGAGAGGGTATCATGGCTAAACAACTTTTTAATGGTAGTACATAGGACCAACGCCCTTTTGCAACTCTCAATTATAGGGGTCTCACAATTACAATTTAGTTGTAACGTGGTAAGATTTTCTTAGTAACATTTTGTGGAGCCACATCGTGTCGGTAATAATGTGTCGCAAAAGATACATGTTTGTCGATAAAGATAATTTACCCACCTATTATCGGTTGCAACATGTCTATATTAGGGCCACATTTATTGGCGGAATCAGAAAAGTCATTCCTTTATTTTATTTGGATGCAAAAAAAAAAAACGCATCAAATAATAATGATTTCTAGAGGAAAGTAAAATGTGGTGGAAAATAGTTTCTCACTCATCCAAATATTCACTTTTTTCACACCCAAGTATTTATTTTTCCTCCCAATTTTTATGTTCTTTCCAAATACCGAAATTTAGTTTTTCTGAAAGTTTAATTTTTCAAAGAGAGTTTTACGTGAACCAAACAAGTCCTAGGCCTAGAAGTAAAAACATGAAGGAAATTGTCCAAAAATAGGCCCACGACCTTTTTTGACCATATATATATGGTAATCCTATAGAATATTGGATTTGACCATGTATGTGGTAATCGTATATAGGATTAGGATTAAATTTTTTAGCTTACATAGGATTGGATTTCTATGCTACGTAAAGGGGTCTATAGGTGCTCCTTGAGATATCTCATTGTATTCAAGTTGTTGAATAAGTTCAAAATAAGAAAGCTAAAGTTGTTGAATAAGTTCAACAAAAAAAATTTGAGAGATTTTTTTTAGTCTTTGTGATAGAGAGTTCTTGAGTGCAAGAGAGCTATTGTAATTCTTTTTCTTGCTCATAGTGGAATTAAATCACCCTCGTTTGTGGAAGTAGGCATCTTGGCCGAACCACGTAAATTATTATTTTTGTGGTTGTGATTTTTTCTGAGTTTCTTGGGTTTATTTTCGCTGTGCCGCAACAAATTGGTATCAAAGCTTTGGGAGTCTAGCAAAGTTTTCGACAAAGTTCACAGAAAAAATTTATTGGGTGGATTCTTGATATGACTCCGTCAAGCAGGATTGGAAAGTATGAAATTGAGAAGTTCAACGGGAAGAATGATTTTGCCTTTTGGAAAAGCCAGATGAATGGCGTTCTCATATCTCAAAAGCTTCAAAAAGCTTTACGAGAAAAGTCCAAGAAGCCCACCGACATGACCGATGATGATTGGGATGACATGAATCTCGAAGCACGTGCCGCTATTCGCCTGTGTCTGGAAAGGGATGTCGTGTACTCTGTGAAGGACGAAACCACCGCCGCTGGGCTCTGGTTGAAGTTGGAATCACTCTACATGACGAAGACTCTCACCAACCGACTTTATATGTTAAAGACACTCTAGAGACTAGTGATGGAGGAAGGTACGTCAATTCAGAATCATATTTCAAAATTCAATCGAATTATTTTTGACTTGAAGGATGTTGACATACATGAAGAAGATGATCGTTTGGCAGTAATCCTTTTTTTGTTCGATTCTTATGAGAATCTTATTCAAACGTTACTGTACGTAAATGACTCAATTTCTATAGAAGAAGCTACGAGTGCCTTATTGTCTAATGAGGTACGAAGGTTGGCATCTAATGGCGAAAATGGTGGAGGCCAAGCTCAAAGTTTGACGGTAAGAGGAAGGATAAACGATAAAGCATCTTTTAGCAGAAGGTTAAGATCTAAGTCCAAAACATCTATTGAGAAGGTGAAGTGCTTCAACTGCAATGAGAAAGGACATTATACAAATAAATGTTCTCATCCAAAGAAGAAGAACACGAAAAAGGAGAATAAGACAGAGAGAGAAGGTGATGAAGTAAACTGTGCTTCAGAAGCTGATAGTGACGGAGTCTGTTTTTCGGTAGCACATGACAACATGAGTGACAGATGGATTTTCGATTCCAGATGCTCGTACCATATGTGTCCAAAGAGGGAGTGGTTTTCTTCCAACAAGGCGACAGATGGTGGTTCTGCGTTGATGGGCAACAACAATGTATGTCGAATTGTTGGAATTGGGTCTATCAAGGTAAAAATATATGATGGAATTGTGCAAACTTTGACCGATGTCAGACATGTTCTCGATCTCAAGAAAAATCTTATTTCTCTTGGTACGCTTGACTCGAATGGTAACAAGTTCATCGCCGAGGGTGGAGTCTTGCGGGTTGTTCGTGGTTCTTTGGTGGTGATGAAAGGTCACCGACAGGGTAACCTTTATATCTTATTGGGAAGCACTGTGACTGGGACTTTAGCAGTCACTACATCTGATTTGTCTGATAGCACGCATCTTTGGCATGTGCGGCTTGGGCATATGAGCGAGAAAGGCCTGTCCTTACTGACAAGCAAGGATTACTGAAGAACTTGAAGAAGCCAAGTATGGATTTCTGTGAGCATTGCGTTTATGGCAAGCAGCATATGGTGACTTTTAGTACAAGCAAGCAGAAGATAAGAGGTATTCTCAACTATGTGCATACAAATGTGTGGGGACCTAGCAGGATTTCTTCCAAGAATGGAGCAAGGTACTATGTCACTTTTATTGATGATTATACATGTTATGTTTGGCTGTATTTCATCAAAACCAAGGATGAAGTGTTCGAAAAGTTTAAGCAGTGGAAAGCGACTATGGAGAACAGAACATGCAGAAAGGTAAAGACGATGAGGTATGATAATGGTACTGAATATACCTATGGACCTTTCAAAGATTTCTGTGCTAAAAAAGGTATCGTTCGACATTGGACTGTTAGGAACACACAACAGCAGAATGGGTTAGCAGAGAGGATGAATCGAACTTTGCTTGAGAAATTAAGATGTATGCTCTCCAATGTCGGTTTAGGCAAGAAATGGTGGATGGATGCTATACACATGGCACGGTACTTGGTTAATAGATCACCAACTTCGGCTATAGATTGTAAGACTCCATATGAGACGATGACCGACAAATCAGCAGATTACAACACTTTGTGCGTGTTTGGATGCAAAGCTTACTATCCTGTCAATGAAGGTAAGTTAGACCCGAGAGCCAAGACAACAATATTCTTGGGATATGCACAAGGAACGAAGGGCTACCGTCTGTACTGCTTGGAGGATAAGAAGTTCTTAATCAGCAGGGATGTCACATTCGACGAGTCTTCAGTGTTGGCTTCGAGAAAGAAGAGTGAGTCCGATCAGGATGATGGTGTATCTAGCAAATCTCAAATAATTGAGATTAAGTCGTCTGAGGATGCATCAGATGAGGTAGAGATTTCTGACGATGTTCATCAAGCCCCACAAGAGCGACAACCAAAGGATGAGCAGCACCAGCAGCAAGATTCCTTAGCCACCACTAGGCCAAGGAGATCAGTCAAGCCAGTACATATGTATGGATTTGAGGAATCGGTAAAGCATTATGCATAGCTAAATGTGGTGGCATATGCACTACCAGTGGAGGATGACGAGTCTATCACATTCAGACAGGCAGTCAAAGATACTAGCAGCGATAACTGGATGGTGGCTATGCAGGAAGAGATTGAGTCTCTCCAAAAAAATTGTACATGGGATCTGGTTCCATTGTCCAAAGGCAAGAAGGCTATAGACTGCATGTGGGTGTACAAAAAGAAGGAAGCTTCTCCAGAGTCAGGTGGCACTCGGTTCAAGGCAAGATTAGTGGCAAAGGGCTTCACACAGAAGGAGGGAATGGACTACAATAAGATATTTTCTCCGGTGGTCAAGCATACTTCTATTCGCGTATTGTTGAACAAGGTAGCTCATCATGATCTCGAGTTAGAGCAACTCGATGTGAAGACAACATTCTTATATGGCAATCTTGATGAAGAAATTTATATGCATCAACCGGAGGGCTTTAAGGTGGTTGGCAACGAAAATCATGTGTATTTGTTAAAAAAATTATTGTACGGGTTGAAACAGTCACCTCGACAGTGGTACAAGCGGTTCGACACCTTCATGACACGACATAATTTCATCCGAAGTAAGTATGATTGTTGTGTTTACTTTTATATACTTCATAGTGGAGACTATATATATCTATTGCTTTATGTGGATGATATGCTTATTGCCTCAAAAAGTATGGTAGAGATAGATAAACTGAAATCTCAACTTAGCTCGGAGTTTGAGATGAAAAGACTTGGGTGGAGCCAAGAAGACTTTGGGGATGGAAATTAAAAGGGAGAGGAAGAAATAAAAATTCTTTTTGTCTCATAAGACATACATTGAGAAGATCATTGCTCGTTTTGGTATGGAAGATGCAAAGACTGTTTCTACTCCCTTGACTGGCCACTTTAGGCTCTCAGCCAAGTTATCCCCTATTACAGATGAGGAGAAGGAGCACATGGCTCGAGTTCCTTATGCGAGTGCAGTTGGCAGCTTAATATATGTTATGGTGTGCACTCGACCAGACATTGCACAAGCCGTAAGTGCGGTTAGTCGCTTTATGGCTAATCTGGGAAAGAAGCTGTAAATCCCCTAAATTTCTACTACGAGTTTTTTTATTTTATTTTGGTATTTATTTTGCACTTCTTATTTAAACGTCGCATACGAGTTTGCATTGTTGTGTTTCGCGTAGCGTGCGAAAATTTTGTTTCATATTTGCTCGACGAGTGCGAATATGTACGAGGTACATATTTTTGTAAAAATATTTTTATTTTAGAAGTATGGTTTTTATAATAAATATGATTGTTTGAAGTTGTTACCAAAACCTTATTTTTATATAAAAGAATTATTTATTTCACTATTCAAAAATAAGTAGTAGTTTAAATTTTTGATATATTATTATGAGCGAGCAACATGAAATTATCTCATGTTCACTTGTTTTTCGAAAACTAAATAAAATAAATTCATTGATTATATAAAAATAAAATTTTATTTAATATTTAGGTAATTACATGATTTTCAAAATTATTATTATTGATATTTTTAGAAAATCTATTTTTGAAATTTTTGTGGTAATTTAAAAACCTTGATTGATTCTTTTGATTTATTTGAATAATGTAATCAGTATTTATATCTGAAATTTGAGCATTCTATATGATTTTAAACTAAAAGATGGAAGGTAATTACATTTATATCGTTTTAAATAAATGCATGAATTATCTCTAGGGGTTTAAACAAACCCAAGCCTTATCCAACTGGGAATTCCCACCTCCTATATAAGGAGAGTTACTCCTCCATAATTTCAGCATCCAATTTACATACCACAATCGCATCGTGCATCGTGTCTGTGACGACCAAAATCTTATTCCAGTCAGTCATCCACATCGTATCCGACATCCCGGGCACGACGGCCTTGTCCAGAACCCACATCTACCGCCATCTTCGTCCCCACAGCCTCGACCACCACCAGAACAACCACCATCTACACCAACCCACCACCACCAGAACAACAACATCATCACCACCACTACCCGAAAACTCCATCGCCCTAACCACCACGGACATCCAACAACGCCACAAAACACCAGAAGGCAAACAGGAAGGAAAGTAAAACCCCAAAACCACCCTTACCTCCGATCGTCGGTGCCGCTACCACCGCGACGTCCCGACGTCGCCGTGGCCGCCTCCCCGCGAACATCAGCCGTCGTGCCCCCGTGTTCCCCGCTCCAGCCGGATCGACCGCGTGCCACCAGCGTCGACAGCATCCGGGTGAGCCCCTCCGCTTCCGCGTCGGCCGCCGCGTGTTGGCGACCAACCGTCTGTCTCCCTCGTGCGCAGAGATCTCGCCGCCGGCAGTAGCGGCTCGTGAGCCCGCAGATCCCGGCCTCCCCAGCACCGGACGGAGATGCGGTCTCGCCGCCGCGCTTCTCCGCCGAACTCGAGGTGAGCCCTTCTCCTTCCTCCCCTCTTTCTTCCTCAATTAAACCCTCTCCCTCTCTGTTGCTTTCCCTAATTCCTTTTCTCTCTTTTTTTCTTTTTTTATGTAAAGGACTTTATGAATAACAGCAGAACAGCTGCTATGGTAATTACTATAGAATTTGTCTTCTTCCTTTTTCTAAAAAATATATATAATAAGACATTTTGACTAATACTATATTTGACAAATACCAAATACCAAATACCAAATACCTATCGGATATGACCAATACCAAATCGATAAGGCCAATACGAATCCTAGCTATACGGTCGATACATATCGGATAGGACGATACCAATTCGCTAAGACCAATACCAACCGATACAGCCCATACCAAAATGATAGATCGATACTAATCCGATACGGTCAATACTTGTAAGTACCTACGGTCTAGGAGGTTGATCCACTAGTACATCCATGTACGATCAATGAAGTAACGATCTATTTCAATTTGGATGTAAAAATCTGTATCGTAAGACAAACTAAACATAATCAGTTTTATTTCACATGCTTAATTGCCAAGTATAGGAACGAATATATATAATAAGACAAACTAAACATATAGAATAGCTGCTATGGTAATTACTATAGAATTTGTCTTCTTCCTTTTTCTAAAAAATATATATAATAAGACATTTTGACTAATACTATATTTGACAAATACATGATACTTTATGTACTATCTATATTGTTATGATTTATTGATACTATTTTGATACTATTTTTAAGTACACGATGACAAAAATGTATATATATACGGAGATATATATTTTAATTAGTCAAATAGTATTGATACTTTTAAAACATAATATCTCTAAGATACTATATAAGCTATTAGGGCTAGCCTATCTATGCAATTTAAAAACTAAATTTCAAAACGTAAATTATAGTATTATTCATGATATTCTATAGCTTTTGGCTTACGACTATTATTTTTACATAAATAGGTTTTTCCCTTAAAATGAGTTTTTATGTGTTTTCAAATGATAGCTATAAATTATTTTTATATTTTTGTATTATTAAAAATGGTGCAATACTTCTCCGTAAATGCTCACTATATGTCAACCTTACTCGAGACTAAATCTGAATTCCCATTTTTCCTACGACTTCAGACCTCTACATGTCGACATGGCTATTGGACTAATTGGGACACGTCAGATCACTACACCAGGCGATACCCCAGGCAAGATACCTTGCCACCTTTACTGCTTTTATTAGTTACCTTTATTTATGTAATTATCGTATATTTTTTGTACTTTATTTCAGTTATTTAATTTCTTGCATGTGGACCTAGAGTTAAGGGACTACCGTCAAATTTAGTATGTCTCATTGACTTGTCACGATTGTACACGAGTTGTGTGTGAGAGTTGTGAGTATCATATAGAGGTCACTTGCGTGTGGGCTGATCTTCCGTACGCATGTGTAGGAATAACCGTCAATAGATACATGTTAGAAGACTTAACAGTTATCTATTATAAAATAGTGTGGTGGAAACGACACGTGTTTGTGTGTTGTGGTTACGATACATGTATAGTATCATTGGGGGGAGGGGACAACTACTAACGTAGCGGCTACATTTACTTTTACACACATTTGAGAGATAGTGTCTCGGATGAGCGCTACGTATTACCCGGCTGATAGTGTAATGCCCTGCTCCGCACGAGACATTTGGTTGGCTTGTTGGATGCTATCAGAATGTTGGACCGTGACTTATGTTAGGAATCAATAGAATTGAGACTGATATAGTCTCTCTTAGCTGGCTAGACGGAATGGGTATTGGAATATGGCTTGCTGGTGGAGCTACGCTTAGGGGAAATGTGTACAATCGGAACAGGAAGACCCTTTATTGCAAAGTGAGTGGAACTGTCCTCCTCCTCCTTACTCCTTCATGCTTAATAAAATAAAGTATTGAAATGCTATGAACTGTCCCTAAATGTTCCATATGTTAGTTGCTGAATAATAGAGATGCTTATGTTGAGAATTATAGAAATGTACAACACATGAACATAGAACTGCTAATGTGATTTGATGCCTAAGAATGAACTGATAACATTGTTCCTTATGTTTAATGTTGTTGAAACAGTAAAACAATTGAATAATGAGATACCTTGTGAATGATAGAATAGACAATGCACTGGCTATGAGAATGGAACGAATACTTGAATCATGTACACTCTGTATAACTGTTGCAAGAATATGAAATGTTGCCTATCCCTTATAAGCAATGAAAGAATGAATAAATGTCCCTATGAAATGAATGAATGTTATATCCCTTGTCGAAAGGAACGACATGAGAAATGTTGCAATGAAGCAATGAATGAGAATGATAAAGCATGGGATCGTTGAGATCACCAAATGAAATGATGGTAATGATGAAATGAATAAGTCATTGGATGTGACTAATGATGCACTGTTGTCTTTACTTTCTTTAATATATTTTACCATGCGATTATGTTCACAATCGAGTCGGACACGCATTCGTATGGTCATGGACAACTTGTATACAAGGTTTGAGTTTTAATTTCCTCGAACGGTACCGGGGCGCCGGGACCGATTCGGCCTAGGAGGAAATAATGATGAGTGCTGTGGGAGCACGGATAAGGTGGGGTGGCATAGAGGCTCGCCACCTACTATGCTGACCATAATATCTTGAAATGAAATGAAATGAAAAGAGTCCATATGGTTTAACAACACCAGTGACCATATAGTCAGGATGCATGCTAATGAATGTTTTGTGCTGGCAGAGTAAGTGTAAAACTCCTAAATTTCTACAATTTTTTTAATTAAATTTGGTATTGATTTAAAATTTTGTATTGTACGTCGCGTAGTCGTATGGTATGTCGTGCGCAAAATTTTATTTTTCGTAATTGCTCGACAAGTGCGAATATGTGCGAGCGTGCATATTTTAGAAAAACATTTTTCTATTTTTATAGTTTCAAAATAATATATATAATAACTATTTTAGCTATCGCACTAAAATTCCAAGCTCATTTATTTATTTATTTTGTTTATACAAAGCCTTTTGTTTATAACAATTATTGATAATATTTTTCGTGCATACATATATATTTCATAAATATTTTATTAAGTTTATTTTTAAATAATAATGTAATTTTTAAAATTAAATATTATTATAATTTTAATGTTCATAAAAATATATTTTAAATGGTTGATATTTGTTAAAATTAATTATGATGATTTACAAATTTAAATTTATGGATTTAGATTCATCTATATGTAATTTGGATTGAAATTGGAATTGATTTGAATTATTTTAAAAATTATTTAATTTAATACATGAATTATCTAATTGGGTTTTAAATATTCCTAATCCAAATCCAATTGAGAATTCTCACATCCTATAAATAGACAGGTACTCCTCCATTAATTCTCCACAATTATTCTTCCACAAATTCCACTACAAACGTGCTGTGCATCGTGTCGGTGTCCAACTCCAATACATTATCTTTGTACATATACATCATCCTTTTTGTGTCGACAATCCTGACACCATCTCCAATCCCTAACCTAAGCCTAGCCCCGGGCCAGCCAACCATATCCTACAACCATCCATCGTTCCGCCTCATGTTTGCCGCAACACCCTCTTCTCCCACACCATCCCCTCTCTCGGCCAACGGCCGCAGACCCGAACCCCTGACCCTAGACACACCATCACCTTCACCACGCCCATCTCGACACCCGTGAGTCCCAGCCAAACAACAACACCACCGCCGAGCCTCCATGGCTGATTCCAGCGTCGCCCACAGCTCGGCCGCCATGCCAACTCGGCCACCAACCGATCCTTACCACCACCCTCATCCCTACCACCACGGCCACTGGCCGGAACCCGCTGCCATCACCACCACAGCCTGGCCAGACCGGCCGACCGGTCGACCGCCCACCACTATGGTCAACACAAACGTCCCTACCAACACAACCATCGCCACATCCGTCACCCCCCATGCTGTCAGGAACCTCTCACTCGAGCTCTATACGAAGGATGTCCACTTGAGCTCCGGGGCAAAGTTTTGGCTCAGAGCAAGAATCTGTTGACGGAGCACATCCACCATGCTGTCAGAAAAAATAGTAACGGTGAGAGACCCATCTGAGTAGGACGTATACTCTGATAATATCTCCTCCAACACTCAATCCCACTACTGATATCATTCTTGTAAAGGTGATCTCTCAGAGTATACGTCCTACTCAGATGGATCTCTCAGAGTATCCTCTCCGGTTGGGTTGTGTTCTGAGCCATCCGTTCTCACACTTAAAACACAAATGAATTAGAACTGTATTTTGTATTTTTGGCGAACCCAGGGATTGGATTCTGTATTTTGTATTTTGGTTTCTGTATTTTGGCTCCAGCTCCATTTGTATTAATCTACGGTACGACATGGTGATCAGGACATAGTCCCTGCAGCCATTCGACTGGCGAGGCAGAAACTATGTAGCCGTAGATAAAGTTGACTGTCCTCCGACCCTCATCCCTCGGCAATGATGATACGACAACCTATCACTATATCTTATATAGTAGTAGATGATGTTTTAGTATTAAATTATGTGAGTTCATCTTGATTCTGTTATATCCTTCAGATACTAGATACGATAAGAATATATACTACACCATATGTACAGAACATAGATGATTCACACTAATATATGCTAGAATAAATTTTGGGTTGTGTTGTGAGCCATCCGTTCTCACACTTGGAGATAAATCAAATTTTTGCTATTTTATCTGACGCACAAATACTGCTCGAGTGAGCCAAAGGCATGCAGCCACTTCCCTCCCTCCACCGCCGTACCTAGTAGAGGAGTATATTCGTCGGTCGTAGCAGGGATTACCACCACCGGGCAATCGAACTCCTCCTCCTCCTTAAAGTATTGTAATTAAGAAAATTGGGAATATTTATGGGAATTTTGGAATATTTGTGCTATGATCGGATTATAACGACGGATATTAGGTTACTCTTCAGGATAATTGATGTCTATTTTATATTAATTTGGATTGGTCTATATGATACTTGGATAATTGGTGTGCATTAAATTCGTATGTGCATATTTGGTCTATATGATTCTTGGATAATTGGTGTACATTATATATTTGGTCTATGTGATTGTTGGATAATTGGTGTGCATTATATATTGGTTTGGTTTATGCATATTTTTGTGAACAGGAAAAGTGCTGTAATTTTTTTAAAAAAAAATCTCAGTCAGCGACGGACTAGTGACCGGTTAGCGACGGATATTTCCAGCTCCATTTGCATTAATCTACGGTACGACATGGTGATCAGGACATAGTCCCTGCATCCATTTGACGGATGAGGCAGAAACTATATAGCCGTAGATAAAGTTGACTGTCCTCCGACCCTCATCCCTCGGCAATGATGATACGACAACCTATCACTATATCTTATATAGTAGTAGATGATGTTTTAGTATTATATTATGTGAGTTCATCTTGATTCTGTTATATCCTTCAGATACTAGATACGATAAGAACATATACTACACAATATGTACAAAACATAGATGATTCACACTAATGTATGCTAGAATGAATTTTGGATTGTGTTCTGAGCCATCCGTTCTGATCAATCATCTTCCTTCTCCTCTCCTCCACCATGGCTCTGGACCCATCTGCTCCTTCCTACTTTCCTTTTTCTTATTTGACTTTCTCAGCCACATATGATATCTGTAAGCCTCCAAAATTTTTGGAAAATACAAGGATTACCGATTGATTAGAATAATTTTTCCATTAAAAGGATAGTTGGTGCCCATGGACTCCCACTTTCCCTTTAGATCATTTTGTGTCTCCGACCGTGTCATTAATATTCGGAGCACGAGACCAGCTGTTACCTTCCAACAAATTTTATATTTATTCTTGATTATTTTATGACCTTCCTATTTCGGAGCGACGAATAATCATGCTTACTAGAGTTTGCCAACATTTTTAGCTACTTCTATAAATTTGCTTGTTAAGTTTTGGGTTGCTTAATAGATACGAGAGGATTTTAGAAACCAGATGCCTAGATATCTGTTGGTAGGATTGTTAGCAACTAGTTAGAAGATTATGAGATTTTAGCTTGAGGAGTAGTGCGACCAAAGGTGGGTAGAAGTCCTCGATGATTCGTAGTTAGGAAATGGCAAAGAGGAAGATATAAATAATTCTGAGAAATTAAAATTCGAGAATATTATGGTAATAGTGGATTTATTTACTTATTTTATTATTTATTTATGTTTGAATTTTTAGCATGTTTACGAGTTAGAATTTCGAGGACGAAATTATTTTTAAGGTGGGTAGATTTGTAGCCTCCCTTCCCAGAAATTTTCAAAATATTTTCTTTATTGTTTATTTGAGTTAAATAATGATTTTAGAATTTTATAAATAATTAAATAGTTAATTATTACGGTAGATGATTTTAGCCGTAGTTGAAATTTGGAGTACAAGGTGACTAGGAATCATGGCACGGATAGCTCAGTAGCGTGCTTTGACTAGTGTTTAGTCATGGTAGGGGAAGGCCAAGCCATAGTGATGTCCTAACTAAGAAAACCAGGCCAAGTTATAGCATGACCATTATAAATCGTTTAATTATTTATTATTAAATTTATTGACTTCGTAGCAACCCGGTTGTACCGAACCAGCCCGGACTGAACCCGGACCGAACTCAAACCCATGTAGTCAGGCAGCACATCCAAGGACATACGTATTGAGGAAATTGGTATGAGAGTATTGCATTTCATTTTAGTGGTAAATAAATATTTCCTAAGTATTCATATTTTAATAATATAAATATTATGGGTAGTTGATATCCAGTGACACGTGTACAAATGGGTCCTTGTGCAACTTTTGGGATCATTAGACTGCAGAATGGTATATATACGCCAAATAGTATTTTATGGAAATTCGTTATTATTATTATTATTATTATTATTATTATTATTATTATTATTATTATTAATATTGATTATATTATATTCGTCGAATAAATGTATAATATATATATTCCTATTTATATAGAATAGGTCTGACACTAGGAATAGAAATATTGGGGTTTTATTTTGATTTTATGGATATATTTATATAAGGAGGTATATGTGTAAGTATAAATATATCGTATATGTGTATTTGTATATAAATATATATTATAAATATATGTATAAGTGTGTATATATATATGTATATATATATTCATAGGTACTTATGAGTGTATATATATAAATATATATATCATATAGGGTGCATGTATATATATAGATAAAATATATGTACGTGTACGTGTATAAGTGTATGAGTATCTAAATGCGTATTTGTGTATACGTAGATATATATGTGTAAATGTGTTTTATATAAACATATATGGGTGTAAATACGTATGTATAAATAAGTGTATATAAATATAGGTATTTTGTGTGTATGTATATATAGAGAGGTGTATGAATATATACGTATAAACGTATATATTTATTTATATATATATATGAAATGGAGAGTATATATATATATATATATATATATATATATATATATATATATATATATAATAGAATAGGAATAGGAAAAAAAAAAGGTATTAAACCAGCCCAGTTCTCCCAAGGGGCTTAGCCCAGCCGAGTTAAGCTCGGGCTTCCTTCCCCAAGCAACTGGTAAGCACGCGTGAGTAGCCCCAGGCCCAGGCCGAACATTTCCTCCCCGCGCTCGGGATAAACCGAACTTGCGTTTATTTATAAACAGAGAGGGAGAGGGATCAAACGAGTTTTTACAAAACCCTAACGCGACCACCAGGCCGCCACCACCCCGACGCGTCGCCACCACCTGGGCGCACGCCGCCGGGCCGCCGGAGGGCGCGCGCACAGCGCGCGCGCGTCGGTTCAGCAAGCGCGAACAGCAGTAGGCGCAGCGATCGCCCAACTTCGAAGGTAAATATCTTCCTTTGTACTTCGTCGTTTTGAGATCCGTAAGATGTTTTGGAAAGACAACCTATACAACTGTAACTCCCATCAGTTAGTTTGATTTTAGATAACCTCGGTTGCTCGGAAAATCGAACCCGAGATCGACGAAAACCCGTTCCAGAACAGAGTAAAAACCAGTTCAATCACCCATATTTGCAGATCATTTCTGATCGATACAGTACCCTATTAGGAATTCTACTTGAACACCTATCTAGACAACATATAGGAGATCACAACCTACTTTTTAGATTTGGATTTTGTTAATTATTCACGGAGAAATCAGTTTCCAAAGTTAGAGAAAAATCTGTTTTCAAAACAATAAAATTCATCCACACGACGTGCGTCACGCCAATCTGGACGACGTGGTCGCGCACCGAAGGCATCAAAAGCTGCGTAACGGCTTCGTGGTCGTGTGGGCTTTGACGGAATTTAAATTGGTCGCGTGTGCGCGACTAATTCGACGCGTATCCGTCAAAATTTCCCGTATCGTGCACTTTGCAAATTCTCCAATTACTTTGTACACGTTCATCAGATCGAGACGAAACTTGCGCCAACAGGACCGTATCATTTTTCTGGTCATGTATGCCAAGTTTTGTCCAATTCTGAGACAGTCGAATCCGACGTCGTTTTGCGGGTCCCACGGTCCGACTCAACGGGCGATTTTGTGCACGATCCGCCGGAATCCAACTTTGGACATACGGTTGGGTTCGTATCGGAAAATTGGATTCGTAGACATATAGTTTGATGACTTTAGAGACCGTTGACTCTGGCACGCTTTTCGGTGCAAAGCGGGTCCAACGGCGGACATCGTTTTGGCCCAAAATTATCGTTTTGCCCCTGTGTCCAGAATTGGACTTAAGGACAGGCAATTCTAGCTAATTTGACTATTCTGAGAACATTGGTAATATTTATTTCAGCTTCCGGGGACTGTTGTACGGGTTTTGACTATTGTGGCACATTGAGTAGTTCAGATTGTCGGTTTCACCAGCAGAGGACCACAGGCGAGTACAGTTTATTGTCTGTATTTTGATATTGATCTTTACTATATTTCATTGATTAGTCATTGGTTATGTGATTTTTATACTCTATTATAAATTGTTGAGTCGGGAATGAGAAGTACCAAGGATGTGTGATCAGACCGTAGACATTGTAGATATCGTAGACATTGTAGATATTGTAGACATTGTAGATATTGTAGACATTGTAGATATTGTAGACATTGTAGATCTCGTAGACATTGTTTATTTTTATGCAGTAGATCTCGTAGACATTGTTTATTTTATGCAGTAGATCTCGTAGACATTGTTAAAATTCTGCAAGTAGATATCGTAGACCGTGCGGTGTAGCACCCCAGACCGATCACATATCAAAGGTACTTCTAACAGTTAGGGAAAGTATTTTGTTTTTTTTACTGCTATTGGTTTTCTGTATTTCTTGTTTATTTTCAAAACTCATGATGATGCCTAACCTTTGTTTTATAGTCATTTTCTTTATTTGAAATTGCATTCAGTGGATTGTGCTCGTTCCATTCCTGACTGGAAACCAACATTTTCAGGTTAGCCGTGGATTCACTTAGCATGGGAGATACGGGGATACTTGCAGCCAGAAGCCTAGAGACTAGCTAGATAGTTGAGTTGTAGTCATTCTATAATTGTACAAGTTTATGTTTTATGCAAAGGTAAAACTTGTGATCTTTGTAAATTAAATTAATCTTGTGAATGAGTATTATTTGTGATTTGATCTTCATGGCCGTGACAGCGTTCTACCGCCGACACTGCGGCGTAGGCTGGCTTGGACACGTCTCGTATCCGTTTAAAAAAAACGGGTGCGGGTCGTGACAAGTTTTTGTGGTGGCCCACGCAGGTCCGTCTTCATAAATCTTGCGAACTCGTGATAGTACTTAAGTTAGTTGTACTATTGCGAGCCTGCGACTAGAAATGCTCATTCACGAATTTGAAATTAATTTAATTTACGAGAATGACTAGGACTAGGAGTCCCCTATACAAATTTACCGATGGGTAGTCTAGGCCATGCAATGTAGATAAGGAGTTATTAATTTTGATAGAGTGTTAGATCCTTATAGGTACACTAGTATCTCTTGATATGACGATGAAATCTAATTTGGATAGATTATTCCCTTGGTAAGGCAGGGCTTCGTAGAATTAATGATCTAGCCTTGTTAGATTATTCAATTCATTCTCTTGCCTCTTAGATATCATCCTCATATCTTAGTTGAACTGCCTATTTAGTTTCTATTTGCCCTAGGAATTAATATTTTGTATAAATTCTGATTATTGTTATTCCCATAGGGACCTCGAGTTAGTTTCGGTTCAAAGTGTTCCTCAATGTTTGAATACACAAGGAATAGACATTAAAATGTTTGTATATCTTCTGTCTTCGATTATTTCCTCCCCGTTCAATCTCTATTTTAAGGGTGGTGACTGATAGGACAAATGCTTACGCTTTATTTCATAGGCAACTTGTTTGAATCTCTAGGAACTCGTGGATTTATTTTTTCAGATGTAGTTAAAAGAATGTTAATTAACTCATAATGGCAGGACAGCAGCGCACTATCGCCATTTATTTGAATTATGGAGACCTTGGGTTCACTGTAGCCAGCAGCACACTGGCAAGACACAACTCCTAGAGTTGGAATTGTTTAAGAAAATCTAGGTTATAGAATATTGCTAAACTATAGCTAGTGGTCCTCTTTGACCATAGTCACCTTCGTGTCAATATAAGGTAGAGTATCGGATAGCATATCACATAGGATCACGAAACCAAGGGTTTTACCACAGCCCGAGTCTACGGGCAAGACATAACTCTCGGTGAAATGATTTCAAACGTGATTACAAGTTTAGGGTACTAGGGAGGATAGGACAATGCCATGTATATCCAATAAGACCCGAAGCCAATATTAGTGGAAGTTTTATAAGTTGTGTAGCATGTCTCCCGACCTAGCATTCTGTAGTCCTTGTGACCTATTGACGAGGAAATGGTTTGACGCTAATAGGTCTACCTGGAAGATAGAATATAGAGGTCTATAACCCATTTGTTGACCAAGTCCTTGTGTATAAGAAGATAGTAGGAAGACTGTATAAGCAAGAACACCAGGTAAGATTTTGATTTTCTCAAGACTCAAACTACTTGTGCCTCCTTTCCAAAAATTTTGCCTACTTATATTTTGACTATCTTGACCAATGCTGCTATTACAGTCTAGATTTTGCAAGCTTACTCTTTTATCGAGCTTGATTCAAGACATATGTTTATTGGGGACGCCCACTAACATATTGTCTAATCAGAATCGATGTATTATGGTCTGATCAACCATGATGCATTTGGTTCGCACTTTATTTAGTTATCCTACGTGGATTGAGATGTAGATGTCTCTAGGGTCTCATCCACGACTGCTTGACAATTCCTTTTGAATTATACATTCGCCTTTGAATCACGTAATTGTATTCAGTGACATCTCTCTTGAACTCTTTATTGTTTTGTCCTCCACCGATTTGAAAGACGAAAACTCGTAACTGGTAGGTAGACACATAGTATCTCCATGGCTATGATAGTGGTATACGCAAGCCATGTGACTAGACCCTTGCCTCGAGTTACTCATTCTCCTCTCGACCCTCAAACTACTATTGGGACTTCCCAGCCATCTGAATTCGGAAATGATTAGGGTTTTACTCTTAGTCAACTGCCAACCTAGGAGACTATCACTTCTCAAAAAACCAAATATTGTGAGCCTCTGCCTGAAGCTTGCTTTAACTAGCAACCCTTAAGCCTTGAACCAACCCTTCCTCGACTGAAGCCCACAGTTAGACATGAGATGAGTGGACAATAGGGTAATCATTTACCGTGACACTTATCCCGAGATTGGTTTCCAACAAATATTACTCTAGTTATATAAATTTTATTATTAAGACCTAACTAGTGTTGGAACACTATAGTCACTAGCTTAGCCAATACCATAGCTTAAATACCCTGTTATACTATGACCTACTAGTTGTCAACAGCACTACATGATCACTACAACCCTTGTGACCATAGTCTGGCAGGTTTGACATAAATAGAATTTCTTGACTCAATTGTTAGAAATCTTCTCTTATGTGTGCCTTGGAGTTGGTTACCCCGTCGATAACTCTAGTATACTATAGACGAGTAGATTATCCTATTTTGTCGACCATGTGTCATTGTACACGCTCATTTCCCAATTATTGAGGAACGATTCTTGACTTGACTAACATCTACCGTATTCCGTTACGTCGTGCCTTGCTCTTATTGACCATAGTCGAGGTACGATATCAGAACTTTGAAATCCTTCTAACCTCATTATTCCTAAAACTATGTCCTAGCTTCTAAGGTGGGTAGACTGTAAGCCTCCAAAAATTTTGGAATATACAAGGATTACCGATTGATTAGAATAATTTTTCTATTAGAAGGATAGTTGGTGCCCATGGACTCCCACTTTCCCTTTAGATCATTTTGTGTCTCCGACCGTGTCATTAATATTCGGAGCACGAGACCAGCTGTTACCTTCCAACAAATTTCATATTTATTCTTGATTATTTTATGACCTTCCTATTTCGGAGCGACAAATAATCATGCTTACCAGAGTTTGCCAACATTTTTAGCTACTTCTATAAATTTGCTTGTTAAGTTTTGGGTTGCTTAATAGATACGAGAGGATTTTAGAAACTAGATGCCTAGATATCTGTTGGTAGGATTGTTAGCAACTAGTTAGAAGATTATGAGATTTTAGCTTGAGGAGTAGTGCGACCAAAGGTGGGTAGAAGTCCTCGATGATTCGTAGTTAGGAAATGGCAAAGAGGAAGATATAAATAATTCTGAGAAATTAAAATTCGAGAATATTATGGTAATAGTGGATTTATTTACTTATTTTATTATTTATTTATGTTTGAATTTTTAGCATGTTTACGAGTTAGAATTTCGAGGACGAAATTATTTTTAAGGTGGGTAGATTTGTAGCCTCTCTTCCCAGAAATTTTCAAAATATTTTCTTTATTGTTTATTTGAGTTAAATAATGATTTTAGAATTTTATAAATAATTAAATAGTTAATTATTACGGTAGATGATTTTAGCCGTAGTTAAAATTTGGAGTACAAGGTGACTAGGAATCATGGCACGGATAGCTCAGTAGCGTGCTTTGACTAGTGTTTAGTCATGGTAGGGGAAGGCCGAGCCATAGTGATGTCCTAACTAAGAAAACCAGACCAAGTTATAGCATGACCATTATAAATCGTTTAATTATTTATTATTAAATTTATTGACTTCGTAGCAACCCGGTTGTACCGAACCAGCCCGGACTGGACCCGGACCGAACTTAAACCCATGTAGTCAGGCAGCACATCCAAGGACATACGTATTGAGGAAATTGGTATGAGAGTATTGCATTTCATTTTAGTGGTAAATAAATATTTCCTAAGTATTCATATTTTAATAATATAAATATTATGGGTAGTTGATATCCAGTGACACGTGTACAAATGGGTCCTTGTGCAACTTTTGGGATCATTAGACTGCAGAATGGTATATATACGCCAAATAGTGTTTTATGGAAATTCGTTATTATTATTATTATTATTATTATTATTATTATTATTATTATTATTATTAATATTGATTATATTATATTCGTCGAATAAATGTATAATATATATATTCCTATTTATATAGAATAGGTCCGACACTAGGAATAGAAATATTGGGGTTTTATTTAGATTTTATGGATATATTTATATAAGGAGGTATATGTGTAAGTATAAATATATCGTATATGTGTATTTGTATATAAATATATATTATAAATATATGTATAAGTGTGTATATATATATGTATATATATATATTCATAGGTACTTATGAGTGTATATATATAAATATATATATCATATAGGGGTGCATGTATATATATAGATAAAATATATGTACGTGTACGTGTATAAGTGTATGAGTATCTAAATGCGTATTTGTGTATACATAGATATATATGTGTAAATGTGTTTTATATAAACATATATGGGTGTAAATACGTATGTATAAATAAGTGTATATAAATATAGGTATTTTGTGTGTATGTATATATAGAGAGGTGTATGAATATATACGTATAAACGTATATATTTATTTATATATATATATATATGAAATGGAGAGTATATATATATATATAATAGAATAGGAATAGGGAAAAAAAAAGGTATTAAACCAGCCCAGTTCTCCCAAGGGGCATAGCCCAGCCGAGTTAAGCTCGGGCTTCCTTCCCCAAGCAACTGGTAAGCACGCGTGAGTAGCCCCAGGCCCAGGCCGAACATTTCCTCCCCGCGCTCGGGATAAACCGAACTTGCGTTTATTTATAAACAGAGAGGGAGAGGGATCAAACGAGTTTTTACAAAACCCTAACGCGACCACCAGGCCGCCACCACCCCGACGCGTCGCCACCACCTGGGCGCACGCCGCCGGGCCGCCGGAGGGCGCGCGCACAGCACGCGCGCGTCGGTTCAGCAAGCGCGAACAGCAGTAGGCGCAGCGATCGCCCAACTTCGAAGGTAAATATCTTCCTTTGTACTTCGTCGTTTTGAGATCCGTAAGATGTTTTGGAAAGACAACCTATACAACTGTAACTCCCATCAGTTAGTTTGATTTTAGATAACCTCGGTTGCTCGGAAAATCGAACCCGAGATCGACGAAAACCCGTTCCAGAACAGAGTAAAAACCAGTTCAATCACCCATATTTGCAGATCGTTTCTGATCGATACAGTACCCTATTAGGAATTCTACTTGAACACCTATCTAGACAACATATAGGAGATCACAACCTACTTTTTAGAATTGGATTTTGTTAATTATTCACGGAGAAATCAGTTTCCAAAGTTAGAGAAAAATCTGTTTTCAAAACAATAAAATTCATCCACACGACGTGCGTCACGCCAATCTGGACGACGTGGTCGCGCACCGAAGGCATCGAAAGCTGCATAACAGCTTCGTGGTCGTGTGGGCTTTGACGGAATTTAAATTGGTCGCGTGTGCGCGACGAATTCGACGCGTATCCGTCGAAATTTCCCGTATCGTGCACTTTGTAAATTCTCTAATTACTTTGTGCATGTTCATCAGATCGAGACGAAACTTGCGCCAACAGGACCGTATCGTTTTTCTGGTCATGTATGCCAAGTTTTGTCCAATTCTGAGACAGTCGAATCCGACGTCGTTTTGCGGGCCCCACGGTCCGACTCAACGGGCGATTTTGTGCACGGCCCGTCGAAATCCAACTTTGGACATACGGTTGGGTTCGTATCGGAAAATTGGATTCGTAGACATGTAGTTTGACGACTTTAGAGACCGTTGACTCTGGCACGCTTTTCGGTGCAAAGCGGGTCCAACGGCGGACATCGTTTTGGCCCAAAATTATCGTTTTGCCCCTGTGTCCAGAATTGGACTTAAGGACAGGCAATCCTAGCTAATTTGACTATTCTGAGAATATTGGTAATATTTATTTCAGCTTCCGGGGACTGTTGTACGGGTTTTGACTATTGTGGCACATTGAGTAGTTCAGATTGTCGGTTTCACCAGCAGAGGACCACAGGCGAGTACAGTTTATTGTCTGCATTTCGATATTGATCTTTACTATATTTCATTGATTAGTCATTGGTTATGTGATTTTTATACTCTATTATAAATTGTTGAGTCGGGAATGAGAAGTACCAAGGATGTGTGATCAGACCGTAGACATTGTAGATATCGTAGACATTGTAGATATTGTAGACATTGTAGATATTGTAGACATTGTAGATATTGTAGACATTATAGATATTGTAGACATTGTAGATCTCGTAGACATTGTTTATTTTTATGCAGTAGATCTCGTAGACATTGTTTATTTTATGCAGTAGATCTCGTAGACATTGTTAAAATTCTGCAAGTAGATATCGTAGACCGTGCGGTGTAGCACCCCAGACCGATCACATATCAAAGGTACTTCTAACAGTTGGGGAAAGTATTTTGTTTTTTTACTGCTATTGGTTTTCTGTATTTCCTGTTTATTTTCAAAACTCATGATTGATGCCTAACCTTTATTTTATAGTTATTTTCTTTATTTGAAATTGCATTCAGTGGATTGTGCTCGTTCCATTCCTGACTGGAAACCAACATTTTCAGGTTAGCCGTGGATTCACTTAGCATGGGAGATACGGGGATACTTGCAGCCAGAATCCTAGAGACTAGCTAGATAGTTGAGTTGTAGTCATTCTATAATTGTACAAGTTTATGTTTTATGCAAAGGTAAAACTTGTGATCTTTGTAAATTAAATTAATCTTGTGAATGAGTATTATTTGTGATTTGATCTTCATGGCCGTGACAGCGTTCTACCGCCGACACTGCGGCGTAGGCTGGCTTGGACACGTCTCGTATCCGTTTAAAAAAAAACGGGTACGGATCGTGACAATATCCACCTCAAGTGTAGAGTCGGGAGAGAAGAAGTGGGCAGAAAGAGAAGGGGGAAGCAGCACAGCCGGCGGCATGACCCGAAGGAAGTACAAAGGTTTTCTTCAACATCCGTAGGAGAACTATAATGATATATCTTTTCACAACATGTCACCTTGTCAAAGACCCTTAATGTGAATATCATGTTACCGCGGTGTCGGAAGACTAACATGTCATAATTTTCTAAGCCGTGTGTTTTGACATAATCCTCCCAACTCTTTCCTCCATGAATTATAAAAGAACAGAACAATTATATCGGAGGACTAGACTTTTACTTCATAATACAAACTCGCTTGTACAAAAAAAGCCTAGGGACGAAAACCTAGGTACAGCAATCTAAGTACAATTATTTATTTTAGATTCTGGGGGTGACGATAGAGGCTCGGGAAAGCGACGGTAGCTCTGCCTTACTCCTTGGACGATCGGATGCAGCCTTGGCTCCGGGGAAGAAATGCTCTCAGGGTGCCATCTGTGTGTGCCTTTGTCTCTCTGTGCTATCTTTTCAGGTCTCTCCAGGTGATCTCGTGCTCTCCAAAAATCCTCTCTTTTGCAAAGGAATGACACCTTGCTATTTATAGGAGTGGGATACAATCATTAGGGTTTGCAATAATTACCTACTTGAGAAGTCGGCGGTTAAAGATCAATTAATCTGGGCCATTAATTCTGATTGTAGCAAATCTAGGCAATTAATGTGGATTGCATCAAATCTCTATGGGCAATTAATGATGATTGCCATAAATCCTCATGATTTGTTATGCTAAGCTCGGATCTCCCGCCACGTGTTCAATTTGCATGATTGCAAATGATCTGATTTGATCCCAATAATTATGAGGATAGCACTAAACCTGGTTGTTGGGATTTGTTGATAAATCTTGATCGATTTGATGCCACGTGTCCCACTATTATTATGCTGCTAGCTGCAGGGACGTGGGAAAAACTAATCTTCTGCCACGTGTCTTAACCGCGAGCCACTTAGGAAATCTGAACCGCATGAGGATTGTTCCCTACTGAGCCGCATAAGACTGGCCACATATGGGGATGATCTGAGCCGCATGAGCGTAGGCGACCGCATGATGGGTGGCTTCTCAGTGAGCCGCATGAAGATAGTCCTTGTGAGCCGCATAGGGTAGACTCTGCCTGAGCCACATGAGGTGGCCTCTACCTGAGCCGCATGGGGTGGCCTCTACCTGAGCCGCATGGGGTGGCCTCTGTCTGAGCCGCATGTGACTGTCCATGTGTCAAGGCCGCATGAAAGATTTTGGGGTTTGATAGATTGTGTCAGAGATTTCTTTCGTTTCCCTAGGAGTCTACCATTATGACAGGGTCATTATTGCAGCTTTATGTCAGAGCCGTCGGTTCTCCTTTATGTCAGAGCATTAAATAGGGCCTTTGCTTAATGGCCAATTGTAGAAGCGAACCGCAGAAGGCCACGTGGTGTTGCTTGATCCGCATGTCCAAGTTGGTGGCTTTTGAACCGCATGATGCTCTTGAGCCGCATGAAGCTCGTCTGTTTTTTGAACTGCATGGGTTTTCCTGTTCTGAGCCGCATGGGCAATTATGTTCTTTTTTATGCTTCTACAAGACCCCCTTCAAAGTTTTTAATTTGTAAAATTGAAATACTTTGAATAAGAAGCATGGCTATGTGAGCTCCGCTGGCCGCATAGGATGCTCTGGCCGCATGAACCTCTTTGCCGCATGGCCTGTCTAGCCGTATACATTTTCTAGCCGCATGGGCTCCCTGCCACGTGTGCATGTCATTAATTGCCTTTAATTCGTTTTATAGCCATCTTTTGGGGGAATCCCAAGGGTCGGTTCATTAAATCTTTGGATTTTATGCCCTGGGTGAATCTTTTTTATGAGAGAGGGGGCCAAATTCGAGGAGTCGGTTTTGTTTTGCCTGCAGCACACGACCCGAACCAGTTATTGGTCTACGTGCCCCCCTCTTTTGTCCTTCTATAAATAAGAGAATTTAAGAGAAGAAACTTCTTTACTCTCTCCTTCAATTCAAACCTTTCCTGTCCCGATTGTCATCCTCTTTTTCGATCAACGATGGCTCTCAAGAAGACTGTTGCGGCGAAGGGTAAGAAGGCGGCGTCTTCGTCGACTGCGGCGGCGAAGGGTAAGAAGGCCGCTTCTACTTCTACTGTGGCTGCTCCTCCGCCAGCCGACGTGCCCGCGGTTCACCCCGACGTCCACCCCCCATTGCTGGTAAGGACGCTGTGTGAGCTTAAAATCCCTAACTGCTGTGTCTACGTCGCATACTTTATGCGCGAGCCTTCATCTTCATATGTGCCGCATGTACGTCTCATGTTCGAGCTGCGAGCCGCATGAGAATCGTTACTGTGGCCGCATAAGCACTTCACCAACGGGGCCGCATAAGCTGCGCTGAGCCGCATAGGCTCACAAATTTGTTTATCGCGTGAGCCGCATGAACTTATCCAAACTCTGTCGCATGAGACTTGTTTAAATGGATCCGCATGAACCTTCGCTGGGCGGAGCCACATAAGTGTTTTCTGAGTTGGGCCGCATGAGACTCCATTAAATTGGAGCCGCATAAGCTTGAAAACACCCATCAGTTCTCTTTGTCCATCTTTTTAACTGATTTCTTTTATCCTCTTTTTTCAGTGAATGCTGCGGGAGAACCTCTGGTGGGTCAGGCCCAATTTGTTATAGGAGTCCAGCTTGACCAACTAGTTCGGGAGGTGGTAGAACAACTGCCCAAGAACGAGCCTGAGGAGAGGCTGACTCTTATCAAGAACCAGCCCTTTCGCTTTCTCTGTGCTATGCTAAACTCAGGGCGATTGGAGGAAAAGTACCTGAAGCCGGCATTCTTCTTCGGGGACGCCCTGACTGTGAAGAACTCTCGGGTATTGGATATATTCGAGAACTAGAATTTTATTTTTGCTGGGAGGGCGATCCACATCCCCCAGATGGAGCGTCATTTCCCATTGGTGTGGTTCAATATGTTGCCGGTGGATAGGAGGATGCAGGAATCCTTGATGCCGAGCCGGTCGGGAATGATTGTGGGTAACATCCACTATAATAAGCATGTTAAATCAGCGTACGCGGGCAGGGAATCAGTCAGCTGCTCCGTGATGGGGCTAGCCCCGGGTACCTTCTTAAATGCGCAAGGTCCCAATTTCTCATTCTCTCAAGCCGACACTTTCCTGAATCGACTTGCTCGGAAAGGGTCTTATCCCATTGGCCGGCTCTCGCTTTTGAACTGGATACGCCTTATCCCTTCGTGGGCTAATTTGACTGGGTGGATTTGACGAGAATATGGAACTTTCCTGCGTGAGGTTGGTCTCTACCACGCCATCAGGGGTACATGTCACGGACTGCCCATCAATAAGGAGTTGTTCATGGCTCTCTTAGAGGTATACAACCAGCGGACGGAGACCTTCTTCGCTCCAGGAGGGGAGATGGGTCTCGCTCTTCATGAGATGCACGCCGTCTCTAGGCTGCCTTGGGGCAATGAAGTATTTGAAGTATATACTCCGAAGAACGAAGAGTTCGAAGATTTGGAGCAACGACATCCGGGTTTCGTTGCTGTCTATCAGGAGTTACTGTGTCATCACAGTTACTGTCAGCAGACGACCAAGAAGGATAGTAACTCGGAAGAAAACCTTTCGCATACTAAGGCTTGGCTCTCCTACCTTTTTCAGCAAGGTGCCTCAGGCCGGGTTACTCTCCGGAATCCCCTGACTCGAGAGCAAATACAGGATCTGGTGTTAACCGCCAAGAAGTCGAAGGTCTTGAGCGACACGTTTGGGAGTCAAACTGATTCCTTTGACTATTTTTATCAGGATATCCAGCCGCTGTCAGAGAAGACAATCCTGGCGGGGTTCTTGATGGTATGGCTACGAAATTGCGTGGTCTCAGGCGGAGCTGGTTCTATTGAGAGGATTAGCCGAAATTTTATCCTCCCTGCCGTGAAGCTGGCCTTCGGGGTCAGGCTGGCTCTCCTCCCGGCCATGGTGTGCAGCATACACCGTGGCCTCCGTACTTTTTCCTCCATAGTTATTGTACGTGACACAGCGATGAACTTTGAGCGAATCGAGTTGCCTTATCACTATCTGTTGGGGTGGCTATTAATGCACTGCCGGTCTTTGATGAGACCTGGCCCAGAAGATGGCGTAACTGACGATGATGCTTTTATCTTCCAATACCGCCGGATGTCCTGGGAGTACAACACTATGCCCGCCTGTCGGAGGGCGCTGGCGAGGGTGGATGGGTATAACTTCCTCGTGTCTGTTCCCCATTTTTTTGCTGAGGAGGTGGAGAGTGTGCATGTTGATGGTACCGGGCCTCCTCTCCTCTTACCTGAAAGGATGCTTCTTTGGTTGCATAACATCCGTCCCTCGCACTTAGTATATCGCAACCGTAATACCGTCTACCTGGAACCTTACTTATCCAGCCGATTTTCCTGCCAGTTTGGGTACAGCCAGCTGTTCCAAGAGAGTCCCAGCTCTTGCATGGGCTTTGAAGGCAGTATTCTGGATGGCATCAGAGCCTGGCTCTATTATAATATTTCTCATACCCGCGCTAATTTCTCGGTCCCTGACGCTGAGTCGCAAAGGGAGATTTTATATTTAGCGGCTCTCTACCACACCACTGCGAGCAAGTTTCCGGTCAACTTTGACCCTCGTACTAGTTTTATTGTTGGTACCCGGCTTGGCGGAGAAGCCCCAGGGGTCAAAGAAGAGGAAGCAGAGGGCGAACACGGTTCTTGTGTCGGACTCGGAGTCCACCAATACGGACGAAAAAGATGGCGAGCATGGTGCAGATGATTCTCTTCCTCCTCTAGACGAGGTAGCGGCGGAACAACAGCCCATTGCGTTTGATGAAATGGTGGCAGATCAGCCACTTGATGTGCCTAGCCCTTCGCGTAAGCGGAGCATGAGTGAGTCTGCTACTATCGACATGACTTATTCCATAAAACGAGCTGCTGTCAGTTCCCGTCGGCTACTTATCGAGGATGTTGACATTGATTCTGAGGTTACTCGAATTATAGTCGTCTTCTCCTTCATTTTCCTGTACTATGGTCTAATCATTTTTCTTTATTCTTGTAGGCGTCAGCGGAGTCGGTTTCTCGAGAACCGGCCGCTGAGGTCGATCCGGCCCCGACCACGTTGGTTGATGACATGTGCACCGTTATTATTTCTGCTGGGGCTCTTCCGGAGGCGTCTGAGGGGTCCCACCTTGCTGAGGACTCAACCCATGGTGACGGGGGCTCTGCTGCACCTGTCCCTGAGGTAGTTGAATTTCAACGGGGTGACGCTGAACTGGCTGGATCCCTTTCCGGGGTGTCTGGGGCAGAAGAACCAGCTGAACTTGACTTGGAGGTCGCGGGTGAGGAGACTACGGCATCTGCGAGCGAACCGCAGCCTCCATGCTCCTCCCCTGGTAAGATAAGCCAAATCTTAACTTGTGAGGAGGCCTATCTGCTCTATCATCACATCCTTCGGGTTAGACTGATTGATGATTGCTCTGGACATACAGGTCCTGCCTCTCCAGTGCCAATGATGGACATTGTTGAGACAGGCTCTGCCGAAGGGGAACTGGCGGAGAGGAGCGTACCCCCTCCTCTTCCGACTCATATTGAAGAACCTCCCGCTGGCTTGATTTCGGGAAGTCAGGTGGTGGCACAGTCGGGGCAGGGGACAATGGTCCTTGCGTCCCCTTCTGCTCGGGCAGCTCCGAGAATCGACCTTTCTGCTCTGCCGAGTGTCCAGACTCTTCGGTTGGCGGAAGAGGAGTTAGTCGCTGTTCAAGCGTCCTTTCGCTCAGAATTTATTTCCCTTGTGGCTGGGACGGCCAGCTCTGTTGCATCTTCTTCGACACTGCCAGCCACACTCCCTTTGACACCGTCCTCTACAGAAGTTCTGGATGAGGTATCGCAGGATATGGTTGATAGTTTCTACCGCCATTTGAAGAGGGGAGTAGAAGCTATTGTGGAGCGGGGAACTCCTTTTGTCTTGGCCCGGCAATGCGCCCAAGGCCAAATTGACATTCTCAAAACCCTTTCTGGCGGAAAAGGGATAGCTGCGCTCCTGGAGCGCAAGCTATTGGAGGCTGATCAGCTGGTGGCCCAGTTTCAGGTGCTGCGGCAAGCTGATTTACCTGCTGCTATTGATCAAGAGCGCGATTTTCTCATAACTACCGTAGAGAAGATAAGGGCGGCTCGGGATAAGACCAAGCCGGCTATACTGAAGGACCTCCGTGGCCTGTCTGAGCTATATGATCAGTTGCGCCGTGAGAGTGAAGATGTTACGGCTCGGGAAGCGACCGCCTCCCGTGGGGTTATTGATACGCGGGAGCAGATCCTTGAACTTCAGAGGAAGTTAGCTTTTCTGGAGTCTGAGCTTGAGGCTGCCAGTACTGAAAGGGGGCTAATTATCCAGGAGGCTGACAGAATTAATCGTGCTTCTGCTGGCCTGGAGCTTTCCCTGAAGAAGTTGGAGGACGGCTGGCGGGTGCACATGGACTTGGATAGTGTGGAGCGGTTGTCCCATGAGGCCGAGCGTCGAGCTAGGCCGCGGCTTGAGCGGGGGACCGCCTTGGTGAAGAACCGTCTCCTGGAATTATGTACCGCCGAACCATAGACGGCTTTTTTTTTCTTTTTATTTTCGTTCTTTTCCTTTCTTTAGTGGTACGTTGTCCCTAGAACATGTAGTACTTTCGCCTTCCAAATAAAAGAGTATGCTTTATTCTACCCTTTATTTGTACTGTTTGTTGCGCTCGTGGTGTTATGGTGGTGTTTGCCCAGCTTGGGGGACTCGTTTGTGGACCTGTTACTTTTGGCATACCTTGGTTTTAGGTACGGATAACAAGTTTGATAGGAATACCTAGAACAATTCCATGGTAAGGTGGTCATGGATGTTCCGGGTATCGGGAGAAAGAATGTCATGGAGCAGCTGGGCTCCCGGGACATAATGAAAAATGATGTGCATATACTAGGAGACTTGGTACAGCATTTGTAGTCAGCAGAGGACATTTGTGGGCCTATTATCCTTGGCGTACCCTGGTTCAGGATACGGATAATAGGACGAGAGAAAACTAACATACTTACTCAGAGGTAACGAGGACATGGCAAGTATTGGGTTTTACCGCAGAGTCTTCCTACTCAGAGGTAATGAGGACATGGTAGGAGTGGACTTAACGGAGGACATTTGTGGACCTATTATCCTTGGCGTACCCTGGGGTTTTTTTTTGGTACAGATAATAAGTCGAAAGGGAACCAGCATACTTACTCAGAGGTAATGAGGACATGGAAAGCACGAGGGTTTCTTCGATGGAGCCTTCCCACTCAGAGGTAATGAGGACATGGCAGGAGTGGGCTCCATGAAGGGGTACACAGAACGACTCAGAGGTAATGAGGACATGGAAGTTCTATGTAGAGGGGTAATTTGTTTTTGGCGGAAGTGAAACGACTCAGAGGTAACATCGACGTGGTCGTTTTGGAAAATTTTGTGGATCTGTTACCCTTTTTGTGCACTAAGAGTGCGGGTAGTGGATCATGAGGGAGGATCTCTTTCAAAAGAATAAGTTCAGAGGTATGGTTATACATAACTTACTACCTAAAAGAGTGACCGAAATATAAGTTCAGAGGTACCTACGGGTACATAACTCGATAATCTAGAATATTTGGATGTCAGTTCAGCGGTACCGGCGGGTACATGACTCTATAATCTGAAATCTGTGGATGTGAGTTCAGCGGTACCGGCGTGTACATGACACGATAATCTAAAATTTGTGGATGTGAGTTCAGCGGTACCGGAGGGTACATGACTCGATAATCTGGATTTTGTGGATGTGGGTTCAGCGGTACCGGCGGGTACATGACTCAATAATCTAAAATTTGTGGATGTGAGTTCAGCGGTACCGGGGGGTACATGACTCAATAATCTGGAATTGGGAGAATGTCGTTTAGACATAATATTTCTTCAGGAACTTGCCGTTGACGGACAACATGAGCAAGTCTTCATTTTATTTTACGAGACGGTAAGCACCGTTGGAGAATACAGCCTCAATGATAAATGGCCCTTCCCATTTTGGCTGGAATTTGTCGGCGGTTTTGTGAGTCATGACCATCGACCTCCGAACTGCCAGAACGAGATCGTCCACTTGGAATGTTCTGATTTTAACCTTCTTGTTGAAGGCTCCAGAGATGCGTGCCTGGTATAGCTCGATTCGTTGCTGAGCCAAAAGGCGTTTTTCATCTAAGGCCTCCAACTCTTGTAACCGGCGATGGTAGTTATCGTCCGTCGTCAATTGGTAAGTGAGAGCGACGCAGAGCGAGGGTATTTGGGTCTCCAATGGAAGGACTGCCTCACTCCCGTACACCAGGGAGAATGGTGTGTTCCCTATGGTTGTTCGGACTGTGGTACGGTACGCCCATAAGCATTCACCAAGCTTCTCGTTCCAGTCATGTTTGTTGGATGACACGAACTTCTTGAGAAGTTTGATGATTGTTTTGTTGAATGCTTCTGCCAACCCATTCGCTGCCGGATTGTATGAAGTTGAAGCAATATTCTAGATGCGATGCTTGTCGCAGAACCGATAGAAAGTGTGGCTTGCGAACTGCGGACCATTATCGTGGATGATCCTTTGGGATAATCCAAAGCGATAGATGACGTGATGCTTAAGGAAGCTGATCACGTTTGAAGTCTTTACTTCTGTGAGCGGAACAGCTTCTGCCCATTTGGAGAAGTAATCTGTGATTGCGAGTATAAAGCGATGTCCTCGGGAAGAGGGTGGAGTGATCGGACCTATGATATCCATTCCCCATGCTTCGAATGGCCAGGATGCCACTGTCGGGTGTAGAAACTCGGATGGCTGGTAGATGAAATCTGCGTGGACTTGACAGGCTTTGCATTTTCTTGCATAGTCTATCGCGTCTGCAACCATCGTGGGCCAGTAGTAGCCCATTCGGCGAAGATGATCTTGCAATTTTGGGCCAGGCTGATGGGCCCCACAGACACCGTCATGAGCTTCTCATACGGCTTCTTTGGCTTCTGCGTTTGACAGACATCGAAGCAATAATCTATCGTAGGATCGGCGATATAGCATTTTCGTCTCTGTATTGTAGAAGAATCTGAGAGAACGCCTTCTGACGGAGGTGGCTTCCTTTGGGTTCTCGGGCAGGATGTCGTAGACTACGAAGTCTATGAATGGTTGTCTCCAGTCTAGGGAAGCGGCAAGGCCAGCTAAGGCATCGACTTTGATATTCTGGAGTCTGGAAACGTGTTCGATAAAGAATCCCTCAAATGATGAAATAATGTTGATCGCTATTTGGTGATAGGGGATCATGTCTTCATGGCGGACTTCGTATGAACCCCGGATCTGATTGACGATTAACTGCGAATCGCCGTATGCTTCAAGATATTCTACCCCCAGCTCTCTTGCAAGTTGGAGGCCAATGACGAAAGCGTTGTAATCGGCCACATTGTTAGAGCAGGGTTCTGTGAGGGAGTAAGCACGATTGATCACCAACCCGGAAGGAGAAACCAGCACCACCCCGACTCCGACGACGATATTGCCCTTAGGTCCAGTTCTCGAAGCACCGTCGAAGAACATTCATTATATATCATCGTGAGAGGTTGCATGCGAGTCGGCGACCTCATCTGGGATTTTTTTATATATTCTGGACGACTCCGAGCCTGGGTGGGCTGCTAAAAAGTCTGCCAGAGCTTGACCTTTAACAGCATTTTGCGGGACGAAGATCATATGATAAAGAGACAGCAATATTGCCCATGTGGCGAGGCGGCAGCTGAGTGCCCCTGGTTTAGTCATGAGGACCCTGAGAGGGTTGACTCGTGAGATCACATGTATGGTTTGTCCTGTGACATAGTGCCGTGCCTTTTGAATGGCGAACACCAGGGCGAGGCATTCCTTCTCCACGGCGGTGTATCGGTGCTCTGGCCCAATCATCATTCGGCTGAGGTAATATATAGCTTGTTCATGGCCTGCATCATTATTTTGTGCCAGCAGAGCGCCGAAGGAATGCTCCATTGCTCGTACATATAGCAAGAATGGTTTTCCAGCAACCGGGGCCACCAGGACTGGAGGATTCGACAAATATTCTTTGATGCTGTCGAAGGCACGTTGGCATTCTTCATTCCATACAAACGAGACGCCTTTCTTCATGAGATGGGTGAATGGCCGACATCGCCCGGAGAGGTTAGAAATGAACCTCCTGATGTAAGCTAGCCTCCCCTGAAGGCCTCTGAGTTCGCGGAGATTTCTCGGGGGACCCATCTCCATAATTGTCTTTGTCTTCTCTGGTTCTACAAAAATTCCCTGGGCAGTAATAATAAAACTCAGGAATTTTCCGCTGGATACGCCCAAGAAAGATTTTGTGGAATTTATCTTCAGGTTGTGTGCTCGCATCAGGTCGAATACCGTCCTCAGATCCTGCAGATGGTCTCCCTTATAGCGACTCTTGACGACGATGTCATCAACATAGCACTCCACAGTCTTGCGCAAGTGGTCTCTGAAGATGATACTCATGGCTCTTTGATATGTGGCGCCAGCATTCTTTAAACCAAAAGGCATGACTGTGTAGCAGTATGTGCCAATCGGTGTTTGGAACGATGTATGCTTTTCGTCGTCAGGAGACATCTTGATTTGGTTGTACCCCGATAAGCCATCCATGAATGACATGCGTTCAAAGCCGCATGTGTTGTTGATCATGATGTCTGTGATAGGGAGGGGGAATTCATCTTTGGGACATGTCTTGTTCAGTTTGCGGAAGTCGATGCAGATTTGAATCTTCCTATTCTTCTTGAGGACCGGTACTATGTTGGCGACCCAGTCCGGATGTTGTTCTTCACGAATGAAGCCGCTAGCTATCAGTTTGTTGACTTTGGCTTCGATCGCATCCATGATGCCCGGGCGGAAGCGTCGCTGTTGTTGTTTGACCGGCTTTACATCTGGCCGAATGTTGAGCTTGTGAAGGGCAACCTCGGGGTTTAGTCCTGGCATGTCTTCATAGCTCCAGGCGAACACATCAATATATTCTTTGACAAGTTCCAGTAGCGATTCTCGCTCTTCGTCTGTCAGGATTTTACTGACAAAGATTGGTTTTGGAGAAGATTCGCTGCCGAGGTCGACCTGTATGACCTCATCTTAAGTAGGAGGTTCTCTCTGTTCGAACCACTTTTCCCATTGTGCATCCAGCTGTTGGGCCCACGGCTCTAACTCGAGGATTTCAGTAATGTCTTCATCTTCTTCGTAAGCGTCGGCGAATGCCATATTGACTGACAGAACTTGTCTGAATACGTCTCCGATGCTGGCATCCGAATCAGAAGTTGGTGACCCGGTTGAATGTGAATGCCAGTCGCATTCCTCATCTGAACTTTCAGGGGTCGTTGCGGGCGTAACATACCCTAATCCACATCGGGTCTTGCTGTAGTAGTCCCGTGGTTTGCAAGCCGGGACTGGTGGCTTTAAAGGCAATCGTCGACCAGTACCGTAGTTCAAGCCTGGCGTAGTCTCCAGATCGTACCCCTGTTTTTGTATGAGATATTTGGATTGGGGGCTATAAAGATACAGAGGCAGTCTTCCGGCATATGATTCGAGATCGACCTTCTCTATGGTGAAGGGTTGCGGGTCGTCCTTCCGGCCGAAGATGATTGGATGGTCCCCTCCCTTGACTATGCGGTAAGCGTCTTCTACTGGAGTAAGCTGGTTTGCGGTGTAAACATTTGTCACCTGTGTGTGTAGGTGAGTGCCTATACCGTGTTCCATAGCATACATTGTACAAAACTTATTAAGCTCGAGGTAGTTCAAAGATAGCCCTTTATTGATGAAGTAAGGTATCTTTTCTAACGGGATTACATCATATGCGGAGGGAACATCAGTGTGGGCAGCCACATACTTGGCCAGTTCCGGTTCTTCTTCAGCCACCCCCTGTATAAATAAAGACTGAGAGGATGACTTGGGCAGCTTGATCATCAGGGATTCTGCTGGTGGAGCAGAACGTGGAGTTGTTGGCAAGCTAGCGACCCCCAGTTTGGTACTCGATGCTGGGCGGGGAGTTGTTGGCTTGCTGGAAGCCCCCGACTTTGCATCGGGGTGACGATTCTTCTTGGGAAGACGTATCGTCATTGGCTTGTCGGAGGGATTGAGCTTCTCCATTTGTGGCTGGCTGACTCTAGGCAGTCTGATTGTCAGTGGCTCCGTTGTGGGTCTTGGTGCTTGGCCGGACCTTGGCAGCCGGATTATCATTTGCCCTTCTTGTGCCGAGAGGCTGATTGCGTCCTTACGCAGAGCGGCCGTAAGGGGTACGGACTTGCCAGGTTTGCGAGCTTGGAGGTGGATCGTCAGAGGTTCTTCTGACCATGTGGCTGTCTCAGTTCGAGTTTGCATATCTCCTTCGCCAAGGTGCTTTTTTGACTTTTCGTATAAGCAGGAATCTGAGTAGTAGGATTCGACCCCTTTGAAGGGATCGATGTCGGCAAATTCTGTCCTCACGAAGCCGTGTTTGTCGACTTACTTGAAGCACTAGTACAGTGTGGAAGTCACGATCATGTAATCATGAATCCAAGGTTGCCCCAAGAGGATATTGTAGGAAGTGTCCGCATCTATGACGTAACAGGTTACTTCTGACTGAAGATCGCCGATTTGGCACTTCAAGTGAATCTTTCCAATCGGGTAGGTCCTGCCCGAATTGAAACTGCTGATGGCGGTGCTTGTTGGCGTCAGGCGATGCATAGGAATGCGGAGATGATGTAACAGACCCTTCGGGATGATGCTTATGGAAGAACCAGGATCAATGTGCATCCGATCCACCTTTACGTCACCGATGTATCCAGTGTAGTATAACGGACGATCGTGCAGGTTGGTCTTAATGAGCATATCTTGCAGAGTGAAGACAATATTGGGCATCGCTCTTGTGCAAGCGCTGTCTTGGAGATTTGCAGGCGGGCTCTCTCCTGTGAGGTTGACCTGAGCCAGATAGGCGTCGGCATTCTGGAGTGCATCGCTCAAAGCCGCGCGAACAATCTTGGAGAGTCTCAGGAGCTCGTATAATGACAACTTGGCCGGTGTGTTGGCCAATTGTGCCAGGATGTCAATGTTGTAGGGCCTTTCCAGCCCATGAGATGCCTCTTTTCGGAGGGATTTGTCAAAGCGAGTCTCCTTCGGCCTAGGCTTGTCGGTCGTCGGAGGCTGAGACGTTCCTGGAGTGTCAGCAGTAGCCGGCTGGTGTTCTTCAGCCGAGTTATCTGGTGTAGGCTGGGATTGAGTACCAGACTGAGTGACGACAGCTGCAGCTTCCTCGACATCCACCGAAATTGTGCGGCAGGATCTGACTTTTCGTTCTTTTTCTTGCCAATGGAGGGTGGTATGGACTGAGTCACTTCAGATACCAAGTCTGGATAGACCCACATGACCTTTCCTCGTGATGTGGTGAGAGGCACTAGACCAGCCGTCTGATCTAGAGGAGGTGGAAGATTAGTAATCTTGATTGTCGCCCGAGGGATAGGTATCACGCCGTCTTGAGCCTCCGTTGGAGAGAAGCTGCCAAATTATACTGACACCATATTGGCTGCCACGGTCACCTCTTCGAAATCGATGGCCAGAGCGTTCGAATCGATAAAATGTTGAATGTATCGCTTTAGTTGGTAACAGTCGTGTGTAGCATGGTGGACGTAGCGATGGTAATGGCAGTACTTTGGGCTCTCCATTTCTGCCGGCTGAGGTTCCCGTCTTGGTGGAGGGAGTTGAATTCTATCTCCTTGTATGAGCATGTCCAAGATGGGCTTGACATGGCCGTCTTCGAAGGAGTAGGTCATTTGCGGCCATTGCTTGTCTGCCGGTTTTGACTCAGGCTTCTGGGCTGTGTCGGCCACCATAGCCTGCTTGCCCTTGTTGTCCCGATTGTTGGAGGCGTTACCACCATTGTTGTTGTTGGTATTAGGGCGTTTGCCCTTGTCCTCTCCCTCCGATATGTGCAATCCCAGTTGGCGAGCCTTCTTCAACCTGTCTTCGGCGCTAGTGGCACTGATGATGAACGTCTTCCAATCCCTGAATTGACTTTCGCCCATCTAGAGGCTGATTGTGGGAAGCAGTCTCTTTTGGCAAATTTCAATCAAGGAGGAATCAGGGTTGCCAGAAGGCAGCTTCATCGCGGTTTGGCAAAACCGCTCGATATAATTTCTTGTGAGCTCCTTCTCCCCTTGAACGACGTCCATGAGGGTGGACATTGTGATGTCTTATCCTACTTCGTAGAACCTCTCCAAGAATATGCGCTTAAAGCTGGAGAAGGAGTGGATGCAATTATCTGGCAGGTTACGTTACTAGTCAAAGACGACCCCTTCCAATGCCCCGATGAATAATCGTGTAAGGATGGCATCGTCATGGGACAGATGGTCGGTTGTAACTTCAAAGTAGGTGATGTACCGGCTTGCAGATGTCTTCCCATCATATAGATTGATGTGGAATGGTTTATACTTTGGTGGGAAGGGAACATCTCTCCACGCAGCGGGATACTGTTGTCGTATCCTGAGGTATTGGCAGTTTTCTCGGGCATGGAACACGGGTCGGAGCTCTTGGACCTCTCTTCTTGCCTCTCGGGCTTCGTCTGCAGTGGTGGGGGCCGATATTTCAGGAGGATTATCACCCGGGTTTGGCGCAGCTGAGTTCGAGTCTGTATTGACCGCGGGACCCACGCTTGTTTGGCCAGGTATCCTTCCTTGCAGAGTGGGAATGGCTGCCTTGATCTCGTCCACAGACTTGACCAAAGCATGCAGTATGGCCTCCATAGTATCGATGCGTTGGCGATCACTGGGACCCTCTTGGTTGCTATCTGTCATGAATACCGTCCTTATGTGATGAGAGGTGGAAGGGACGGTAGAGGACGTGCCCTCTGAGTCGTACCCTCGTACGGAGAAGTCGTCAGGGTATGTAGGAATGTTCTCTTCTGGTGCGGACTCAGAAAGGGTGGTACCCCCAGCTTCAGAGCTTGCCTCATCTTGAGAGTTGTGGACGTCCTCGGGGACGTCGAGATTTGCTGTATCTGGATTATCCTCTTGGAATACTGGATTGTCGTGGATATTTGGAAGAGTGCTACCCCCAGCTCCAGTGTCTCCAAGTGTGGACAAAAAATCACCAAGTGTGGAAGATTTCGTCTTTGATCGGGTCCCTTGGTAAACTCCTCCTGCAGCGGTGGTAAACAACCGTTTGGAAGAAAGTCTCTTAGTCACGCCGGTTGAAATTTTTGGGCTGGAGGCATTTGTTTTCTTCTCTCTTCCGCTGCCAGGAATCTTCAGGACAGAATTGCAGGAGGCGACGAGGAGCGCCTCATCTTCTGAGCTTGGGCGTCGTAACCGTTGGAAGACGGACCGTTGGTCTGCTTGTGCTACCGCCTTTTTGCAGCAGCAGTTGACAATGACTTGGGTGCAGTGATGTCCGTAGGAGGATTGCTTCCTTACCAAGGCCTCTTTTCTTTCCTTGCGTTTGTGGAGGATAACCTTACGCAAGTCAGATGGGTCGGGGATGACCTTGTTTGCTCCCTGGGTTTCGGGAGACTTTTGGGAACCACTCTGTCCGTTTGCCGCCGGGGGCTGGACTCGAGTGGTTCTGTACAACTTTCCATCAGAGGCCCACATAACAGTATGTGGAGCGCTCGGATGGTCAGAGGTCGGGACAGCGGACTGAGCTCGCCAAGCTCGTGCTGTCCTAGACTCCTTCACTCTATGTCACCCCCAGTTTTCACAAACAGGGGTATTTTGGTAATTTTCCACTTTAAAAATTATTTTGGAATTATTTAATTATTATTTGTATTATTTTGGGGTTATTTGAATCGGGTTCGAATTTCAACTCATTCCGACTTATTTTGACTTGTTTCGGGGACCCGGGGTATTTTGACCTTAGCGGGCCCACACACTAGTTAGCCATGGCCCATATGTTAGATATTTTGGTTAGAGACTAGACTATTATTTTTTAGTTAATATTAGTTAGAGATTAGTGGTTTCGGTTTGACTAAACTACCCCCGGTTTAACCCTTTCCTATTTATTAGCTATTTAAACCATTGGAGGGCAAACTTGTAATTATCCAAATAGGACAAAACCCCCATGTGTGGCTGGCCATAGAGTAGGGATAAGGAGGAGAGAGAAAACCACCTTTCCTTTCATTCTCATCCACTTTTTCTTCTTCTTCTCCAAAGGGCTCTTCCTCCTTTTGAAGCTTCCATTGATTTTCTCCTCCAACCAAGGTGATTTCTTCTCCAAAACTCTTTCTCTTCTCATATAGATCATGTAGGAAACCCTTCATGATGATTCCCATGGTGGTGCCATCATTTGAGACCATTTTTGTGTCCTTTGGACATTTCTAGGAGTGTCCACTTGTAGGTTTGTGTCCCAATAGAAAAAACCCTCTTTTTGACCCATGGATAATGTTTGAATGTTGTTTTTGTGTGTTTCTTATATATATTCCAGATTTTTGCATGTTGTAGAGTGGGTTCATTTGAGTATCTCAATGTATCATATTCTTTCCTATATATATTTATATATATATAGTTATATATATAGTGGCATATGAATATATGGTTATATATGGGAGATATATATATATATGGTTGTGTGTGGCTTGATGTTATGGTGTGGGAAGGGTGCTCCCAGGTTCGGCCATAGAGAGGATGGTTGTGGTTTATGCCTAATAGTTTATATCATCTAGTGTTATATATATAGATATATATATATTGATATATATATATATATATATATATATATATATATTGGTATATATATGTGGTTATATATGGATGTATATATATGTTTATGGTGGTGATTGTGTGGTGTTTGAGAGGGGAATAGGGGCTGCCAGTTTCAGCCAAGAGAGGCAATGTGTGTGTGTGTCTATGTTAGAGTGTAGTCCCTATAATTAGTTGTGTGTGTGTGGGGTATTGAGAGGGGTTGGTTGTGAGATTGTGTTGTGAAGTAGAGGGAGGAAAACACCTACATGACAGTCCCAAATACCCCCTTGGCTGTCCCTTATTGCTCCAACATCAGCCCACAATTTCAGTCATAAACCCCCCCCCCAAATCTGTCCAGATTTTACATTGTGGCTGTCCCAAATTTCAGCCTTCAAAAACCCCTTCATAACAGCCCCTTTTTGCCACCTACTAGTTCCTATATAACCCCCTCTTCTAGCCCTATGTTTAAACCTATTAAACCACCCCAAAAATCAGTCCAACACCCCAAATTTCTGTCCTATTTCAACCACAAAACCCCCACACTAATTTTAGTTCAGATTTGCCTTGTTAGCCTCCCAAATTTCAGTCCACCAAACAACAAATTTCAGTCCCTATAATTAGCTAAGTGTGTGTGTGTGTATTTGAGGTTGTGTGTGTGTGAGGGAGGGCCAAGAGTGTGGCTAGTAGCCTATAGTTAGCCATAGTAGGAAAACTTGTAGGAAAACCTATAGGAAGACTATTGGAGTGTGGTTTTATGTGAGAATGAGTGATGGGGTGAGTGTGGTAGATAGAAGGGTAAATTCATGACGTAGAATAGGGTAAACCTATACCCCGTATCCTAACATGACCTAGATACTTAGGATACCCAATTTTCTTGGTAGGTAAGCCTTAGATAGGTTGATATCTAGCTACCCTAAGGAGCCTAGGCTAGTTCCATGGGTATTTGTAAGGTTTCATTGGTTTTTGGCAAGGTATCGGGATTTACCTTGGAAGGGTAAATCCTAGTTTTGCCTAGAAATAGGATACTTGTGTTAGAAGCCTAAGATGGTGTTAGAACTTGATCCCCGTGGTTGGTAATGATCAAATATGGTACTCTAAGACTAGTTTTGACGTCGGTTGACCGTTTTGACCAAAAGTCAACAAAAGTCAATCGAAGGTCAAACTTAGCCTTTAAGCGACCCGATTTGACCGAAACCAACCCAGAGTTGACCAGTTGACTGAAAGTCAACAGTTGGTCAACATTAGACTAGTTTGACCTAGGGTTGACCTAGAGTTGACCATAGTTGACCAGGGTTGACCAGAGTTGACTTTTTGACCAAAAGTCAACTGTAAGTCAACCGTTGATCCCGATTGACCTAGTTTGACTTGGAATGACTTCCAGTGACCTAGTATGACCTAGTATGAACCAGTATGGCCTAGTATGACTCAGTTTGACCTAGATTGACCTAGTTTTGACTTAGACTTGCATTCGTGACTTGTATTAGTTTCCTTTTCAGTATTTAGCCCTGTTTGACTCATAGTATCTTATTTTAGGTCTGTGATCACTCTGAGTATCTGTTCACCTATCAGCTCAGGACCACAGGCGAGTACATTCACTGATAGTTTTTATTGTCTTGATATCTGCTATATCCGATTCAGTTGTAGTGTTATACTCGATTTCCAGTCACGACAGTTCACGGACTAGTATATGTTGGATTATGACATGGGATGTTGTTCCTAGAGTTTCATGGTATATTGATACATGTTCTGTCTTGTTTCAGTGTATTGGTATAGACACCGATTTCAAAAGGGGACTTGCTACCCTCTTATGGAATCCCGTGTCATAACGTGTCATGTCCAGATCCATTGTACTATTCAGGGATGGGGGAGTTATTAGTGGTTGTGTGATCAATTTTCATATGGTTCTATGGTACTCATGGTTCATAGCTATACCCTCACCTCACGACGGGTAAAGCCTTACCCTACGGTTCATAGCTTTCCATGGTGACCAGCCTTATCGTTTCTATTGTATTCATGGTTCATAGTCGGTCAGATGGAAAGCTTTTCCCAAGCCGATCACATGACGCACTAATAATTCAAGGCACCTTTTATATTTATTATCTTAGGGTGACTAAGTTCTGTTCGGGAGAAGGGTTACAACCCCGGTCCTTGTTTGGTTTAAGGGTTGTAACTCGGCTTCCGAATAGTTCCCAAGTCATCCTATATATACATATACATTATCGTCCTTTACAGTATTCACATCATGATATATATTTCCAGTTGATTTTGTCTTGTATTTCATTATACTGTCTCTTATAGCTTTTGTCAATTCACATGGAACTGCTGTTAGTGTTTGTACTTGCTCATTTTCCTGACAGGATACCGTTGACAAATTTTACAGATGATTTAGAGGGTGATTGCCCGACTTACTACGGGATAGAGTCTGATGGACTTGACTTAGACAGGGGCTTAGTGGTAGAGCCTCTTGACTTCGCCCACCCGGAGTAGCCTAGTTAGTTAGGTTTGCCTGGCCTGCGAGCCAGCAGTTTATTTCAGTTGTAGCATCTTATACTTATATTTATTCTGAGACTCTGGATTTGTGGTTAGCTGTGACTTATGGATATTTTTGGACTCGTTCTTGCTTATTCTATCATATCTCTTTTCCATGCTTTCTACCTTAGTTTTGAATATGTGATTGAGGCAGTATTGCTTTATTCCTCCGTTCGGAGTGTATATACTGTACAGGTACATTTATCTATTTCGTCGTAGTATTTATAGACCCTATATACAGCGTTCTACCGCCGATTCTGCGGCGTAGGCTGGACGTAACCACGTGCTCGTGCCCCTCTTCAGGGTGCGGGTCGTGACACTCTAGTGCGTGAGGGCACATAGTAGGAAGAGTCTAAGTGGTGCTGGAGGGAGTCAGACATATTTTCTCGGGAGCATGAGAGATCAGGACCATAGGAGAGGCGATCGAAGACTGAGCCGCGTGGAGCAAGGGACATGCGGCTGGAATCAACAGTCTTCATGCGGCTGGCAATCGTAGCCGCATGGGCTTTCTCTATGCGGCTGGAAGTCTCAACCGCATAAGTCTTCTCCATGCGGCTGGAAATCTTAGCCGTATGAGTGTCGTGCATTCGGCTGGCAGTTTCGGCCGTATGGACATCATGCATGCGGCTGGCAATCTCGGCCGCATGAGTCTTCAGCCTGCGGCTAGTGCCTTTGTTCGGCTTCTTCCTGGAGCACATAGAATCACTCTTTGCCCCTGCAAGTCCAGCATCGTACTGCTTTACTCTGTCGGACTTGGGGACAGCAGAGTCCTCTATGGTTTGAAGTGGAGCCGCATGAGACTTGCCTTTGTCGTCTTGGGCAGCAGAGAGTACTCCGTCCAGAGCTTGGAGAGGAGCAAATGACTTTGGCCTCCACTTCCTGCGAGCTTTCTTCGTGCGGGTTCGCTTCTGGACCGGGCCAGCGCTCCCGTCGGAGAGCATTTCTTCAAACGCCTGTTGGTCAAAGCGGACGACCATCTTCTGTTGTGTGGAGCCAAGTTTGCCTGCATCCGATTGCGTCACCAAATCCTCAGCCATAGAGAAGTTTGTCCCCAGTAGAGTCACCATCGTGTTTGCCATGAATTATAAAAGAACAGAACAATTATATCGGAGGACTGGACTTTTACTTCACAATACAAACTCGCTTGTACAAAGAAAGCCTAGGGACAAAAACCTAGGTACAGCAATCTAAGTACAATTGTTTATTTTAGATTCTGGGGGGTGACGATAGAGGCTCGGGAAAGCGACGACAGCTCTCCCTTACTCCTTGGATGATCGGATGCAGCCTTAGCTCTGGGGAAGAAATGCTCTCAGGGTGCCCTCTGTGTGTGCCTTTGTCTCTCTGCACTATCGTTTCAGGTCTCTCCAGGTGATCTCGTGCTCTCCAAAAATTCTCTCTTTTGCAAGGGAATGGCACCTTGCTATTTATAGGAGTGGGATACAATCATTAGGGTTTGCAATGATTGCCTCCTTGAGAAGTCGGCGGTTAAAGATCAATTAATCTGGGTCATTAATTCTGATTGTAGCAAATCTAGGCAATTAATGTGGATTGCATCAAATCTCTGTGGACAATTAATGATGATTGCCATAAATCCTCATGATTTGTTATGCTAAGCTCGGATCTTCCGCCACGTGTTCAATTTGCATGATTGTAAATGATCTGATTTGATCCCAATAATTATGAGGATAGCACTAAACCTGGTTGTTGGGATTTGTTGATGAATCTTGATCGATTTGATGCCACGTGTCCTACTATTATTATGCTGCTAGCTGCAGGGACGTGGAAAAAACTAATCTTCTGCCACGTGTCTTAACCGCGAGCCACTTAGGAAATCTGAACCGTATGAGGATTGTTCCCTTCTGAGCCGCATACGACTGGCCACGTATGGGGATGATCTGAGCCGCATAAGCGTAGGCGACCGCATGATGGGTGGCTTCTCAGTGAGCCGCATGAAGATAGTCCTTGTGAGCCGCATAGGGTATTCTCTGCCTGAGCCGCATGTGGTGGCCTCTACCTGAGCCGCATGGGGTGGCCTCTATCTGAGCCGTATGGGGTGGCCTCTGCCTAAGCCGCATGTGACTATCCACGTGTCAAGGCCGCATGAAAGATTTTAGGGTTTGTTGGATTGTGTCAGAGATTTCCTTCGTTTCCCTAGGAGTCTACCATTATGACAGGGTCATTATTGCAGCTTTATGTCAGAGCCGTCAATTCTCCTTTATGTCAGAGTATTAAATAGGGCCTTTGCTTAATGGCCAATTGTAGAAGCGAACCGCAGAAGGCCACGTGGTGTTGCTTGAGCCGCATGTCCAAGTTGGTGGCTTTTGAACCGTATGATGCTCTTGAGCCGCATGAAGCTCGTCTGTTTTTTGAACCGCATGGGTTTTCATGTTCTGAGCCGCATGGGCAATTATGTTCTTTTCCATGCTTCTACAAAAGGAAAGTAGGGAGGAGCAGATGGGTCCAGAGCTATGGTGGAGGAGAGGAGAAGGAAGATGCTTGATCAGAACGGAGGAATTGATGGATGGAAGAGAATTAGAAAGCACTGATCCTTCCTGTTGTGAGAACTGTGAAGAGTGAGAAAGGAGAGGGGGGTCTTTGATTTTTGCGTTCATCATCATTAGAGGATACTGAGTTTGAACGTATTTGCGGATATTGATTTGGTTGAGGATATTATATATTGACATTGTTCGTTGCGGATAGTATTTTTTCTTTATTTTTTTGTATATTCTGAAATGTATTGTGCGTGCCAGTGTTGAGTGTTCCACCGAGGCGGTCGACGAACCCAGGGATTGAATTCTGTATTTTGTATTTTGGATTCTGTATTTTTGGCTCCAGCTCCAGCTCCAGCTCCATTTGCATTAATCTACGGTACGACATGGTGATCAGGACATAGTCCCTGCAGCCATTCAACTGGCGAGGCAGAAACTATGTAGCCGTAGATGAAGTTGACTGTCCTCCGACCCTCATCGCTCGACAATGATGATACGACAACCTATCACTATATCTTATATTGTCATAACTGCTTTTCAATAATTAGTGTATTAATATTTTATTTTATTTCCATCTAATTAATATTTTGCTCAAATTTTTTTTTTATGATAGAAATAACAATTGATGTAATAATAATAGTAATAATAATATTTTTCATTCTTATTTTTTTGAAATTTTATTTTAAAAACCCTAAGAAAAAAAAAAGAGAAAAAAAAATTTTATATAGAGAAAGAGAGAGGGCAGCCCCATCCACCCGCACCCTCTCTCCCTCTCTCGAACTCTCTCACTCTCTCTCGGTTCTCTCTCTCGCTCTCTCCCGAACTCTCTCCCCCTCTCTATATATTTCTTCCTCTCTCACTCTCATCTCCCTATCTCCCTCCATCTCTCTTACTCCCTCTCCCTCTCGGCTCCTCCTCCCGCACACCCACCGGCGTCGGCCACCGCCGGCCGGCCGGCCGGCCGGCCCCTCACCGCCGGCAGCTCCCGGCCGGCCGCCCCCTCCTGGCCGCTCACCACCACCACTTCCACCTTCACCGCCATCCTCCATCACCACCTCCAACACCATCATCTCCATCTTCATCTCCATCTCCACCACCATCACCACCACCATTAAACCTAAACCCAAACCCTTTTTTTTTCTAAGAAAAAGAAAGAAAAAATTGGAGAAGAAGATGAAAAAAATGGAAGATCCAACCCCTAATTTCCCAATTCCAAACCCAAATCTATTTTCCCAAGGCAAGTCCTCCCTTCCTCCTTTAAATTTTTCATCTTAAAATTTTTTGAACAATTTATGCATGTTTTAGAACAGAAATCTTGGGATTCAATCTCAATTTTATTAGCTTAATTTCTGAATTTAGGTGTATATAGCCTTCTTGACGTAAATTTTCTTACGTCAAGATTTTTGAAATGTTGCTAGTAAATGGAATTTTCTATTTTATTTTCCATTTGCCTTATCTATCATTTTGTATTTATTCTGAATGTTTAGTTAGTTGAGGCTTCAAGTCTATTTTCAATATCATATATATATATTGGCAAGGACAATATATATATAGGTAAGTCCTCTCCTCCATTCTTCTCCAATAAAATTTTTTTTTTGTTAATTCTGAAATAGTTAGAATTCATATTTAAATCTGAATTTCAAGTTATGAACATATAAATTTTCTTTTCATAATGAGTTTTTGGTAATACTAGGAATTGGAACTTGTATAGGATAATTTTAAATTTGAAGTCTCACAACTAGATATTAATTTCTTCATTTCATAAAGATTATAATTTGGAAAATAGGTTAGGGTAATTTCGCTAAGTTATGGTTCAATTTCAAATTGGTAGTGTTAACCCACTTTAAGATATTTTAAAATTCGGCAAATTTCTGATTTCTAGTAAATGTTCAATTTTAAAAGACATAGGCAAGAAAATTTAAATTGGCACTGGAACTAGTATTTGGGACATATCACGGGAACTGATTTGGACATGAACTATTGAACTTGAATGAACAAACAAACACATATGGACTCATGAGATTCTCCAATGGTAAGTTGGACATACATAAGAACTGAACAGTTGGACTGCACGCCGGGAAGGTAAAAAGTACAAAGAAAACCCTGTATTCCCTACTTACTAGTCTGTGTTTGTCATAGTTAGAAACTTTACATTTTTTTTTTTGCTCTATTGAAATACTTTGATTAGCTTGAATATTCCTTATACTATCTATATGATATATATATACATATATATATATATATATATATATATATATATATATATATACATATACATATACAAACATATTATAAAGTCTTGCATATTTGCTAATATAGTTGGATAAACATTTGCTCATTTTGATAAACTGCAAACTACTAGCAAGCCGCGAACCGACCTATTGCTAAGGGAAAGGTAATCATTGCTTGCTTAGGTATAAATCTCTAGTTTCTTTTTGTTCAATTATTACTTGCGTGGTTCCGGTGTTGAGAGTTGCTCCACCGAAGGGGTCAGCGAGCCCAATTATTACTTGCGTGGTTCCGGTGTTGAGAGTTGCTCCACCGAAGGGGTCGGCGAGCCCAATTATTACTTGCGTGGTTCCGATGTTGAGAGTTGCTCCACCGAAGGGGTCGGCGAGCCCATATTTTTCTTATCATATATATATGTTTTTCTGTAAATTTTCGGGGCTCCTAAATACAAAGGAGACTCTGCCGAAATTTTTGAGAAATTTAAGAGAGAAATTTTCGACCTTCGGAAATTTTTCTTGAAAATTTCTTATCTAAGGAAGCATTTGGGAGGGGAGAACAACTGAATATCCCTAGATATCCCGTAACATAAATAACAAAAAAAAGCTGATCAGTATTCAGAAATCTCGGAAATCAGTGCATCTAGTTTCGACTAGGGTGCACTAGCCCAAGGGAGGCTCTACATCTATCTGACAGAAACATCAATAGATGTCTTTTTAGCCCAAGGGAGGCTCGGAAATCACAGCCTGATCCCAGGTCAACGGGATTGTTCACGGGAAATATTTAGAGGATTATTCGGAGTATTGTTCTCAAAACTGCATTTCTTTTTCAAATCTTACTCCAGAAAACAACGCTGCCTATTATAAGTAGGCAGTGTCCTTAATTGCTCAAGGGAAGCAATTCCTATTAAAAGCTCAAGGGAAGCTCGGAAATCTTATTATTCATGGAGTAGGACGTTGATTTCATTCATGTTTTACTAAAGCAGATATATATGTATAACAGTGCAATTTTGGCATACTCTGTTTCATCTTTTTCTAAACTACATATTTCTTGTTTTGTTTAACTTTCACCGTTCTTGGCCGAGGACTTGCTCGTCGTTTTCTAAACGACCTAGTATTTGTTCACTAGGTGAAGAAGAAGACGCCTCCGCCGAAGTATCGTCGCGCTACAACGAGGAGTAAATTGTCCGGACTACCTACAGTTATGACCAGCACTATCGTAGTTATCTTGTAAATTACTTTTGTAATAAGTTTGTAGAAGTATTGTTGGAAAAGTTCCCTGTATAATAGCTTCACTGTATTTAATACTATGAAAACTCCTTGTATTTTCCATTCTTGCTGAGGATCACAGGCGACAATCGCGGTTTCGGCGCGTAGCCTGGAGATGTGTATGGCGTCACCGTTTCGAATATGGGAAGCGGGACGTGACACGTCTTTTAGTGGTGGCCCATGCAGGTCAGCAAGAATGGAAAATCTTGGATGAACCATAAGTTTAGATATGACGTAGGTTCTAGGCTTAGACGGAGAACTTTGATTTCCGTATTGAACCCCAAGGTTAAAGGACCTAAAACAGGTTGCAGGTTTTACAAAACCGAAAAAAGCTTAAGGATGAGGAACCTACCAATCTTCTAGGGAAACCTATGCAGGATAAGACATGACGGTAGGTCAAGATTTTTGGAACCCTATGGGCTAAGGCACAGACTTTAAGGAATGTCTTAAGGAACCTTAGAACAGAGAATACCAATTTGATTGGTGTATGTTAGACTATATTCTTGGTATGCTTAGCTAGATAAAATTTCTATAGCAAGTATGAACCATTAAGTATCCTTACTTGGTTATGGGTAGCACAAGGGCAGACATGACCTTCTAGGCCAGATTAGTATGTATTTGAGGATTTGACTAGCACTCTTATTTGAGCTATTAAGGATCTAGAAATTCCTTAAGGATCTTGGGCTGAGTATGGGTATCTCTAGTAAACCAGGAATTCAAATATTTTTGAACCATTACTTAGTGAGGGGTAAGAATATATATATATATATATGTATCTCCTTAATGAATATTGGATAAGTTAGTACTAGCAATAGCTTGTCTAAGTGATTGTATAATGATTGTTGTACGTAGTACTATGTAAATAATTGGTTAAGAATTTAGTTTCTTATTCCTTAACCTCTTAAACTTATCACTGTTTGAGTCTCTACCCGTTCTCCTTCATCTGTTGAATTCTATATTATTCACCTATCTCCCACATTCGACTATTTTCTGCGTTATCCCCAATATTATTTGAAAATTTAGATCATATCCTCAATCTTTTCATTTAATCCTATCTTTCCATAGCATTCCTAATTCAGTAATTGTCCCTTCTCTAATATACATGCTCATTTACTCATTTGATTCTATTCTATGAGGTAATGCTTTGACCTGGATATTGTGGATGGATTTATGCGAATGAATACTTGTTGTGCCTTGAGCCGAATGTTCTTTTGTCATCATGGAAAGAGAAGTTGTGCAGCCACCTATGTTGGCGAGGCACAACATTATCGAATACATGAATTCACAAGATTTTGAGCCCGAGATAATGATTCTGTGTTTGATTTCAAGGAGTTTGACATTTAGATTCTGATTTCATATTCTCATTTTGAATTTTGAAACCATTGATTTGAAATTTTTTTGAGATGAGACTTCTATTCCCCTAATAACAAAAAATCCTTGAGATCATTTCTGAGTTTTAATATTTTGTATAAGTGATGTTGATGATATTGCAACTTGAATTGAACTTCTATTTGAATTTGATTTCGAATTGATTGGATTTATTTTCCTGACATGTATGGTTACTTCACAGTCATATTCCCTAATAATTTTATGGATATCGTTGGCATGGTAGCAAATGCTGCAGCCATGAATTCAAATAATGAATTAATATCTTGATTGCAGCCATGTGCACTGGCGAGGCACAAGATTACTTTATTACATCGGATATGAAAAGGGAAATATGAATCAGGATAACCTACATGGTCATGGATTGAGATGATTGGCATATTTTACTTGGTTCTATGAGATATTTATTGGTATAGATATTTCAAAAATCTTACATTCTTCAGATTTTCATAAATGTAGTTTGAGAATTCTTCTTGTTATATTTTGTGTCTCCTTCATTAATGCAAATTTCGAGGACAAAATTTTTGTAAGGTGGGTAGAGTGTCATAACTGCTTTTCAATAATTAGTATATTAATATTTTATTTTATTTCCATCTAATTAATATTTTGCTCAAATTTTTTTTTTTATGATAGAAATAACAATTGATGTAATAATAATAGTAATAATAATATTTTTCATTCTTATTTTTTTGAAATTTTATTTTAAAAACCCTAAGAAAAAAAAAGAGAAAAAAAAAATTTTATATAGAGAAAGAGAGAGGGCAGCCCCATCCACCCGCACCCTCTCTCCCTCTCTCGAACTCTCTCACTCTCTCTCGGTTCTCTCTCTCGCTCTCTTCCGAACTCTCTCCCCCTCTCTATATATTTCTTCCTCTCTCACTCTCATCTCCCTATCTCCCTCCATCTCTCTTACTCCCTCTCCCTCTCGGCTCCTCCTCCCGCACACCCACCGGCGTCGGCCACCGCCGGCCGGCCGGCCGGCCGGCCCCTCACCGCCGGCAGCTCCCGGCCGGCCGCCCCCTCCTGGCCGCTTACCACCACCACTTCCACCTTCACCGCCATCCTCCATCACCACCTCCAACACCATCATCTCCATCTTCATCTCCATCTCCACCACCATCACCACCACCATTAAACCTAAACCCAAACCCTTTTTTTTCTAAGAAAAAGAAAGAAGAAATTGGAGAAGAAGATGAAAAAAATGGAAGATCCAAGCCCTAATTTCCCAATTCCAAACCCAAATCTATTTTCCCAAGGCAAGTCCTCCCTTCCTCCTTTAAATTTTTCATCTTAAATTTTTTTGAACAATTTATGCATGTTTTAGAACAGAAATCTTGGGATTCAATCTCAATTTTATTAGCTTAATTTCTGAATTTAGGTGTATATAGCCTTCTTGACGTAAATTTTCTTACGTCAAGATTTTTGAAATGTTGCTAGTAAATGGAATTTTCTATTTTATTTTCCATTTGCCTTATCTATCATTTTGTATTTATTCTGAATGTTTAGTTAGTTGAGGCTTCAAGTCTATTTTCAATATCATATATATATATTGGCAAGGACAATATATATATAGGTAAGTCCTCTCCTCCATTCTTCTCCAATAAATTTTTTTTTTTGTTAATTCTGAAATAGTTAGAATTCATATTTAAATCTGAATTTCAAGTTATGAACATATAAATTTTCTTTTCATAATGAGTTTTTGGTAATACTAGGAATTGGAACTTGTATAGGATAATTTTAAATTTGAAGTCTCACAACTAGATATTAATTTCTTCATTTCACAAAGATTATAATTTGGAAAATAGGTTAGGGTAATTTCGCTAAGTTATGGTTCAATTTCAAATTGGTAGTGTTAACCCACTTTAAGATATTTTAAAATTCGACAAATTTCTGATTTCTAGTAAATGTTCAATTTTAAAAGACATAGGCAAGAAAATTTAAATTGGCACTGGAACTAGTATTTGGGACATATCACGGGAACTGATTTGGACATGAACTATTGAACTTGAATGAACAAACGAACACATATGGACTCATGAGATTCTCCAATGGTAAGTTGGACATACATAAGAACTGAACAGTTGGACTGCACGTCGGGAAGGTAAAAAGTACAAAGAAAACCCTGTATTCCCTACTTACTAGTCTGTGTTTGTCATAGTTAGAAACTTTACATTTTTTTTTTGCTCTATTGAAATACTTTGATTAGCTTGAATATTCCTTATACTATCTATATGATATATATATACATATATTTATATATATATATATATATATATATATACATATACATATACAAATATATTATAAAGTCTTGCATATTTGCTAATATAGTTGGATAAACATTTGCTTATTTTGATAAACTGCAAACTACTAGCAAGCCGCGAACCGACCTATTGCTAAGGGAAAGGTAATCATTGCTTGCTCAGGTATAAATCTCTAGTTTCTTTTTGTTCAATTATTACTTGCGTGGTTCCGGTGTTGAGAGTTGCTCCACCGAAGGGGTCAGCGAGCCCAATTATTACTTGCGTGGTTCCGGTGTTGAGAGTTGCTCCACCGAAGGGGTCGGCGAGCCCAATTATTACTTGCGTGGTTCCGATATTGAGAGTTGCTCCACCGAAGGGGTCGGCGAGCCCATATTTTTCTTATCATATATATGTTTTTCTGTAAATTTTCGGGGCTCCTAAATACAAAGGAGACTCTGCCGAAATTTTTGAGAAATTTAAGAGAGAAATTTTCGACCTTCGGAAATTTTTCTTGAAAATTTCTTATCTAAGGAAGCATTTGGGAGGGAAGAACAACTGAATATCCCTAGATATCCCGTAACATAAATAACAAAAAAAAGCTGATCAGTATTCAGAAATCTCGGAAATCAGTGCATCTAGTTTCGACTAGGGTGCACTAGCCCAAGGGAGACTCTACATCTATCTGACAGAAACATCAATAGATGTCTTTTTAGCCCAAGGGAGGCTCGGAAATCACAGCCTGATCCCAGGTCAACGGGATTGTTCACGGGAAATATTTAGAGGATTATTCGGAGTATTGTTCTCAAAACTGCATTTCTTTTTCAAATCTTACTCCAGAAAACAACGCTGCCTATTATAAGTAGGCAGTGTCCTTAATTGCTCAAGGGAAGCAATTCCTATTAAAAGCTCAAGGGAAGCTCGGAAATCTTATTATTCATGGAGTAGGACGTTGATTTCATTCATGTTTTACTAAAGCAGATATATATGTATAACAGTGCAATTTTGGCATACTCTGTTTTATCTTTTTCTAAACTACATATTTCTTGTTTTGTTTAACTTTCACCGTTCTTGGCCGAGGACTTGCTCGTCGTTTTCTAAACGACCTAGTATTTGTTCACTAGGTGAAGAAGAAGATGCCTCCGCCGAAGTATCGTCGCGCTACAACGAGGAGTAAATTGTCCGGACTACCTACAGTTATGACCAGCACTATCGTAGTTATCTTGTAAATTACTTTTGTAATAAGTTTGTAGAAGTATTGTTGGAAAAGTTCCCTGTATAATAGCTTCACTGTATTTAATACTATGAAAACTCCTTGTATTTTCCATTCTTGCTGAGGATCACAGGCGACAATCGCGGTTTCGGCGCGTAGCCTGGAGATGTGTATGGCGTCACCGTTTCGAATATGGGAAGCGGGACGTGACATATATAGTAGTAGATGATGTTTTAGTATTACTTTATGTGAGTTCATCTTGATTCTGTTACATTCTTCAGATACTAGATACGATAAGAACATATACTACACCATATGTACAGAACATAGATGATTCACACTAATGTATGCTAGAATGAATTTTGGGTTGTGTTCTGAGCCATCCGTTCTCACACTTAAAATACATAGGAATTAGTAGTGTGAGAGCGCCGGAGAGAGTGAGAGCGCCGGAGGAGGGAGGAGAGAGAGTGAGAGAGTAAAATGGTACGACATGGTGAATTAGTACTGTATTTTGGCTCCAGCTCCAGCTCCATTTGTATTAATCTACGGTACGACATGGTGATCAGGACATAGACCCTGCAGCCATTCGACTGGTGAGGCAGAAACTATGTAGCCGTAGATAAAGTTGACTGTCCTTCGACCCTCATCCCTCGGCAATGATGATACGACAACCTATCACTATATCTTATATAGTAGTAGATGATGTTTTAGTATTACATTATGTGAGTTCATCTTGATTCTGTTATATCCTTCAGATACTAGATACGATAAGAACATATACTACACCATATGTACAGAACATAGATGATTCACACTAATGTATGCTAGAATAAATTTTGGGTTGTGTTTAGAGCCATCCGTTCTCACACTTGGAGATAAATCAAATTTTTGCTATTTTATCTGACGCACAAATACTGCTCGAGTGAGCCAAAGGCATGCAGCCACTTCCCTCCCTCCACCGCCGTACCTAGTGGAGGAGTATATTCGTCGGTCGCAGCAGGGATTACCACCACCGGACAATCAAACTCCTTCTCCTCCTTAAAGTATTATAATTAAGAAAATTGGGAATATTTGTGGGAATTTTGGAATATTTGTGCTATGATCGGATTATAACGACGGATATTAGGTTACTCTTCAGGATAATTGATGTCTATTTTATATTAATTTGGTTTGGTCTATATGATTCTTGGATAATTGGTGTGCATTAAATTCGTATGTGCATATTTGGTCTATGTGATTCTTGGATAATTGGTGTGCATTATATATTTGGTCTATGTGATTGTTGGATAATTGGTGTGCATTATATATTGGTTTGGTTTATGCATATTTTTGTGAACAGGGAAAGTGCTGCAATTTTTTTTTCAAAAAAATCTCAGTTGGCGACGGACTAGTGACCAGTTAGCGACGGATATTTCCAGTTTCCGACTACTTTTCGACTGCATTTCCGTCGCTAACTGGAGATTTGAAACTGTTTCCAGGTGGCGACGGATGGTCGACGGAATATCCGTCGGCAACGTTCTGGTGGTATATAGTTCGACGGAATAGCGACGGTAAATCCGTCGACAAGGTTCTGGAAAAGCTTGACATTTCCAGAACATTGGCGACGGATAATCAGCCACAAATCGGTCGCTGTCTCGACGGTGTAGCGACGGAAAATCCGTCGCCAAGGTTCTGGAAATGTCAAGAATTTCCAGAACATGGTCGACGGATAATCCGTCAGTATTTCGTCCCTAATCCGTCCTTTGTTAAAGACGGAGATCGACGGACTAGCGACGGAATGATACCCTCTGATACACTTTTATGACTGTTTACCGACGGACTATCCGTCACTAGCATCTACACAGTTAAGTATTTAATACTTGAAATGGACGAAAGCCCGTCGGAAAGTCGTCGCTAATGTATCGTATTGTGAAGACGAAAAGCCGTCGTTGTTCCGTCACTCTTCGACTACTTAGCGACGGATCATTATTAGCGACGAGCTGATTGCCGACAGATTATTTTGGCCAAGATCCATCAGTGATCGGTCGCTAATACTGTTTGCCGACGGATGGGCGACGGATGTGACCGTCGCTAAATGGACATATTTTGGTAGTGCCTGTCCTTGTTTAGTTGTGGGGATGGTAAGCTAGTTCAATAGGTGTGTATTGGACTATGTTATAATTCAGTTGACTTATTTATTTGAGCAATATTTATTCAGTTTATATGGCATGATATTATGTGTCTTGTTACGTCCCTCTGAGGACCTGGTTATCTTCCCAGGTGTGCGCTCTTGTCTTTCACAGGTGTTCTGGCTCTAGCCGTGATCATCGCTATTTCTTCGAGGATGATTTCACTTGGATCGTCTTCGCTTCACTCGCCAAACTTATTTCATTTTCCATGTATTTTTCCTTATTTTGTTGGTAGTGGATTTGTCTCCGCCCAACATATTGTATCAAGATAATTCATTATCATTATGTGATAACTTTTATTTATTTATTTTGTGTGGATGAGATTAGTCATAGTTCTACAGCATTTTACAGCTTACGTATATTTTTTATACGGCTGGCATGTCTACGTTCCTAGTCCTACGTATTTTGGGACTGGGACGTTACAGTAAGTATATCTGATAACCTATATTTGTGCAGGTATAAGAAGTCGGTTGTCGGTAAGAAATCACATAATTATGATATTGTATATGTGGGTTCAACTTGCCTGCTTAACAATGCTAAATAAAATGATGCTGTGTTGTTGCCTTTAAAATGTGAAACTCTGTAACATGCTTAACATGTTAAATGCGAATTGCTAATGCATTGCCTTTTAGATCATTGCCATAGCCGGTTGAATGATAACACCAAGTATGCAAAATGATACCTTCAGGAAGTATTTCCATAATATGCTCAACGTGTTAACTCAATGTTGCTTAGATGATGCCTTACACAAAGAAATGCTATACCATGATATGATATGTTTACTTACTTCAATGTTTCTGCTCAAGAACTGTAAACTGATACTAGGCCCAAGTAAAAAGATCATTTTATTAAATGCTTGCTAAATTGACCAGTTAGTGTTGGTTTAGGCGAGTGGGTTGGATTCTGTTCACCAGTACATAGATGATGTGCTGACCTACATTTTGTGGGCAGGTGCTCGAGCTTGGGATGTTCTGCACACGAAGATTGGCTTGGTTGGTCCTGCGGCATCGAAGAATTGTTGGGTATACAGAAGCTCTCCTTGTACAAGATGATGTCTTCTGTTTATAAAGTACATAATGTATGGAACATTGTAATCAGTGATACCAGTGAGTTGTAAGCCAAGTCGGTATATCGAGTTGTAATCCAATGTATCCAAGTATCAAATGTAAGCTGTATAGCAATGTTCAGTTGGCTTTCAATGTAAAGTGAGATGTGTTGTAAGCATTGTACTTCAATACAAGTCTTGTACTCTTCTTCAATTAGCAATAAAGAGAATAAAGTTTTATATATCTCTGTGTGACTTCAAGTTATCCTTTTATCTCCGCTGCTATAAAGAAGTGTTGTATTTCTATTCAATAAGAAAGATTGTCCTCATTAACTTCAATTTGTCTGCTTCTGCCGCTGCGATGTGTTCCTATTTGAAGATTATCAATTATGTACCATCTTTGCCTTATATAAGTGCAATACCAGACTTGTACGGCATCACTTCCAAGCGAGGACGATCGATTCCAAAAGATAAAATAGGTGAATAAATGACTCTACGAATCCGGGCATCAAAATTGGTATCAGAGCACGATTTTACGTCCTTGGTATCTTCTTTGATTCGTTCCAAATCAAAATTGCATCGACGATTAACCAAAGTTGCTTCTGCGATCACTCAACGTTGCTTCCGAGATTAGATCAAAGATTGCTTCTGCGATTATGCTGTTGTTGTTCTGTAATCATCCTATGTTGTTCGTGTCTGAAAGATCGTTGACCCTCTTGGCTGCTCACTGGATATTCCATACAATAAATCTATATATATTGTGATACCCCTGAATGAATGATTGTTGTTGATTTGGACACAAATAACCCAACAATGACTCGATGCCATAGTATGCTATGTTGTGAATGCTGTTTGGAATGTGGGAATAAGAAAAGTGGCTATGTATGCTGTAACAAATTGAGAAGTGCATGTGATGTTGGGAAAAGAATTGTGAATGGGGTAATTGATAGATGAGTTTAACGGAACTAGTGAGTTGACTCATGTGTGTTGGCTAATGCTTTTGAGACCCTAAGAATGTTGGATAAGCGTTATTATCATTATAGATCATGAATGTTCGGAATAGAATTGGGTTGGTATTGTTTAAGGATGGCTTCGTTTCTGAGTGGTATATTGCCTCTACCACCTCAGAACGAGATGTATGTTGACCCTTTCCATAGAATAGCAATGGGACTATCTGTAGGTACTGGGTAGTCCCGAGACACAGCTGAGAGTTTTGTATTGTTGCTAGATGACTCAAGTGTCCCTTGACGGTGATGCTATGTTGGGTAGCAAGATTTCTAGAAATTGTAACGAGTGGCTTGGTTATAAATTGTTTAGTCGAGTGTTAACTCAGACTAGTAAGACAGTTAGTATGCTAGGGATAAATGGATTTGGCTAGAAAATGTTGTGGCTTAAAATATCTGAATGTTGACTTCGATTGATTGGATGCAAATCATATGTGGCTAATACAAAGTTGATTGCTAAGCTGAAAGTTTTAGAATTATTGTCGGTGAACAGAAAGAATATTAGAGATCTGTGCCTAGACCCTAAGGTGTAATAGATGTAAATCCATCTTGATCACCAAAAGATAGTCGTTGCATATGTGCATGTATGCTGAGGAATTGAATTGCACTAGAAAAATAACAAGTAGTGACTCTGAATACTGGTGTTGCCTAGAGGATGGTTAAGTGATACATAAATTGTCGAAAGAATGGGATAAACTACTCGACCCTTGCTGCAAGAGATTTAAGAATGTCCGTATAATAGTTTGATGACTGATGAAACGAATGGGATTGAGTAATTACAAACGTGTTGGATAATATCGGTATAGGTGACTGTTGGTTGGGATATAGATTGTTGTCTTATGACTTAGTGGTGTGACTCTGTCATACAGATCGAATAGTATAATTCCATAGTTATGTTAAGACTACCGAAATCGATGACCCTTGAATAGTTAGCCTTGGCTTATGTGTTCGTGTGGGTACAAAGGAATTGGATTAGAAATTGGATCATTAGATATTTTACTTGATAGATTATTAGAACGATGAAAATCGTATGTCGGGTTGGAATATGACCGTAATGTTGCTAGATTGATCTTAGTCGATCTTTGGGTAAGTCTAGAATGAGCCTCTGTGGGAATTTATTTCCTTGAGAAAGACCCTGGATAGATAGACTTGACCCTAGTGACCAGTTGATGACTTGCAAATTGTTGGCATAGCCAACAATGTCGATTAGTTATTCAGACTGAAATGATACCCATAAGTTTGGGTAGAGTTGTCTCGAACCGTCGGTTGCTTGTTGGCCCTAAGAATAAGGAACTAGTATAACCCTAGTAGCCGTCCACTCTAGGGAAGTCACATGAATGATTAAGTTTAGCTGTCAGTGTAGCTAACCTTAGAGATCGACTGAATAATAAGTGAACATTGGAGAACTATAGGATGACCTTGTGGCATTGAACGTGAGATGGTGGTGATGAGTATTGACCTAAGGAAATGTATGCTTCAATATGTGCCTTGGAGATGATTGATCGGTATCTATAGTCGGGTAGCTGGGTTAACCTTGACTGTTGCATAGAATTATACCCTGACTCGATTAATCGATAGTGGGTGACGTCGGATTGTATATTTTAGAAAAGATGAATTGTCGCGGTGAGAAATATTGTAGGATTGGAAAGGAATATGAATGCATGTTGTGAATTCTTAATATGGTTGGCTCTAAGTTAGACCTTTGACCGAATGTTAGAAATATTATGCTTGGATAGAGACCTTGACCGAGTTGTCCCTGATGTTGAGTATTGTGGCCTGGAAGATAGTGATTGTGGAAAGTGAATAAAGTAATAAGTCAATTGAAAGGATGCTAAGTCGGATTTGGAAAAGAGAGTTATATCGTGGCTGATCAAATCGCACTAACAAGGAAGTTGGCTGAAGTATATATGTTTTGGGGACGCCTAAAATATGCGTATGGATCCAGCCGAAGTGATAGGTTGCAACTGAGATAACATTATGGGAAGAAGTTATCGCACTAGCGCGGACTTTGTCTGAAATGCATATGTTTTGGAGGCGCCTAAAATATGTGTATGGATCCAAACGAAGTGATATGTTGCGACCAAGATAGAAATGCAAGTAAAATATTGGTGAATCAATGAGAAGTTGCAAGTAACTGAAAAAGAGATAGACAAATCGAATCGTTGATGGATTTAAATGGTACAGTTGGATAGCTATTTTGAGATGGCCGAGTGTGATGGACTGAATATTGAATTGAAGCTGAATGAATAACTCGTTGTGACTAAGTGAATCTAGTAGATGAGTTGTTTCCTTAAGTTTCAAGGACGAAACTTTTTTTGAGTGGTATATTATGTAATGCCCCGCTCCGAACGAGACATTTGGTTGGCTTGTTAGATGCTATCAGAATGTTGGACCGTGACTTATGTTAGAAATCAATAGAATTGAGACTGATGTAGTCTCTCTTAGCCGGCTAGACAGAATGGATATTAGAACGTGGCTTGCTGGTGGAGCTACGCTTAGGGGAAATGTGTACAATTGTCACGCCCCAGAACCAGAATACTGGAGAGCGGGGGCAGACATAGCCAGCTACGTATATGAAATGGAATCCATCTCGCTATACGGTCACGGCTGTCTAGATACATGAGGGTTTAACTACAAGCCAACAGTCTCTTAAGGTCATGAACAAGCCTAGTGTCTCAATCACAAGCAAGTAAGTAAATGTTACAAGATGTTAGATCACCAAATATACAATAGTGAGGCATCCCAAACATTACATATTCAGTTGATCATGAAGCTAGTCGTTACAAAATGTTAGGACTAGCAAGAGTTTTAGTCATACATGATCAACCCTAGGATTTGTCAATCATGTTACAGCCCGTAGGTAGACAGTAAATAAGTGCAATCGAGCTAAACAGGTGCTCGTCGGCTAAACGCCTCAAAAGAATATTTTTACAATAAAGTGGGAGATCAAAAATAAACTCACTCGTTGCCCTGGTTACGTCTAGTCGCCACCATCGGGCTGGAAGGTTGGTAGATCCTCTGGAGCTGCTCCAAAATCTGGCCACACAAAACCAGCTGGGTAAGACCCCAAAAAGAGCAAGTGCCACAAAGAAAGCTTCACTTAGGAACTAAAACTAGCAATTAGCACAGAAGATAATAATATATAGTAAAACTGGAGAAAATATAACATCACGAGGATATACGGTAAGATAACCATGGGACCATTCAGATAACCAGGTTACAATCCTTAAACCAAACGAGGACCGGGATTGTAACCCTTCGTCTGAACCGAACTTGGTTTCTCCCATTTATCAGCAAGATAATGTAAGAAAATCAGGACATGTAGCACTTCTATACAGGATCAAGGCTAGACAGATTATTCCCCATTCAATCAATCACGGCCAAGCAATGAGTACGGCTTGATACTTTAACTAGCTAGGGTTATCACAGGCCTAGTTACTAACAAGATGTAGTGAGATTATTCTACAGCCACAAGCCCTGTAGACCATCCAGTTTACCTAGGTCGAAAATTAGGAGTTGAATTCAGATGGGTACATCGTCCAGAAAATGCATGTACCCTTAGGTAGCTTGAAGGGTACAACACATGACAGTGTGCTGGAAATGTGCCCTACTCGACGGCAGGCTACAGATCCCAGGCGTGCCCAGGTAACGGAATTGCCTGTAGCTGGGAGATCTCTTCATGACTAATGTATTAATCTAGTTATTAGCCTTAGTCCATTTCAGTAGGTACTCCTGACCGTGGTACTCAGGAGTCCCATCCTAGACATGATACAAGACAGGACTGGATTATTTGTACAAGCATAATCGCCCACGGTGTCCAGGTTATTTATACAGGTCATGTCATGTCAGGTAGCCGTCGCAACAGCTTATCAAGATATATCATGTCTGGTTATCATGTCAAGTTTACTGGTCAAGAGTGCACCACGACGGACCACTATCAGGTTATATCATATTTACTTGTCAGAAGTGTACCACTACGGGTCACTGTCGTATTCAGGGTACATGTGCAGGACAGTATAGTACAAGCATTCAATCAGGAGATCCAAGTTATGCTGAGGTTACAAGACACAAGTCATCAGTAAAGATCAAATAATAATAGAAAAATAATAATAATAACAATAATAATAATTAAATAGCAGGGCAAGGCACAGGAAGGAGCCCTGCGGCTCAGGATCACTAGAATTCATGTGGCCAATAAGGAGAGCGCATACAACTTGGTAAGGACAGGGGCATGCGGCTAGAAAGGCAAGGGCGCATGCGGCTAGGGAGGCAAGGGCGCATGCGGTCCCAAGAAGTTGGGTCTCATGCGGCCAGCGGAAGAGTGGGCTTCATGCGGCTGACGGAAAGCAAGTCCATGCGGTCAAGGGAGACAAGTCCATGCGGCTAGAAGGGATGGGCGCACATGCGGCTGGCCGAAGAGTAGTTCCATGCGGCTAGCTGGGATCAAAGCTCTATGCGGCTAGCGGAAGAACAGTGCCTATGCGTCTCAGAAGTCATGAAGCCCTATGCGGCTCAGAAATGACACTCAGTCTATACGGCCAAGAGAGAAACGGGTCTATGAGGTTGGGAGCTAATTTACTCATGCGGCTGCGGACAACTGGGGTTCATGTGGCCAGAGAATTTATGCGTGAGCAGTTCGGAGGAGTTCAGGCATATGCGGCTCGGAATGGTTGGTGCATATGCGGCCAGAGTACCATGCGGCTGGGGGAATACGTACTTGCCGTATGAAATGTTCATGCGGTCAAGTCTAAGCACAGTTCATCTTCTCCAAAATTTTGAGAAGAAGAACACCATGAGAGCCAAGTTCTCAAGCTCCATAACTCCATCATCCGGAGCCCAAATCCGAACTTCCATAGGTCAAAATAGGGTAGAACGAAATTCTCTACAACATGGAACCATCAAAACTTAGAAATAACAAGATTAAGTAGATCAAAACTCAAGAAATCCGAAAAGAAGATAAACTTAGATCTACAAGAATCTGGCCATGGAAAGTAAAAATGCCAAGTACTAAAGTAAGTTAAAATGCTGTAAGAAAGAGAATGAAGTAATAAAATTGGAGTTCCTCCATAAAGCAAGTTGCACTTGCCTAGACCTCTCTCTCTCTCTGGTAGGTGAAGAATTAATGGAGGAAAGAAGAAAAGTAATGAAGAGAGAGAAGGAAGTGGGGTTAATAATTGGTAGTGGTGGTGGTAGGTTGGTGGTTCTCTTCTTGGTTCATAATAAACCAAAGAAAACCGAACCAAGCCGAACCAACCCAAGGAACAACCAAGTCAAGAAGGAAGCTAAGCAAGGAATCATGCAATACAAGATAAAATACGTACACGTATTCCAAAATACGTAATACGAACCACAGGCATTACAACTCTACCCACCTTAAAAGAATTCCGTCCTCGGAATTTAATTAAGAGGCTAGAGAAACGAGGATAAGCTATATCAATCACAAGCAAGCTATAACTAGGCAGGCAATCACTCATTCAAGCAAGGAATCGAAGGCATGAGGCATAAGGAAGACATTATACTTCACGAGTCAAACAAGTCGGGATATCGCGATCGGATATCATCCTCACGCTCCCACGTTGACTCACCCAAAGAGTGATGACCCCAAGCAACTCGGACTAACTTGATAGTCTTGTTCTTGAGTATCTTCTCTCTCCGATCCAATATAGACACGGGCCTCTCCTCATACGAAAGGTTGGTACCAACAACCAATTCCGAATGATCTAGGATGTGGCTTGGGTCTGGGATATACCGTCGTAATTGGGATACATGGAACACGTTATGCACCTCGCTTAGCAACGACAGAAGAGCGAGACGATAGGACACATCTCCTACTCGCTCCAGAATGTTAAATGGCCCTATATACCTAGGACTAAGCTTTCCCCGCACGCCGAAACGAATGACGCCACGGTTAGGCGAAATCCTCAGGAATACATGGTCACCGACGGAAAACTCGAGAGGGCGCCGATGAAAATCGGCCCAATGGCGCTGGCGATCTTGGGCAACTCGAAGATGATCTCTGACTCTTCTGACCACTTCAACGGTCTGAGCAATCATTTTCGGACCAAGCATCTGCCTCTCTCCAATATCGTCCCAGGCTAGCGGGGATCGGCACTTCCTACCATACAGTACCTCGAACGGTGCCATCTGGATACTGGCCTGGAAACTGTTGTTGTACGAGAACTCCACCAGGTACATGTGATCTTCCTACGAACCATCGAAGTCGAGTGTACATGACCACAACATATCTTCAAGAGTCTGGATCGTGCGTTTCGACTGGCCATCTGTCTGTGGGTGATACGCTGAGCTGAACTGGAGGCGAGTCCCCAAACTCTCTTGCAAGCTGCGCCAAAAGTGTGACGTAAATCTGGAATCTCTGTCCGAGGTGATACTGACTGGTACTCCGTGCAACTGGTACTCCGTGCAACCTGACAATCTGCCTGAGGTACATCTCTGCTAACTAAGCTGTCGACTGACCGATTCTGAATGGAAGAAAGTGAGCTACCTTCGTGAGCCTGTCAACTATAACCCAAATATCATCTCGACCAGCTGGGAATCTAGGCAATCCGATCACAAAATCTATGGTCACATGTTCCCACTTCTATTCTGGAATCGGCAAGGGCTGAAGAAGTCCAGCGGGCCTCTGATGTTCAGCCTTAACCTGCTGGCAAACCAAATACCGAGAGACAAAATGGGCTATCCCCCTCTTCATGCCATTCCACCAGAAGTGCTGCCGGATATCACGGTACATCTTCGTACCGCCCGGATGAACGGAATATTGAGAACTGTGAGCCTCTGCCATGATTTCATGTCTGATATCTCCACTGGGCACACAAAGACGCTTACCATGCCTAAGTGTACCGTCTTTATGAATGCATAACTCCGGTCTTCGTCCTGCCTCACACTCTGCTCTGAGTCGCTGAAGCTTGGAATCTGCTGACTGCGCCATCCGGATCCTCTCGACTATGGTGGACTGAACTTGCATGCTGGCCATCAATGCCACACTGGAAGGGAGGACAACTTCAATACCCATCTTCTGAAGATCTGCTAACAGCTCTGGTTGCGCTGTTAGGAAATAAACTCCGGCTCTTCTGCTCAATGCATCTGCAACAACGTTGGCCTTCCCGGGATGATACTGCAAGTTGACATCATAATCCACAAGAAGCTCCAGCCACCTCCTCTGACGCATGTTAAGATCCTTATGGGTGAAAACATACTTCAGGCTCTTGTGGTCGGTGAAAATCTCCACCCTATCTTCGTACAAGTAGTGCCTCCACAACTTAAGTGCAAATACCACTGCTGTCAGCTCCAAGTCATGGGTTGGGTAATTCCTCTCATGATCACGAAGTTGCCATGACGCATAAGCTATTACCTTTCCATGCTGCATCAGAACACATCCTAGGCCTCTGCCTGAAGCATCACAATATACTAAAAATCCTCCGGTTCCATCTGGAAGTGCGAGGATAGGAGCCGTCATCAAGCCTCGCTTCAACTTTTCAAATGAATCCTGGCACTCTGTCGTCCAAGCAAACCGCACCTCCTTACGAGTCAACTGGGTCAATGGCGCTGAGATCAGAGCAAAGTCTGAAACAAATCGCCGGTAGTAGCCGACCAATCCAAGGAAACTGCAAACTTCTGCGACTGTACTGGGCACTGGCCACGACTCAATGGCCACGATCTTCTGGAGATCCACTTCTGTCATGACCCACACCCGGTTTTCGGACACGAACTCGTGAGCAAGCCAGCTACGTATCGAGCGGACTCCAGCCCGACTCGAGTACGTATAAGCTGTCAAGGTCATGGGTATCATGTCTAATCTAAACTATATCTCAATCCACAGAAATCATACAAACAAGAATGAACAAGTATGGGTCATGGTCTGCAGCCCATTAACATATTGTTCGATTAGACTCTAAGAATGATATGAGTCTATAAATAAGCAGAGTATATTATGGTACTGAATATAAAGCACGAGCAGATAATAAAGAAATATCACAAGCAAATACCTGTATCATACATCGTAATCCTCTACCATCCAGCTCTGCTAACTAACTCCATGCAGTCACTAAACCTGAAGAGATCATCAGGTCCTCAGAGGACTAGCAAGATACATAATATACAAGCCAACATGTAACAGTACAAATATACAAGAAGTAAGGAACAATCAAGGATATCCAACAAGACCAAATGAACCAAGACTCAAGATCTAAACACAAGGATCCTAAGACACTGGCATGCCATACTAGAAATGGCTAATAGTTCGAAGCTATAGACTGCAGTCAAGGCAAGTACTCACAATCTATAGTATCTCAATCGCAGTCAAGGCAAGTACTCGCAACCAAGACAATAGCCAATCCTAGTATAAAATCCTATAGACCGTAGTCAAGGTAAGTACTCCCAATCTATAGAATGTCAAAGTCGAGTCCTACTCAAGTCATGTCAAGTTAAGTCAAGTTATAATCAAGTCGAGGAAATCGTGGTGTAGGACTAGACGACTCTATCAAGCAATACGTATGAGACTAACATAGTGTAACAGATAGAAATGTCATAACAGAAATGCACAAGAATGTGCAGACAACTAGAATCATGTAAAGTGAAACTATAACAGGAACAGTGTACTAGACATGAAATAAAGCAATCACGAATGTAAGAAAAAGAACCGCAGCGAGATGATGAACATGCATATAAATTATACTGTATAAGTTGGCAAGGTATACTTTCCTGGTTCTGCAATATGAGGATGAAGTTTCGCTCCCGTGTCCACGCCTCTGGAACTTGACGCTCCAAAGATCCTTGCTAGAAAGGGTGGTGATGACTTCTCTTCACCACAGCTCCAATCTTTTCCGCTATCCTCGTTCGCTAAACCTCTCTTGATGAGTATGGGAGAGTTGATATTGGCTATAGAGGGTTGGATGGGGGATAGAGTTTTTTTAGGGTTTGTTTTGAGGGGTTGGATGGATGTATGGTGGAGGAGATGAGTTGTTGTGAAGGAGGGAAAGATGTATAATAAAGGGATGATGTGTGGAGGCTATGAGGAGGGGGATTGCTGCCAAAAATAGAGAGGGGATAGGGAGAAGTGGTCGGCCACAAGGTGGGGAAAGAAAAGATTAGGATTTGGTTTAAGGTTTGGGATAAGTTGGTATATTTAACATATCCTTAAATGAATTTTAAGCAATCTAGGATTTAAATCGTATTTAATTTGATGCATTTAGCCATGGAGGGTTTGCTTGGCCGAAATTAACATGGTGAGGGTCTACTTGGCATGATTTGGTTGTTTGGTGAGTTGGCTAGTTGATTGGATTGAGGATTTAAAAAACGGTTTCCTAATATAGAACTATTTAATTCTATCTATGTAATTACACTAAAAAATCTGAATTAAATACAAATAAATATAATTATTAATATTTATTAATGTCCAACATGCCTACATAGGGTCAGGTTCGGTTTGGAAGAGGTTTGGGAAGGTTTGGTGCAACCGGGTCTCCTAAAAAGTCATAAAGGCTTTCTTACTAATTATTTAAATAAAAATTATGACTTGTGCCATGATTTGAATGGTTAACATGCAAGGGACTACCATATGACCATGTCACTCCTAACATGGCTAGCATGCTAGTTAAAGCACCCAATAATGCTAGGCATGCCATACTTTCTAGTCGTCTTGCATATTCAAACTCAACCATGGCTAAGGTCATCTATAATAATAAGTATTTAATTTAAAGATACTCACAAATTTCATAAAATCCTATTTAATCCAAATAAATAAATAAATAAAATAATCCAAAAATTCTGGGGTATTACAACTTCTACTCCTCCTCTGGTGATGATGTGACCCAAGTACGAAATGCGATCGAGCCAGAACTCGCATTTACTGAACTTGGCATACAACTGGTGCTCCCTGAGAATCTGAAGAACCACACGGAGATGCTGCTCATGCTCCGCTTCGCTCCGACTATAGACCAGGATGTCATCCAGAAACACAATCATGAACTGATCCAAATAAGGTATGAAAATGTGATTAATGAGGTCCATGAATACAGCCGGCACATTGGTCGCTCCAAATGGCATCACTAGGAACTCCCAATGTCCATACCTAGACCTGAAAGCTGTCTTCGGGATGTCCTGCTCTCTGACTCTGATCTGATGATATCCCGAACGCAAGTCGATTCGAGAATACTGCTGCCCCTTTGAGCTGATCAAACAAGTCATCTATCCTCGGGAGAGGGTATCTGTTCTTGATTGTCACTGAGTTCAAGGTACGATAATCAATACATAACCTGGACGTACCATTCTTCTTTTTCACAAGAAGCATCGGGGCTCCCCAAGGCGATCCACTAGCACGAATGAATCCCTTGGTTCGAAGTTCTTCAATCATCTTGTACAATACCTCTAGCTCTGATGGCACCATCCTGTAGACTCTCTCTGATACTGGGGCTGTCCCAGGAATCAAGTCTATGGTGAACTCGATCTTCCGTTCTGGCGGCATACCTGGAAGCTCTTCTGGGAAAACATCTGGAAACTCTGCGACTATCCGGGGTAACTGCACTGCTGCTACTGCCATCCGCAATACTGGAGGAGAAGGCTCAACTTTGCCTCGGGAGAAGGAAAACTCCGGCTCGCCTGGAATGCTAAAAACAACTCTACCAACATGGCAGTCTATTCTAGCATACTGGTTTCTCAACCAATCCATCCCTAAGACCACGTCATAATCGGCCATCGGGAATTCTATCAATCTAGCGGGAAATTCCTTACCGCTAACTACGATCCGACACGAGGAAAATACTCTATCGACTCCCACAAGTCCGTTACCAGTAAGTATATTGAGCCTTACTGATAATGACTCGGGCTCCAATCCTATCCATGTCACGAATCGTGCAGACATAAAAGAATGCGATGCACCAGAATCAAATAAAGCTGAAGCTGGAAAGGAGTTGACGAGAATAGTACCTGCCACTACCTCTCCTGGTGCCAATCCTTCTTCTGCGGTCATCACCATAGCCTGACCATGCCCTCGGGGTGCTGGTCCCCTCTGCTGAAATCCTTGCTGCCTATTTTGACTCAAGGCTTGGGCCTGAGTATGCTGCTGGGGGTTCTGCTGCTGGAATACCTGGGACTGAGGCGGCAAGGGCCTCGGCAATGGATACTGCTGCTGCTGGACCGGAGCTGGTCCTCTCACCGAAGAGCTAGAAAGGATGGACGATGATGAACCACCCCTATTCGGGCAGGATCTAACCCCATGGTCTGCTGCTCCACAAGCCAGACACAATCCCTGTGCCCTGTGGCACTCTGACACTACATGGCCTGGCTTTCTACAATTAGAACATCCTACTGTGGAAGACTGCTTCTGCTTCTGCTGCTGAGGGTATGTCGGGGCTGAATGCTGAACCGACGTTACTGAGGCCGCCCGCCTCGGAGCTCCAATAGTCAAAGTCCTGGCTGCCTGGGCTGGGGCTGAAGACTGATTTATCTGGCCGTAGGATCTCTTCCGTCCTCCGGCCCTATCCACGATTCTCTGGGAGGTATACTCATGACTCCGGGCTGCTCTCAATACTGCATCAAAAGTCTAATGCTCAAACTGCTCAACTGCCAATAAAATCTCCAGGTGAAGCCCCTGCTGAAATTGCTGGGCTCTATCATACTCGGTTGCCACCAAGGTGGGAGCAAACCGACTGAGCCTCAAAAACTCGGCTGCATATCCGTCGACCGTTCTGCCCATCTGCTTCAGATTGGTGAACCGGGTCTGTAGATCATACCGAGCTACAACATCAAAATACTTGATTTGGAATCTCTCCCTGAATACTGCCCAAGCAATGGGTGCTGCTAATCTAATGGCCTGAGCCTCCCACCAGCTGCGGGCAAGATCTAGCAACTGCAGGCGCACCACGGCTACCTTCTCGTTCTCTGGGGTCCTGGCTGCTTCTAGAATTACCTCTGTGTCCTGAAGCCAAGCATCTGCAGCGATCGCATCTTCACTACCGTCGAAGAAGGGAGGGTTCAAGCGCTTGAAGCTGTTGGCCGCGCTGTTACCCAGATGACCGCCCCTGGTCAAAGCATCCGCTACTGCCTGGTGTAAGGCATCTCCTCGACGATCTTGGGAAGCTATCAAGGTCCTGACGAGACCTACCAAAGTGCCATCATCAAGTTCTACAGGCTGAACTGGCTGGACTGGTGGCTCTCCGCCAGAAGGCACGACTCTGGAGGCTACTCCGGAATGCTGGGCTTGATCCTCGGGTTGCTGCTGATCCACGGGAAGTGCTCCGCCTTGCTGACCGGCAGGTCCAGGAACGATGCCACTGAAGAAGACGACATGGGGAACAATAAGGAAAGACCAGAACAGATCAATGATACAAGCATATGATCGGGACAAGAATCCAGGGATTCAGATGATACGAGCAGAGATCAAGGGCGAATACTGATTGAGACATCTATTCGGTAATCCCTCACGTATCTTGATTTACAAGACCTGCATGGGCCACCACTTAAACCATGTCACGCCCCAGAACCAGAATACTGGAGAGCGGGGGCAGACATAGCCAGCTACGTATATAAAATAGAATCCATCTCGCTATACGGTCACGGCTGTCTAGATACATGAGGGTTTAACTACAAGCCAACAGTCTCTTAAGGTCATGAACAAGCCTAGTGTCTCAATCACAAGCAAGTAAGTAAATGTTACAAGATGTTAGATCACCAAATATACAATAGTGAGGCGTCCCAAACATTACATATTCAGTTGATCATGAAGCTAGTCGTTATAAAATGTTAGGACTAGCAAGAGTTTTAGTCATACATGATCAACCCTAGGATCTGTCAATCATGTTACAGCCCGTAGACAGACAATAAGTAAGTACAATCGAGCTAAACAGGTGCTCGTCGGCTAAACGCCTCAAAAGAATATTTTTACAATAAAGTGTGAGATCAAAAATAAATCCACTCGTTGCCCTGGTTACGTCTAGTCGCCACCATCGGGCTGGAAGGTTGGTAGATCCTCTGGAGCTGCTCCGAAATCTGGCCACACAAAACCAGCTGGGTCAGACCCCAGAAAGAGCAAGTGCCACAAAGGAAGCTTCACTTAGGAACTAAAACCAGCAATTAGCACAGAAGATAATAATATATAGTAAAACTGGAGAAAATATAACATCACAAGGATATACGGTAAGATAACCATGGGACCATTCAGATAACCAGGTTACAATCCTTAAACCAAACAAGGACCGGGATTGTAACCCTTCGTCTGAACCGAACTTGGTTTCTCCTATTTATCAGCAAGATAATGTAAGAAAATTAGGACATGTAGCACTTCTATACAGGATCAAGGCTAGACAGATTATTCCCCATTCAATCAATCACGGCCAAACAATGAGTACGGCTTGATACTTTAACTAGCTAGGGTTATCACAGGCCTAGTTACTAACAAGATGCAGTGAGATTATTCCACAGCCACAAGCCCTGCAGACCATCCAGGTTACCCAGGTCGAAAATTAGGGGTTGAATTCAGGTGGGTACATCGTCCAGAAAATGCATGTATCCTTAGGTAGCTTGAAGGGTGCAACACATGACAGTGTGCTGGAAATGTGCCCTACTCGACGGCAGGCTACAGATCCCAGGCGCACCCTGGTAACGGGATTGCCTGTAGCTAGGAGATCTCTTCATGACTAATGTATTGATCTAGTTATTTGCCTTAGTCCATTTCAGTAGGTACTCCTGACCGTGGTACTCAGGAGTCCCATCCTAGACATGATGCAAGACATGACTGGATTATTTGTACAAGCACAATCGCCCACGGTGTCCAGGTTATTTATACAGGTCATGTCATGTCAGGTAGCCGTCGTAACAGCTTATCAAGATATATCATGTCCGGTTATCATGTCAAGTTTACTGGTCAAGAGTGCATCACGACGGGCCACTATCAGGTCATGTCATGTTTACTTGTCAGGAGTGCACCACTACGGGTCACTGTCGTATTCAGGGTACATGTGCAGGACAGTACAGTGCAAGCATTCAATCAGGAGATCCAAGTTATGCTGAGGTTACAAGACACAAGTCATCAGTAAAGATCAAATAATAATAGAGAAATAATAATAATAACAATAATAATAATTAAATAGCAGGGCAAGGCATAGGAAGGAGCCCTGCGGCTCAGGATTACTAGAACTCATGCGGCCAATAAGGAGAGCGCATACAACTTGGTAAGGATAGGGACACGCAGCTAGAAGGGCAAGGGCGCATGTGGCTAGGGAGGCAAGGGCGCATGCGGTCCCAAGAAGTTGGGTCTCATGCGGCCAGCAGATGAGTGGGCTTCATGCTGCTGACGGAAAGCAAGTCCATGCGGTCAAGAGAAGAAAGTCCATACGGCTAGAAGGGATGGGCGCACATGCGGCTGGCCGAAGAGTAGTTCCATGCGGCTAGCTGGGATCAAAGCTCTATGCGGCTAGCGGAAGAACAGTGCCTATGCGGCTCAGAAGTCATGAAGCCCTATGCGGCTCAGAAATGACACTCAGTCTATGCGGCCAAGAGAGAAACGGGTCTATGCGATTGGGAGCTAATTTACTCATGCGGCTGCGGACAACTGGGGTTCATGTGGCCAGAGAATTTATACGTGAGCAGTTCGGAGGAGTTCAGGCATATGCGGCTCGGAATGGTCGGTGCATATGCGGCCAGAGTACCATGCGGCTGGGGGAATACTTGCTGTATGAAATGTTCATGCGGTCAAGTCTAAGCACAGTTCATCTTCTCCAAAATTTCGAGAAGTAGAACACCATGAGAGCCAAGTTCTCAAGCTCCATAACTCCATCATCCGGAGTCCAAATCCGAACTTCCATAGGTCAAAATAGGGTAGAACGAAATTCTCTACAACATGGAACCATCAAAACTTAGAAATAACAAGATTAAGTAGATCAAAACTCAAGAAATCTGAAAAAAAGATAAACTTAGATCTACAAGAATCAGGCCATGGAAAGTAAAAATGCCAAGTACTAAAGTAAGTTAAAATGCTGTAAGGAAGAGAATGAAGTAATAAAATTAGAGTTTCTCCATGAAGCAAGTTGCACTTGCCTAGACCTCTCTCTCTCTCTCTCTCTGGTAGGTGAAGAATTAATGGAGGAAAGAAGAAGAGTAATGAAGAGAGAGAAGGAAATATGGTTAATAAATGGTAGTGGTGGTGGTAGGTAGGTGGTTCTTTCCTTGGTTCATAATAAACCAAAGAAAACCGAACCAAGCCGAACTAACCCAAGGAACAACCAAGTCAAGAAGGAAGCTAAGCAAGGAATCATGCAATACAAGATAAAATACGTACACGTATTCCAAAATACGTAATACGAACCACAGACATTACAACAATCGGAATAGGAAGACCCTTTATTGTAAAGTGAGTGGAACTGTCCTCCTCCTCCTTACTCCTTCATTCTTAATAAAATGAATTATTGAAATGCTATGAACTGTCCCTAAATGTCCCATATGTTAGTTGCTGAATAATAGAGATGCTTATGTTGAGAATTATAGAAATGTACAACACATGAACATTGAACTACTAATGTGATTTGATGCCTAAGAATAAATTGATAACATTGTTCCTTATGTTTAATGCTGCTGAAACAGTAAAACACTTGAATAATGAGATGCCTTGTGAATGATAGAATAGACAACACACTGGCTATGAGAATGGAACGAATACTTGAATCATGTACACTCTGTATAACCGTTGCAAGAATATGAAATGTTGCCTATCCCTTATAAATAATGAAAGAATGAATAAATGTCCCTATGAAATGAATGAACGTTATATCCCTTGTCGAAAGGAACGACATGAGAAACGTTGCAATGAAGCAATGAATGAGAATGATAAAGCATGGGATCGTTGAGATCACAAAATAAAATGATGGTAATGATGAAATGAATAAGTCATTGAATGTGACTAATGATGCACTGTTGCCTTTACTTTCTTTAATATATTTTACCATGCGATTATGTTCACAATCGAGTCGGACACGCATTCACATGGTCATGGACAACTTGTATACAAGGTTTGAGTTTTAATTTCATCTAACGGGACCGGAGTGCCGGGACCGATTCGACCTAGGAGAAAATAATGATGAGTGCTGTGGGAGCACGGATAAGACGGGGTGGTATAGAGGCTCGCCACCTACTATGCTGACCGCATTATCTTGAAATAAAATAAAATAAAAAGAGTCCATATGTTTTAACAACACCAGTGACCATATAGTCATGATGCATGCTAATGAATGTTTTGTGCAGGCAGAGTAAGTATATCTGATAATCTGTATTTGATGCAGGTATGAGAAGTCTGTTGTCGGTAACAAATCACATAATTGTGATATTGTATATGTGGGTTCAACTTGCCTGCTTAACAATGCTAAATGAAATGATGCTGCGTTGTTGCCTTTAAAATGTGAAACTCTATAACATGTTCAACATATTAAATGTGAATTGCTAATGCGTTGCCTTTTAGATCATTGCCATAACTGGTTGAATGATAACACCAAGTATGCTAAACGATGCCTTCAGGAAGTATTTTTATAATATGCTCAACGTGTTAACTCAATTTTGCTTAGATGATACCTTACACAAAGAAATGCTATACCATGATATGACATGTTTACTTACTTCAATGTTTCTGCTCAAGAACTGTAAACTGATACTAGGCCCAAGTAGAAAGATTATTTTATTAAATGTTTGCTAAATTGACCAGTTAGTGTTGTTTAGGCGAGTGGGTTGGATTTTGCTCGCCAGTACATAGATGATGTGCTGACCTATATTTTGTGGGCAGGTGCTCGAGCTTGGGATGTTCTGCACACGAAGATTGGCTTGGGTGGTACCGCGGCATCGAAGAATTGTTGGGTATACAGAAGCTCTCCTTGTACAAGATGATGTCTTCTGTTTATAAAGGGCATAATGTATAGAACATTGTAATCAGTGATACCAGTGAGTTGTAAGCCAAGTCGGTATATCGAGTTGTGATCCAATGTATCCAAGTATCAAATATAAGCTGTATAGCAATGTTCAGTTGGCTTTCAATGTAAAGTGAGATATGTTGTAAGCATTGTACTTCAATACAAGTCTTGTACTCTTCTTCAATTATCAATAAAGAGAATAAAGTTCTATATATCTCTGTGTGACTTCAAGTTATCCTTTTATCTCCGCTGCTATAAAAAAGTGATGTATTTCGATTCAATAAGAAAGATTGTCCTCATTAACTTTAATTTGTCTGATTCTGCCGCTGCGATGTGTTCCTATTTGAAGATTATCAATTATGTACCATCTTTGCCTTGTATAAGTGTATTACCAGACTTGTACGGCATCACATCCAAGCGAGGACGATCGATTCCAAGAGATAAAATAGGTGAATAAATGAATCTACGAATCGGAGCGTGACAAATTGGTATCAGAGCACGGTTTTACGTCCTTGGTCTCTTATTTGATTCGTTCAAAATCAAAATTGCATCGACGATTAACCAAAGTTGCTTCAGCGATCACCCAACGTTGCTTCCGAGATTAGATCAAAGATTGCTTCCACGATTATGCTGTTGTTGTTCTGTAATCATCCTATATTGTTCGTGTCTGAAAGATCGTTGACCCTCTTGGCTGCTCATTGGATGTTCCATACAATAAATTTATATATATTGTGATGCCCCTGAATGAATGATTGTTGTTGATTTGGACACAAATAACCCAACAATGACTCGATGCCATAGTATGCTATGTTGTGAATGTTGTTTGGAATGCGGGAATAAGAAAAGTGGCTATGTATACTGTAACAAATTGAGAAGTGCATGTGATATTGGGAAAAGAATTATGAATGGGGTAATTGATGGATGAGTTCAACGGAACTAGTGAGTTAACTCATGTGTGTTGCTAATGCTTTTGAGACCCTAAGAATGTTGGCTAAGCGTTATGATCATTATAGATCATGAATGTTCGGAATTGAATTGGGTTGGTATTGTTTAAGGATGGCTTCGTTTCTGAGTGGTATATTGCCTCTACCACCTCAGAACGAGATGTATGTTGACCCTTTCCATAGAATAGCAATGGAACTATCTGTGGGTACTGGGTAGTGCCGAGACACAGCTGGGAGTTTTGTATTGTTGCTAGATGACTCGAGTGTCCCTTGACGGTGATGCTATGTTGGGTAGCAAGATTTCTAAAAATTGTAACGAGTGGCTTGGTTAGAAATTGTTTAGTCGAGTGATGACTCAGACTAGTAAGACAGTTAGTATGTTAGGATAAATGGATTTGGCTAGAGAATGTTGTGGCTTAAATGTTGGCTTCGATTGATTGGATGCAAATCATATGTGACTAATACAAAATTAATTGCTAAGCTAAAAGTTTTAGAATTATTGTCGGTGAACCAAAGGAATATTAGAGATCTATGCCTAGACCCTAAGGTGTAATAGATGTAAATCCATCTTGATCACCAAAGGATAGTCGTTGCATATGTGCATGTATGCTGAGAAATTGAATTACACGAGAAAAATAACAAGTAGTGACTCTGAACACTTGTGTTGCCTAGAGGATGGTTAAATGATACATAAATTGTCGAAAGAATGGGATAAACTACTCGACCCTTGCTGCATGAGATTTAAGAATTCCCGTATAATAGTTTGATGACTGATGAAATAAATGGGATTGAGGAATTGCAATCGTGTTGGATAATGTCGGTATAGGTGACTGTTGGTTGGGATATAGATTGTTGTCTTATGACTTAGTGGTGTGGATCGAATAGTATAATTCCATAGTTATGTTAAGACTATCGGAATCGATGACCCTTGAATAGTTAGCTTTGGCTTATGGGTTCGTGTGGGTACAAAGGAATTGGATTAGAAATTGGATCATTGGATATTTTACTTGATGGATTATTAGAACGATGAGAATCGTATGTCGGGTTGGAATATGACCGTAATGTGCTAGATTGATCTTAGTCGATCTTTGGGTAAGTCTAGAATGAGCCTCTGTGGAAATTTATTTCCTTGAGGAAGACCCTGGATAGATAGACTTGACCCTAGTGACCAGTTGATGACTTGCAAATTGTTGGCATAGCCAACAATGTCGATTAGTTATTCAGACTGAAATAATATCCATAGGTTTGGGTAGAGTTGCCTCGAACTGTCGGTTGCTTGTTGGCCCTAAGAATAAGGAACTAGTATAACCCTAGTAGCCGTCTACTATAGGGAAGTCACCTGAATGATTAAGTTTAGCTGTCAGTGTAGCTAACCTTAGAGATCGACTGAATAATAGGTGACCATTGGAGACATATAGGATGACCTTGTGGCATTGAACGTGAGATAGTGGTGATGAGTATTGACCTAAGGAAATGTATTCTTCAACATGTGCCTTGGAGATGATTGATCGGTATCTATAGTCGGGTAGCTGGGTTAACCTTGACTGTTGCATAGAATTATACCCTGACTCGATTAATCGATAGTGGGTGACGTCGGATTGTATCTTTTAGAAAAGATGAATTGCCGCGGTAAGAAATATTATAGGATTGGAAAGGAATATGAATGCATGTTGTGAACTTTTAATATGGTTGGCTCTAAGTTAGACCTTTGACCGAATGTTAGAAATATTATGCTTGGATAGAGAGCTTGACCGAGTTGTCCCTGATGTTGAGTGTTGTGGCCTGGAAGATAGCGATTGTGGAAAGTGAATAAAGTAATAAGTCAATTGAAAGGATGCTAAGTCAGATTTGGAAAAGAGAGTTATATCGTGGCTGATCAAATCGCACTAACATAGAAGTTGGCTGAAGTACATATGTTTTGGGGACGCTTAAAATATGTGTATGGATCCAGCCGAAGTGATAGGTTGCGACTGAGATAACATTATGGGAAGAAGTTATCGCACTAGCGCGGACTTTGGTTGAAATGCATATATTTTATGGACGCCTAAAATATGTGTATGGATCCAAACGAAGTGATATATTGCGACCAAGATAGAAATGCAAGTAAAATATTGGTGAATCAATGAGAAGTTGCAAGTAACTGAAAAAGAGATAGACAGATCGAATCATTGATGGATTTAAATGGTACAGTTGGATAGCTATTTTGAGATGGCCGAGTGTGATGGACTGAATATTGAATTGAAGCTGAATGAATAACTCGTTGTGACTAAGTGAATCTAGTAGATGAGTTGTTTCCTTAAGTTTCGAGGATGAAACTTTTTCTGAGTGGTATATTATGTAATGCCCCGCTCCGTACGAGGTATTTGGTTGGCTTGTTGGATGCTATCAGAATGTTGGACCGTGAGTTATGTTAGGAATCAATAGAATTGAGACTGATGTAGTCTCTCTTAGCCGGCTAGACGAAATGGGTATTGGAACGTGGCTTGCTGGTGGAGCTACGCTTAGAGAGAATGTGTACAATCGGAACAGGAAGACCCTTTATTACAAAGTGAGTGGAACTGTCCTCCTCCTCCTTACTCCTTCATGCTTAATAAAATGAAGTATTGAAATGCTGTGAACTGTCCCTAAATGTCCCATATGTTAGTTGCTGAATAATAGAGATGCTTATGTTGAGAATTATAGAAATGTACAACACATGAACATTGAACTGCTAATGTGATTTGATGCCTAAGAATGAATTGATAATATTGTTCCTTATGTTTAATGCTGCTGAAACAGTAAAACACTTGAATAATGAGATGCCTTGTGAATGATAGAATAGACAATGCACTGGCTATGAGAATGGAACGAATACTTGAATCATGTGTAACGCCCAAGTCCCAAAATACGTAGGACTAGGAACGTAGACATGCCAGCTGTATTCATACGAAGTATACTCCAATATATGGAAGCCTCGTATAAATACATAAGCTGTAAAATGCAGTAGAACCATAACTAATCTCATCCACGCAGAATAAATGAATAAAAGACATTATATGAAGATAATAAATTGTCTTGATACAATATGTTGGGCGGAGACAAATCCACTACCAACAAAATAAGAAAAAGTACATAAAAATGAAATGAGTGGCGAGCGAAGCGAAGACGATCCAAATGCAATCATTCTCGAAAAAATAGCGATGAACACGGCTAAAGCTAAAGCACCTGCGAAAAAAATAATAGCACACACCTGAAGAGATAACCAGGTCCTCAGAGGGACGTAACAAGACATATAATATCATGTCATATAAAATGAATAAATATCGCTCAAATAAATAAGTCAATCGAATTATAACATGGTCCAATACGCACCTACTGAACGAGCGTACCATCTTCCCAACCAAACAAGGACAGAAGATGGTAAACTAATTCACGGTGACGTATCTTTCCATGCCATGAATCCAATATGGTATCCGGACCCCAACAAGGTTCAATACATTCTCATCGAAGTAGTAAGTCACACCTACAACCAAACAAGGACAAGATGTGACGAACTAATCCGCGACAAGTTATTGTCCCAAGCCACGGTCAGATACAAGTACCTAAACCAAAAGTACTCGTACCTAACGGATAAAGGTACCTAACCGTTCTAAGTGAAATGTAGTTAAGAACAATCCTTCCTACGCATGGGCCCTGGCTGAATAGGATCGGCGTAGTCCCCCTTGGGCACCAGAGGCCCCATCAGTAAGAGCATGACGTTCCGCAGAATCGTCAGTGGCCGTCAGTAATCATGGGTAATCTGACCCACGTCTCCGGCAGAGCTTACGGGTTACAAAAGGTAAAGTGTATCGAAGCCCATACGCTAAGGTATTGTCCTCCCCGCCCAATGCCTACTATGTTGTATCCACAACATAAACCACTATAACCGCTAAGTCAAACTAACATGCAACCTCTATTAGCGGTTATTCCTATCGCACGGCTTGTACGTACTGGTGGCCAGCCAATCACGCACTTCCGTGTTCTACATGCGACACACAACTTCGTGATACAACGTGTCAAGGCCATGAATGCAACACATAAGGTGGTCCCTTAAATCTAAGTTTAATGTGTAAGAAAATAATACATAGTAAAAAACTGAACAGTAAATTCTAACAGGTTATGCTATGTATCACAGTTTATTTTGCATAAAGAAAATAATGAACATGCATGAAATATGAGCTAAAATAATTAAACAGCAAATGGCAAGGTGTCTTGTCTGGTAGGACGCCTGGTGTGCTGCGAATATCACGGTGGCACGAACTGCAACTTCGGTGTAACAACTACACAAGGGGACCTCTGTTGGCGGTACGGATGGTTCCATTGGGTCAAGGACGGTCAATTTAGTTAGGGTCGATAAGGGGTGGTACGGTATTGGCAAGGAATAGGAATAATGGGCTAAATCACGAGAGGGAGAAGAGTTGAAGGAAAAATACAATTCTTTATTAGTAAAATATATTAAGAAAATATTTAGAAACTATTTAAAAATTATTATTAATACTTGAAAACTGTATTATCTAAAATAATTTAAATAGATATGGTTGAAATCTAAATCATCTACGACCAAAATTTCAAATTTGTCAATCATAAATGCTTTAGGTTAAAACCACATTTAATAACATAAAAATAATGTAAATATATTTTAGGCTTCGAAATCTAGTTTGAAAATAATATAGGGCCAAGTCTAATACAATTTTACAAGGTAATTTTGGAAAGTTAATTAATAAGTATTTATTTGGAAACAAACATAATAATACCAATGATAATAATAATAAATTCTTGATAAATACTAATACTAATAACACTAGTAATTTATAATGCTAATAATAATAATGATAGTGATAATAATAATAATTTAATAAAAATGATGATGATAATAATAATAATACCAAATATTACTTAATAACCAATAACAGCAAATGAAATATTAATAATAATAATAATAATAATAATAATAATAATAATAATAATAATAATAATAAACCATAAAAGTAAAATAACAATGAAATAAGTAAATAAATAAATAAATAAACCAAAAAAACACGTGTGCTGCTATTCCTTCAGAAAAAATAGGGGAGAGAGGAAACGAGAGCGGAAGGAGAGGGGATGAGCGGAGGGAGAGAGAGAGGGAGAAGGTCGGGAGACGGCGAGGGGGTGAGGCGACGAAGTATGGGGCGTGGTCAGCACTAGGTGGTTGCGGGATGTACGGCCGGCGAGCGCGAGGAGGGTTGGAGGAGGCGGCGAGAAGCGGAGAGGAAGGGAGGCACGGCGGGGTTTCGGCGCGGAGGATGCTCTGGGGGTCCGGTCGTCGGGATAGGGGCGGCGCGTGGTGGAGGCGGTCGGAGCACTCGGCGGCGATGCGCCGGCCGTGGGAGAACGGCACGGCGGAGAGAAGGGTTTCAGCCGTGCGGCGCACTGGACGGGCGGCGCTCCCCGTGGGTCGGCGACTGCGGGGGTTTCGGGAAGGCGGACAAGGCGGAGGCGGTGAGGAGGCGCGCGGGGGATCGACACGGCGGAGGGTTTCCGGCGATGCTCGGGGAAACGGAGCACAGATCTGGGGAAAGGTGCGCCTGAGTTCAGGATCTGCTGTCAGCGGAGGCGATGACTCACCGACGAGGATCACGGTAGGAGTGCGGCGTCGATGGGCTGGGTCGAGGTGAGTAAGTTTTGGTGATGTTTTAGTTTTGCTGGATGTTGATGGTTGTGTGTTTTGGACTGGCGGTGATGTTGACGTTGGGGTCGGGAGGTGATGGCCATGGTGTCGGGAAGGTGGTTGGTACTGATGGTGGGCGATTTGGGGCTGCCATGGCGTTGGTGATGTGGGGTTGCTGGTCGTTGGTGGACGATCGCGGCGGGGGAAAATGGCTGTGGTCTTTGGTGGATAGGGTGGTAGGTGGTGACGATTAGGCTGGGACGGCAGGTCTTGGTAGGGGTGATGGTGGTGTAGGCGGGGCTGTCGGTTGATGGCCGGGTAGCGAGGTCGAGACGGGGAGGATGGCTCTAAGTGGGGTGGTCTGACGAGGAGGGCTGTGTTGGTGTCGTTAGGGTTAGGTTTAGGATTAGGGTTTTGAGTTTAGATGAGTCGTGTCGGGTGTGTCCGACACGACGGGGACGGAGGTTCGGATCTGTCGGACCCGGGGTGGAGGAATGTATTTGTACAATGAAAACACATAGTGGATGGGACACGGACACGGTCATGGACACGATGCACTCACTTTTGTGGTGAAAATTTTTGGAGAAATAATGAATGGTAAAAATTGGAGGAGTACCTGCCTATTTATAGGATGTGGAAATTCCCAATTAGATAAAGATTAGGATTGTTTAAACCCAAATTCGATAAATCAATCTATTAAATTAAATCAATCAAATCTAAATCCAAATCCAATTAAATCTAATTTAAATCTAGTTTAATTTCCTTAGTTTAAAATCAAATCAATAAATCAAATTCCAGTATTAACTATTTAAATAAATACATAAATTCAAATCAATATTTTAAATCTCCACAATAAATTCAAAATATTTTTTACAAAAATACTAATAATATTAATTTCGAAAATTACATTAATATTTAAATAAACCAATAAATAATTACAAATATATATGTATGCACAAATAATGTCTTCATAATTATGTTTTTCTAGCATACAAATAAAAATATTATTTATTATTAATAATTGTGAAAAATGTAAGGCTTTATAAATAAAATAACAAACTTGGAAATATTTGGAACGATAATAAAATAATTATTATGTATATTATTTTGAAACTACAAAAATAGAAAAATAATATTTTCAAAAATATGTACGCTCGCACATAATCGCAATCGTCGAGCAATTTCGAAAAATAAAATTCGTGCGCGACGTATAATACGACTACGCGACGTACAATACAAAAATTTAAATCGGTACTAAATTTAAAAAAAATATAGTAAAAATTTAGGAGTTTTACATCATGTACACTCTGTATAACTGTTGCAAGAATATAAAATATTGCCTATCCCTTATAAACAATGAAAGAATGAATAAATGTCCCTATGAAATGAATGAATGTTATATCCCTTGTCGAAAGGAACGACATGAGAAACGTTGCAATGAAGCAATGAATGAGAATGATAAAGCATGGGATCGTTGAGATCACCAAATAAAATGATGGTAATGATGAAATGAATAAGTCATTGAATGTGACTAATGATACACTGTTGCCTTTACTTTCTTTAATATATTTTACCATACGATTATGTTCACAATCGAGTCGGACACGCATTCACATGGTCATGGACAACTTGTATACAAGGTTTGAGTTTTAATTTCCTCGAACGGTACCAGTTCGGCCAAGAAGGAAATAATGATGAGTGCTGTGGGAGCACGGATAAGGCGGGGTGGCATAGAGGCTCGCCACCTACTATGCTGACCGTATTATCTTGAAATAAAATAAAATGAAAAGAGTCTATATGGTTTAACAACACCAGTGACCATGTAGTCAGGATGCATGCTAATGAATGTTTTGTGCAGACAGAGTAAGTATATCTGATAACCTATATTTGATACAGGTATGAGAAGTCGATTGTCGGTAAGAAATCACATAATTGTGATATTGTATATGTGGGTTCAACTTGCCTGCTTAACAATGCTAAATGAAATGATGCTGTGTTGTTGCCTTTAAAATGTGAAACTCTATAACATGCTCAACATGTTAAATGCGAATTGCTAATGCATTGCCTTTTAGATCATTGACATAACCGGTTGAATGATAACACAAAGTATGCTAAACGATGCCTTCAGGAAGTATTTCCATAATATGCTCAACGTATTAACTCAATGTTGCTTAGATGATGCCTTACACAAAGAAATGCTATACCATGATATGACATGTTTACTTACTTCAATGTTTCTGCTCAAGAACTGTAAACTGATACTAGGCCCAAGTAGAAAGATCATTTTATTAAATGCTTGCTAAATTGACCAGTTAGTGTTGGTTTAGGCGAGTGGGTTGGATTCTGCTCGCCAGTACATAGATGATGTGCTGACCCATATTTTGTGGGCAGGTGCTCGAGCTTAGGATGTTCTGCACACGAAGATTGGCTTGGTTGGTCCCGCGGCATCGAAGAATTGTTGGGTATACATAAGCTCTCCTTGTACAAGATGATGTCTTCTGTTTATAAAGTGCATAATGTATGGAATATTATAATCAGTGATACCAGTGAGTTGTAAGCCAAGTCGGTATATCGAGTTGTAATCCAATGTATCCAAGTATCAAATGTAAGCTGTATAGCAATGTTCAGTTGGCTTTCAATGTAAAGTGAGATGTGTTGTAAGCATTGTACTTCAATACAAGTCTTGTACTCTTCTTCAATTATCAATAAAGAGAATAAAGTTCTATATATCTCTGTGTGAATTCATGTTATCCTTTTTATCTCCGCTACTATAAAGAAGTGATGTATTTCTATTCAATAAGAAAGACTATCCTCATTAACTTCAATTTGTCTGCTTCTGTCGCTGCAATGTGTTCTTATTTGAAGATTATCAATTATGTACCATCTTTGCCTTGTACAAGTGCAATACCAGACTTGTACGGCATCACGTCCAAGCGAGGACGATCGATTCCAAGAGATAAAATAGGTGAATAAATGACTTTACGAATTGGGACGTGACATATAGTGTCTCGGATGAGCGCTACTTGTTGGCCACTCTTTATTACTTGCTTGCATGAATCCTTACAGCTCCTGCGTAGAACATTGTCCTCAAAGTGCATATCACCTAGTCGATTAGGAACCCAGTTGTGTTGTAGTTTATAGTATTTATATTTGCAGTTATAATGGCATGTTCTTCCTGTATCTCGTTACGTCCCTCTGAGGACCTGGTGATTTCTCCAGGTGTGTTTTGTGACTTTCTGCAGGTGCTCTAGCTAAGGGCTTGACTTGCGCTCTATTCCGTTGTGATGATTGCTCTTGGACTCGTCATTTGCTTCGCTCGACCAAATCATTTATTTGTATATTTCTTTCTTATTTAAACTTGTTGGTAGTGGATATGTCTCCGCCCAACATTTGTACAAATGACTATTTGATTATATCATTAAAACTTCATATTTGTGGATGAGATTTAGTTTGAGCATGGCTTTCTACATTTTACAGCTTATGTATACATACGAGCCTTTCATTTATTCGTAAATATACAGCTGGCATGATACGTATCTAGTCCCAAGTATTTTGGGACTGGGGCGTTACAGAAGCACTGGGAGGCTGTAAAGTGGATATTCTGGTACTTGAAGGACACCACTTGTGAGATTACACTTTGGTGGAGAGTTTAGTCAAGTCAGTGGATATGTGGATTTGGACCATGCTGGTGATCTGGATAAGCATAGGTCAATTACTGGATACGTATTTGTTTTACATGGTGTACCAGTCAGTTGGAGGTCTATGTTGCAGGCTACAGTTGTCCTATCAACTACGAAAGCAGATTATATGGCGGTAACAGAAGCAGTGAAAGAAAGTCTAGGGTTTCGTGGTTTGATGAATGACTTTGGGGTGAAGCAGAATGTAGTTGATGTGCATTGTGATAGTATGAGTGTTATCCACTTGGCAAAGAATCAAGTCCATCATGCAAGAACCAAGCATATTGATGTTCGCTACCACTTCATACGGGATGTTGTAGAAGACGGTGATATTGCACTTGAAAAGGTGCATACCAAGGACAACGTACCCCGCTGATATGTTGACTAAGGTTGTTCCTGGAGCTAAGTTCCAACATTGCTTGGACTTGCTCCAAGTCCTACCAATTGCTTGAGAGCCCTTATGGACGAAATTGACGAGTGGTTGATTTGGTGAAGCTACGCGGTGGAGAAGTGTCGGCTCAATTTTGTAGCAAAATCTTGTCGAGGTAGAGATATGAAGAAAATTGTCCAAAAATAGGCTCATGACCTTTTTTGACCATATATATGGTAATCCTATACAAGATTGGATTTGACCAGTCAAAAAATATGCCTATGACATTTTTTGACCATATGTATGGTAATCCTATACAAGATTGGATTTGACCATATATGTGGTAATCTTACATAGGATTATGATTATATTTTTTTAGCCTATATAGGATTGGATTTCTATGCTATATAAAGGGGTCTATAGGTTGAGAACTATTGTTGAATAAGTTCAACGCAAGAGAGCTAAAGTTGTTGAATAAGTTCAAAAAAAAAATTTGAGATTTTTTTTAATCTTTGTGATAGAGAGTTCTTGAGTGCAAGGAGAGAAGTGTTGAGAGCTATTGTAATTTCTTTTCTTCTTCATAGTGGAATTAAACCACCATCGTTTGTGGAAGTAGGCATCTCGGCCGAATCACGTAAATCATTATCTTTGTGGTTGTAAATTTTTTCTGAGTTTCTTGGGTTTATTTCCGCTGTGCCACAACAAAACACTTTATTAAACTGTTGATGAGCCATGACACCTCTAAGTCTTGAACAATATTTTAAAAATTTGGACTGAAGATAGACCCGGACAAGGCACTAGGTTTGGTCAAACCGGTTCAGCCAATGAGTTAGCCTAAGTGGTCAAAATTCATCCCTTACGGATACTGAATTTTACAAAAATATTCGTGTACTTCTGACTTTTGAAATAATAGCATATCAACACTGACATGATCTAAAAATATTATCGGTTCACGAATCAACCGGTTGAACCGGCGATCTGGTCTGATCTTCCAAACGCTGATATTGAAAGAGAAAACGATTTAAATTAATAGACATTTTTTTGTCCCACAAATATATGAAACAAGGATATATGGCACAGGAAAATCCAAAAAACAAAACAAAGCAAAACAGACCAATGGCCTTGGGCTCTTGATTAACCAAGGGAAAAAAAAAAGGAAATCCAAGCCCACGCCTCAAAAGAAGAACAAATATCAATAGACATCACTTCCATGGTCAGCAGTCAATGGTCAGATGATGACAGCCTACAGATGACATGGCGTCATGCCCCCCTCTCTCTCTCTTCCCCCAACCGAAAGTGACTTCTTTCGTTCTTTTCATTTTTTTAATTTTCCATTTTGCTGTTGTTAGTAAATTAAAATATAAATCAGTAGAGCAAAAAAAGTCGGCTTCTCATTGGGAACGTATTTTGAGAGGAGAGAGTGCGTGACAAGCAGACAAAACGTTCAGACACAGAGACACCTTCTTCCTCCTCCTGTCCCTCTCAAATTACGAGAAACATAAAATTATTTACTTAATTTTTCCTTGTCTAATTTTTCTTATGGCTGTTAAATACTTGACCCAATACAAAATCAAGAATCGTTGTTGGATCCACACCCGCCAACTCGAGTAGGGACGAACATTATTTGATTTTGGACCGATAATCAAGGCAAACAGAACAAAATTTGAGATATAGTTATTAGTTCGGATACAAAAGAAAAAAAATTCATTCGGTTTCGATTTTAAAAATACTAAAAAACATTTATTCGGATTCGATTTTTTGTTTTGATTTTAGTCCAAAACCGAAAAGGAATAAGATTTGTACAATTATATAAATATTCTTAACAGACATATTGTGTGATTAAAATATGTATATTTTAACAACAACAATTATATGTATATGTTTTGAAGTTTAACTTTGATAATTTAATAACCAGTCCATCTTTGCGCGCAACTTTGAAATACAACAAATGTGTATACAAAATTATAATTTTTAATATAATTTAACTATGATCCTGGACTCGATCCATTAAACAATAGAAAAATTTCAACCGAACAAACCGAATTATTATTTGGTTCGATTTCGGCTTTGACTAATTTCGACTCAATTTTAAATTTGTATAATTTTGATTTATTCGATTTTGACTATTTCAATTCAGTATAAACCGAACGTTCACTCCTAAACTCGAGTGCGTTGTATAACAATTATTTCCAACGGTGTAAGTCCAAACATTAATTTTACTCTACAAAAAGTCATATATAAAGGTTATATATGGTGAACTAAATTGTATTACACAAAAATTACATAATTGTATATTATAAAAATATCTTTCATAAATAGTCCTGGTCCTACACTATCATTATTTGGATCGACCAAATTCGACTGATGATAGCCTGCAGGTCCGGAGCTGAGAATCAGATTCATTAAGAATGACTATGCCCGATGCTAAAAATAGATGGATGCCTATAATCATATAAAATTTTTTTATAAATAATTTAGAAATTAAATTATCCAAAATTAACATCTCCTAAGAATAATTATTCAACTATAATATCTTTCAATTGAAATAATATTAGATTAAAATAGAGAAAGTAAAGCTAAATAAATAAGCATATCTCAATATCTCAAGTCCTCCAGATCTCCACTTTGGCACCTGTGGCAAGTATAATTCAAACTTATCTAGATCTTTTTTTAAAGTTTATAAAGGTGAAGAAGACGATTAAAAAAATGAAAGAAAGAATAAGAAAGGACATACATTTTGGAGGAAATATGAACTATCATTTATCTTATAATTATATTTTTAAGTTTTCTGGAATAATTGGCCTTACAGAATAGTAATTGTAACAAAGGCTTAACTAAATATGGACTACAAGTTTAATTTTATTAATTTTATTAGACTACAAGTTTAATTTCATCGAGTTTTTAGGGTGAGGGAGGGGAATGGTGGGTTGATGAATCGCTTTGATGCGTGGTGGACGTCTAACTCCAAGAGAGTGAAACATATTATTGTGTGTGGCGTATGTTGGGTCCTATGGAAGAATAGGAACAAATGGCGCTACGAAGGCAAACCGTTCTCTCTGGAGCAGATCATTTTGGAGGCTAGAAGGCAAACTGGGAAGCCTCTAGGTGGGAGTCCGGCATTTTTTGATAGTCCAGTTGATGGAGTGGGTAGCTTTAGGCTGAGAGGTTTTGGGGATGGAGTGATCTTGGATTGGTTATAGGTTTTACTTTACGGCTTTTCTGGTTGCGTTTTGTACATCGTGCTGGCTCGTCAGTCTTTTGGTTTTATATAATACTTCTCTTTCCTCGTATGTATATATACGATTCGGCCAAATGGCTAGTGTAGACTGTAGAGGCATATAGTCCGAAAGGACATGCGATCGAGAATAATAAATAATAAAAAAATATTATTTGGAAATAAATAAATAAAATATCAATCCTATTACCAGAAACTACTGGTGTTTGACCTATAATATTATCCGTGTATATGGTTGGGGCCTTCGATAACCTGCCAGATAGATATTCATGTCCATTTGGCTGTCGACATATTTACTTGAGCTGCCACTAACATTTGGAAAATGAGAGAGAGAGAGGGGGAGAGCACTTTGGGATGTACTTTCAACACTCGCATCACACCTATGTTTCCTTCCGTCTCCTCCTTCCCAAACTTTATTCCCGTGGTTTGGCCTTATTCCTCTCTTTCTAGGTCTCTGTGTTGTTTGTTGTCGTACACAAGTTAAACCCTAGCCGCACATCAAGTGGATGTTTTTTTTTTGGGAAACAACTTCTTGCTAAAACACTACTATGTAACAGTATTTTAAAAATCGGATCGGACATAGATCAGACAAGATATTAGATCGGATCAAATTGATTTATTTAGTTAATTCAACCACTAGATTAATTAAACTGTCCAAACATTATTTTTTTTATGGACATTAATTTTTATAAAAATATTTATTTACAATCGATACTTAAAAAATAGTGGTCGACGCTGACCCGATCAGAAAAGACACCGATTTATGGATCAACCGGTGAACCGGCCGATCTGATCCTTATTTTGAAACACTATTTTGGAAAATAAGCAAGTCATTAGTTTTGGAAAAAAAATTCTTTGAAGGTGAAATAGTTTTTTTTTTTTTTTTTTTTTTCATACTTCATGTGAAATTGTCTACCAAGTAGTATATTCAATTAAAAAGAAACGAGAGAACATAATTAACATAAAACAATACTAGTATATCAAGCAACCAGGACCCAATTTATCTAATTTTACAAAATTTGGCACAGACCAAATTTATTTATTTTCATTACTATTTTTTTTCTGGGGATACGTTAAATTTGACTCTAATAGCTCGTTCATAATTGAACTGGCTATGTTTGATTGGGCTTTTTTTTCATGGAAAATATTTTCATCATATATTTTCCACCAATTGTAGTGTTTGATAGCTTATATTTTCCATGGTATTATTTTCCAAAAAACTATCATTTTTCATATTTTCATCTAAAATGGTGGAAAATGAAACTTGTCCAACCCATAGGAAAATATCATTTTCCATGAAAAATAACTATTTTTCAAGCAAAATAATGACAATCAAACACCGAAATTAAGTTTTCCATGAATTTTTTTTAAAATTCCATGAAATTTTTTTTCCTAGGAAAATAATTCCATGGAATTAATTTATTTTCCACGTATTTTCCACCTTGCAATCAAACGCACCCTTAGAGATTTTGTGCTTAAAAACATGTATCACTTAACACCCCACACCCCACCCCACCCCACCCCACCCCCAACTATAATTTAGTTGTAAGTTTGGTATAAACATTAAATATATATCATCATAAATATATATATCAATCTATTAGGAAACTAAATATACAAAGGAGCCCCGATCTTAAATTTATATATTTGCAGAAAAGATAGATTTTTTTTTTTTTTTTCGTGTCCTTCATACAGTTCAAAGATCAATTTCTTAGAGGGGGTTCGTTCCTGCACTACACTAGGATCCTTCGGTGCAACCATCAAACTAAGATCCCAAGGATAAATTTTTTTTTTATGTACTTTTCTCCTTAGAGGAAGTTCCTACCCGCACCACGGTCCCGTGCAACCATCAAACTACAACCCCAAGGATAAATTTTTTTATGTACTTCCAAGAAGAAAAGCATAGAACAAGGATCAACATTTTGAAATATAATTGAACAAACATCATGAACGTAAATTTAAATACTTCAACTTTGTATTCAACAAATATAACCTGAAAATATTAATTTAAATGCATGAGTAGCTATATAAATTTAAATATACTAATTCAAGGTTCCAATTTTATAGAACTTTATGGTTTTTCGGTTCAGGTTTACGAGGTTAAATAGACTAAATTTTGCATTGAAATAAAACGCTCATGTTGTCACTTTAAAACACCATTTAAATCATAATTTTCATTTATTACACTCAACATATGTTATTATGAACGAGGGTTGGCATGGCTCGATAATATATACTAGCAACGTACACGTGCAAATGCACGTGCAAAAAAATGTTAAAAAAATTAAATATAAATTTATTAATTTTTTTTTAATCAAACTTAGGGATTTGAACTCAATCGACCAAGAAAAATACCTCATACCTTAACCATTTGAGTTAGACTATTTACTTGAAAATATATCATATTAGATAGTTAAATACTTAGTTACATTTAAAAATAATAATTTAGTGAAGTATTTAGGTAGTTATTTAGTTACTTATTATTATTTTTTAAAGTTACTTAAATGGTTGATGATATTCACACGGCTTAGACAACTTACTTTTGAGTAGTTTTGAAACATCTTTATATAGTGGAAGATATTTTAGCTATTAGGAGTTGCCAGTGCAATTACACTATTTCTAAAATCAACATATGATTCATAAATACTACTACCATCTAATTTTTAATAGAAAAAGTTAAAACTTTATCGTTGATTTATTTTTCAAAAATATATTTACCGTTATTTGCTAATTAGAATTATTCATTAAGTTTAACATAGACAGTTAAATAATTATGTAAAATTATTTTTAAAGAAAAAAAATCTTGTTTGAAATAAAACAAAATATGTACAAAGCACACATATATATATATATATATATATATATATATATATATATATATATATATATATATATATATATATATATATATATATATAAGTTATTAGAAAATCAAACCTTCTATAAACAGACCAAGGTTTATATATATTTTCTTTTATTAGAGTTAAAAAAAAAATAAATTTACAGCCTACCTTATAAGTTAAGAGTAATTTTGGTAAATTTTAAAAATCCATGAACATTATAAAAACACGATATATGAGTTGGAAGTGTACTGTATCTTCAGCATGTGTTCTGGCATTGCAAATCCCACGATTTAAATTTAAGGAAAAAAAAAATCAGAGATTTGTTATTTTATGCAGACAAACCAGATTTTCTGGATTCTCCCTATGTTTACACTTTAATACTAGAGATTTGGTTTACAGTCTGAGCATGTAATTTTTGTGGATTCTTTCTACCTATGTTTTACACTTCCAAATCAAATATAAAATCTCTCTCACACAAAAAAGTAAAGTAAAACCGTTATTGTTAGAGCACTCATAAACACATAACTGTCTCTCTCTCTCTCTCTCTCTCTCTCTCTCATCACACAACAAATATATATATTTCTATGATAAAATATTATATTCCTCACACTTTACTTGCCAAACGAAATAGTATATTCCTCAAATTGCTGTAGAATACTCATAGAAAGCAAAGAGGCATATATATTGTTGTCTCATGTTTCAGTTTCTGTGTTTTTGGTTCTCTTCCTTGTGATTCTGAAAGAAAGGAAGAAAAGCTAACATTTAAAATACACATTCATATTGGCATGGAACAGTTTTATATAGAACGTGGTATATATATATATATATATATATATATATATATATATATATATATATATATATATATATATATATATATATATATATATATATATATATAATTGACAATGCACACATTAATATTTTGGAAAGGAGGGGAAAGAAGAATTAAGAAGAGATGAGAAATTCATAATTGTAAAGAAAACTTTCTATATATACAATAACAAAGTGAGGAAGAAAACTAAAGCCAAACCCCAAACACATTCTCTCCCACCAACAAGCTTCTTCATCATCAACCAAAACCCACCCAAATTAAAGAAAAGAAAAGAAAAGAAGAACACAAACGAAGTAAAGAGCAAGCTAAAATTAGTTGTTCCCATGCATTTGACACCATGCATGCAATATCGATCACCATCATCATCATCATCATAACATTCACCTATACCAAATAACCCAAAACAGGAGGAATAACTAAAACCAACCCCTCCTCGATCTCTACCACCACCACCACCACCACCACGTTTTCTCTCTCTCTCATCAGAGCCAGAGGGCTCCGGCCTCCTTGAGCAGCGGGACGAGCGTGCCGTTGATGTGGGACGCCATGACCCTGTCCATGGCCCCCACGAGCTTCCCCCCGATGAAGACGACGGGGACGGAGGAGGGGCCCATGGAGCCCCCGCCGCCGACGAGGCGGGCGAGGGCGCGGTCGATGTCGCGGCCGCGGGGGTCCTCGTCGAGCTCGTAGACGGTGGGGTTGACCCCCATGCCGCAGAGGAGGCGCTTGACGGCGTGGCACATGCAGCAGCTGCTGACGCTGAAGATCACCACCGCGCTCTCCCCGACGAGGCGCTCGATGCGGTCGAAAGGGTCGGCGGCGGAGGACCGCCCCAGGGAGGACGGGGGCAGGAAGGACCAGGCCTGCTCGGTGGTGGTGCTCTGATAGTGCATTGTCGATCGCTCGCTCGCTCGCTCGCTTGCTTAGAAAAACAAAAAGGAATGTGGGACTAAAGCAAAGGAAGGAAGGATTAATTGTGCAGTTGGAGTGGGGAGGAAGAGAGCTATTTATAGAGGGTGGATGGGCATTTTGGGAACCAAGGATTTTTGCAGATTGCACCCTCTTTTATATGTTCTAGCCACTTATTTACCGTCTCCAAATCCTTATGTGTGTGTGCTTAATTACTTGTAATTATATACATATATATGTAATACATAGATATATATGTAATACATAGATATATGCAATGCAAGAGCAATATTATATTATGTAGCATTGCACATTGAGGGCGTGGGTTTGAAAAAAGGACCATGTTTGGTCACTTTATGGCAAGTTATAGTACTAAAAGCTTATATATCCAGGGTTGTCGGTTTTTATATTGCAAAGTATTAATAAAAGTTATTTAGTAACACAGTTGACTATTTTTTTATAAGCTACTATGTTTTTATATATAGCTTCCCAAAATTGTATATTACTTCCAAAGACGTCAGGAAGGATGAGATAGAAAAAACAGAATTTGTAGAGAGAGATAAAGTAAATAGCTTGTGGTCAGAATTATCGTTATTCAAAGTGAAATTTTATCTTCTTCTAGTTAGTCGATTCGTTCCCAGAAATTAAGTTTATATTGCACGGACTTAGGGCCTGTTTGGTTGCACGAAAGTGTATGAAAGTGCGAAAGTGGAAAAACGAAACTTGCGCACGCGATGCGTACGCATAAATTTTGAGTTTCCAAAAGTTGTTTGGTTGATGGAATTGAAAAATATGAAAGTGGAGGAATAAGGAGTTTCGTTGTTTGGATGGTTGTTGAAAGTGGAAAAAAAAAGAGTTCCGTTGTTTGGATGGTTGTTGAAAGTGGATGTTGGTTGGAGATATATTAAACGCAGGTATAGTTACCCCTATTTTTTTCTTTCCAACTAATTTTCGTTGAATTGGTAAATATATTTTCATCTTCCACACAAATAATTGACAACGTTACAAAATATTTATTTGCTAAAATATCCCTAACAAATATGATAATATTTTTACAATAATTAATTTACTCCACAGAAAACATAACAGTAAAAATTAATTAGTTTGTTGGTTAGAGATGTTACAATATTAATTCTATCAAATAATTATTGATTGTTTAGGAAATAATTAATAATTATTGATTATTTTAATTGTCATATAATTTATGAATGTAATTTTCCTGAAAGTGGATTTTGGAATTAAATATGATAACAAATAATTAAATTAATTACCATAATAATAATAATAATAATAATAATAATTATTATTATTATTATTATTATCTCTCTTTTTTTTTCATTTTTCTTTTTGAATGCCCTTCCTCTCTGTCACAGTTCCTTTCTTCCATCCGAATCTATTCTGGATTCTTCTTATATATTTTTTTCCCTCACTCTTTCTCACTCGTTTTCTCTATATTCCTTTTTTTTTTCTTCTTCTTCTTCATTTTCTTAAGCTTCTCTTTCTTCTTAATAATTTTTTTAAGCTTCTCTCAAACTCGTGTCCATGTCCCAACACTTCCTCCGAGTGGATCCGACCCGGCATTGTGCATCATCGACTTCTGCTCCAGTCCAGTGTCGCCTTCGTCTGGTCGGCCGGAGCCGCATTCAGATTGGGTCGGAGCCTCTGGACTGGAGCTATCTCCCACGCCGCGCTCCGCCGTTGCCGTTTTTCTGGCGCCCGCCGCCACAGTCTCCTATCGCAGTCGCTTCGGGCTTTGATCACCGCAGTGAGCACTGCTTCCGAGGAACCGGACGGAGGAGAGCGACGGTGGCATCTTCCTCGGAGAGTCGGTTGGGGTGACCGGCTGCTTTTTGGAGCGTCGGTTGGGGTGACCGGCTGCTTTTTGGAGCGTCGGTTGGGGTGACTGCAGCTCCCCTCCTTCCTAGCAGTTTCACCCCTCTCACTTCCCAGGAGTTTCCTCCTTTTTTACTCGGATGTCAAAAGTGATAAAAAAACGGGAGACAAGAACTGCAGCTGAGTCTTGTCATCCAAAAGTTACACTTTCATATAACACAACCAAACACATAAACTTCTTCAACTTCAGCTAGTTTCACAAAAAACAAGGAAATCCAGCTGAGTTACATTGAACCAAACAGCCCTTTAGCAATCGAACTTCTGGAATGCAGCAAAGTATCATCTCCCTTCACAGCACAAGCACTAGCAACCTTTATGTCTCGTTTGGTTCACGGATTCAAGGAATCAGAAAAGGAAACTTATTTCTTTCCTTTATTTGGTAGCCACAAATTTTGGGAAACATTTTTCTGACATGGAAAAAATAGGAGGGAAAATGGTTCCTCTCATGACTCATGGGATTCATTTTTTCTCCTCATTTTCCAACATTAATTACCAAATATTATGACAAAAGTAGCCTTCATTTATTATCTATTTTATCAATTAACTCTTCATTATAATTATGTTGACATTGGATATTGTTGGAACAATGATATATTTTTTTCTTTCCTTTCCTTTCCTACACCAACCAAACATAGAAACAAAAATTTGATAGAAATTCTACTTTTTTATCCCCATAAAAAATACGTGGAAATTGATTTCCTTTTTCCGTGAACCAAACGAGGCCTTAAAGTCATCGGATCGTTGCCCGGGACGCTGTTGCAAAAGGCCACTAGCTACTTTATGAGACAATCTTATAAGGGGTATTTTTTCTGTATCTACCATGTTGTCGGTGCTCTTCTTATATAGAAGAACCAACACTTGGTTAGTTAATTATGGAAATGAACAATCCACAATTACGAAACTGAATAAACTTGTAATAGTGGAGCAATCAACCAAGTACATAACTCATGCAACCTCAAAATTTGTATAGTCTCAATGTATGTAATAGCCAAAACCTTGTACTCCAGCTTCATGTAATGTCCAACCCTTCGAGTACCTGCCATGTAGTCGCGAGGTGTCTAACGTGGCACAACTCTAAGTCTGATGTGTACGTGCAAATGTGCACATCCATAGTATGCCGTAAAAGTGCTACTTTGTGCCATGTACATTGCTGTCACGTCCCGCTTCCAGAATACTAGGGAAAATACGAGGACGGATATGGCCAGCTACCCCGTACAAGCTATAAAAATGTCGTACGACAGTCGTGACTGTCTAGAAGACATGTGGGTGGACTCTAACAGTCAATGTCGTCAGTCCTAGGGCCGACGTATCCTAGTATCTCAATCCAATAACAAGTTAAATACAAGAGTAAATCATACATGATAGTAAAAAGGCGTCCCAAGATACATTTCATATATGATCATGAAGCTAGTGAGTACAAAATGCGACACTAGCAAATTAAAATATTACATCATTGCTATATCAGCCATGATCCAATATACATAATCATAACGGTTCAAAGTAGTGAACAGACAAAAGAAAAGGGCTAACACGGTGCACTGGCTAAAACCACACAAGTATAAGGATGACAATGGGTGGTACGAAGAAGGAACCCACTCACGAGCTGCGGCTGTTGCCATACGGGTGAGAGCCATCCAGCGGAATGTACGACAGAACACCAAGCAAAACTAGTGGGGTCTGAACCCCAAACAAACTTGTGGGGTCAGAACCCAATCAAACCAGTGGGGTCAGAACCCCAAGCAACAAGTACCACAAAGGAAGCCCAAAGTGAATGACCAAAACTCATAACCACAATAAATACAGCTGCGACTATTGTGCTTTGGGTGAGAGCCATCCAGTGGAAGGTACAACAGAACCCTAAGCAAAATTAGCGGAGTCAGAACCCCAAGCAACAAGTACCACAAAGGAAAGCCAAAGTGAATAACCAAAGCTCATAACCACAGCAAATACAGAAATATGATAAAATAATAAGTACGGGTCCAGACTTGTGCGGTACCAATGCACGCGTCTCGAGAAATAACCAGAAGTAGCATACAATAGCCACAAAATCACTACGGAGCAAGATAGGGCGATGAGCGGTCAAAGGGCATCAGAACTACTCTGGAGCAGGACTACAACCTGTAAACTAAACAAGGACGGAGTTGCAGACTATTACCAAAGCAGGACTTAGCGCTCCAACCACGCACCGAAAATAAAAGCAATTGCAAGCGTAAAGACAAGTCATACAACAGAACACGACCAAGCATTCCTGTGACTTTCTACTTGTAACTAGCTAGGGTTATCACAAGCCTTAATTACTAAAGATGTAAGTGAAAAACTTCGCTACCACCTGCACTACAGGAACTCGGATCAGCAAGGAGCATTTGTGGAACTATGAGAAAACAACACGTGTAATAATATGAGCATTAACATATATAACTGAAAAATACATAACATGTAACAAAACAAGAAGTGCCGCATCACACGAGCTATGGAGGTGACGGGCCCACGTCAATCGGTGTTATCCATGCCTCTATAGCCCTGAGCGATCGAAGTTGCTGGTAGTGCGACTATACTTCCCTTCCAATGCACTATATGAGATTTACTAGTCAATTATCCTACGAGTTCTCTTATCGATTCTCGAGTCGTAGACACTAGAGAATCGACTTAGCATGAGGAGTCATGAGTACGAGCTATTCATGAGTTATCACTTGCAAACTTATCGTATTTCACAACACGCGATACATAGGACAATGCTCACACTTGATTGTCCTATGCCAAAATGCATCAGGGTATCATAGACAAACAGTCCACGATATCGCGTAGGATATGCACTCATGTCAAGTATATATGTGAAGGATACCATATTCTAGCATCTCACAAAAATTACTTCATTATGGTAGGAAATCAAAATAGTTGAAGAAAATATCAAAAAAGGCAAAAGTGGACATTAGGCGCATAGACCAGACAATATGCTCGCATGGCACAAATAGGTGCATGGCAAGAAATTACCAAATGTGTAAATCCATCAAATAGGTGCATAAGGGTAATATGCACATAGGGTGGTCTGGTCTAGGGGGGAATAGGCGCATGAGTAAACTGGCGCATAGCAACCTGGTCATAACCAAGACGTACGCATAGCAACCAACAAGTGCGTAAACAACCATAGGCGAATGGCACCAACAGGGCGCATTAGCAACCATAGGCATATGGCACCAACAGACGCATGATAAGACAAGCATGCGCTTTTAGTCCAGGCGCATAGGGAACCTATTCGCCTAGTAGGCATGCTTTCAGGGGTATGAGGCAGGTTCTATAGCCACTTGGCATTTCTGTTGCATGGCCACCTGCGCATGGAGGGTCGTCTTCTCCAAACAGCAGTAAAAAACCGATGATAAGCTCCAAAAAATCTAAAACTTCAAATGATCATAACTTTCTCAAAATAAATCAAAATCTGGCAAAAAAGTCAAACCTGCACGAAATTGAATTTCCAAAAACATGGGACAACTGGTTTTCAAAAATAACAAGTTTATCTAGATCAATCCCATAAAAAACCATAAAACCCCCCTAACTTTGAATTTAGATCTAGGCCTAAATATCCCTCAAATCCAAAAATATCAAGTAGTAAACTTGTAGAGAATGTAGAGGTGCATAATATAGAACAAAAATAAGTAAAGAAAATCATGGAAACAAAATTTATGGTCACTCCATTAAGCAAGATGCTTGCCTAGGTTGGGGAAGAGGAAGGTGTAAAGAGAGAAATAAATGAGTGAGTGAGGCGAGAGAAATGGTGAGGGTTATATATATATATATATATATATATATATATATATATATATATATATATATATATATATATATATATATATATATATATATATGAGGAAAATGTACCTAAGGTCGACCTTAGGTAAGTTACCTAAGGTCGACCTCATTTTCCTCACTTTACAACATTTTTTTCTTGAATTTTTTTTATGGGATTCATCTACACCTTATTGATTGGCAACATACCAAATTTCAAGAAAAAAAATATTGTTTAGCCCCCTATCTATCCCTTGCAAAATCGACGGTGTAGTAGCAAAGTTTTAGACCGTCGATTTTGCAAGGGATAGATAGGGGGCTAAACAATATTATAATCACTTGAAATTTGTTATTTTGCCAATCAATAAGGTGTAGATGAATCCCATAAAAAAAAATTCAAGAAAAAAATGTTGTAAAGTGAGGAAAATGAGGTCGACCTTAGGTAACTTACCTAAGGTCGACCTTAGGTACATTTATATAATTATATAATTATATAATTATATATATATATATATATATATATATATATATATATATATATATATATATATATATAAAATTAAATTATATATATATATATATATATATATATATATATATATATATATATATATAATTTAATTTTATATATATATATATATATATATATATAAAATTAAATTATATATATATATATATATATATATATATATATATCTATATATATATATATATATAAAATATATATATATATATGTGTGTGTGTGTGTGTGTGTGTGTGTGTGTGTGTGTGTGTGTGTGGTGGGGGAAGGGATTTTTGGCCCTTGGATGAGACAAGTTACCAATCCAAGCCACAAAGAAAATCATGGGTCCAATGGTCCAAGAGTGAACCTGGTCACGAATCCATTCTACATATGAGTCCTAATACGGATCTATTGCAATTGCTAATGGTTACTCTACAAGTTCAGGGTGGTCTCATATTGTATAAAATAAATCCAATGCTCAAAACTCGAAAGCAGAAGTACAAAATACAAATAGAGCTTGATTTATGAGAAAAATTTAGATACCGAAAATTTTATAAATACGAAATCCGGGAAAGAATGTGACAATTGCCCAAGTCCGAGTCCAAGCCCGAGCCCAAGTCTAAGCCTGAGCTAGGCCCCTTCGGCACATAGGCTTTAAGGGAATTTTCGGGATATTTTATCAAATATCCCCATTCATAATATCGAAAGTAGCATATACCCCAATTATTTTCAAAAAATAGCAAATGTTTCCATTCTTTTGTATAGAACGAATAAAATTTTAAGATATACCTCAACTTTATAACCAAATTTTTGGCTGATTTACAAAAGATGAGGACATTTCCTAGTTTTTTAAAATAGTGGGAGTATATGCTGGTTTCTATATTTTAAATGGGGGCATATGCTAAAATATTCCTTAGTTAAATGATGCTAAAAATAATTACGGATGGCATGAGTTGATCCATGTCCATGTACAAAACCACACATTCTACTGAATAACAAGCCATATATATGTATCTTCAACAAATGAAAAACCAAATATTGAAAATGGGTTCGATTTCGGTTTTGAAAATACTAATTTTTTTTTAATTCGGTTTTGGTCCAAAAGCGAAATTCGAATACGAAATTTTAGTTTATATATATATATATAGTTATATGCTATAGGTATATATTAAATATATTTAGGTATATTTAGTTACTATATATATTAACAAAAAAAGCAAATAAACGAGAAATTGAATAAACCAAAAGTCGAATCGATTTAATTCGGTTCGAGTTGATTCGGTTATGTACCATTTCGGTTCGATTTTGATTTTGCTTATTTGATTCTATTCAGTTTTCGATTATTTGAATCGATTTGAATCGAATTAACCGAACGCTCACATCTAATTAGTATAAGGTTTTTTTTTTTTTAATGTGGTATGAGGGTTGTTGGAACGACAAAAATAGATGGAATGTATGGATGGGGAGTCTTCTAATATAGAGTATAGGGACAAATGAGTTATAAGTCTCCAAATGCTCACCCCTAATTAGTTAATGATAAATTTTAGTTTTTCTAAATCATAACTAAGAATGCCAAGCTCGGAAGCACCAACATTCAAAAATATTGTGGACCGTATTGTTAAGCGCAGATCGAAAATGTATCATACACACTACATGCACTCCAAAATATACTAAATCACATAAAAATGTTTATTTTGTTGTATCGTGTCATATCAGTGTTTTCGTACAATAAATGTGTCAAATGTTGTTTTATACTAATTAAGGTAATTAATAATTCAAATAAGTAACCAATAATATACCATATAATATTATTTAGTATATTATAATCAATTAATATAATATTGTTATTTTGTACTTAAATTAAAAATAAGTTAAATAAATAGTATAAATAAATAATAATTATTTAGTATTAGGGTCGCATATAATATTTGATATTAAGATTTAGGTTTCCAAAATGTCAATATTAATGTTTGGATCTCATATTCACTGTTGAAGTTCAAATGTATTACCTTTAGGAGACTTATGGAGATCCAAACTTTAATGTTGAACATTATGGCAAATAATATATGAGACCCTACTACTAAATAACCAAATAAATAATTATCAAGTTTTAGTTAGATAATTACCAAAATTTTGTTGTTCTTGTAATATAGTTTTTATTTCTTTGTCGTATTTATATTTAGACATCCAAATATATTTCACAAATTAAAAAAAACATGAAAGTACATGAAAGTTACACATACATTATTTACATTTATACTTTTTTACTTTCCTCTCACCTTTTTTATTTGCTTACAAGGTGACAACTATCATACATAAAGGCCGTTTCATGTGCAAGCAGGGAACGCACAGCGCCACAAAATTTGTATTGCTCTATAAAATTTAACTTTCGTATATATTATCAATATTTTTTTTAAAAATTTACTTTCTATTTTATAAATTGCAATAACATAATTCTTATAATGTCAAAAAAATACCATATTTTATAGTGGATATAAAAAAATTATTTTCTTAATATTTGTACATATCTCTTTTAGAAGGTTAGAAACGACCACCTCACAGAAGAATTTGACAATTTTTTTTATTTTCCAGAATGTTCCCTTCATTATGACTTATGAGCTATCCGAGAAGACAAATACCAAGGAAGCAAATAGCAGAGGTTGGTATGTGCAAAAAAAAAAAAAAAAAAGAGAAAGAGAGAGCTCTAGATGGTGAAAGGGAGGAAGAAAGGTGGCAAGGGCAAGATGGTAAACGCAATGGCATTTCAGTTATGGGTCGTTCAGCGCATGCAAAAGGGAAAGGGAGAAGACAGGCAACGGACAACAGTACAAACACTTTTCCCCCTCACGCCACACAACATCTTCTGACGTGCTTGATACTGTCCTCTCCCCCTTTTCTTTATTTCCTTCCTTCCTTTCCACCCTAATTATAATATTCATGATATTATTATATATTCTTCATTTATTTAGACAAATTCTAAAGACACATTTCTTTTTATTGAAAATTGCTGAAATATCCACTTTCGGAGTGGATATTTCTGAAACCTCATCCGCAGGATGGATTTTATAAAATATCCAATATTATGTATTTTCACGTTAAATATTTTAAAATTTTCTTTAGATGTTCTGTATTTACAAAATTGTCATTTTGATAATACCATAGCTACCCGTTCGCGCAAATTTGGTCATATATATGTATTTGAATTCACAAACTCAGATTTTGATTGCGATTTTCGTCTTCTTCTTCTTCTTCACGAGAGAGATGAATTCCATTGCTCTCATCTTCAGCAGAAATCTCAAAAATTGCTCGTAGTTCAATGAGCTTTTCTTCAGTCGAACTCCGATCATCGCTCATCATCATCATCATCATCTTCGTGGAGAGATTTAAAGTTTTTCGGCAATTAGGTCCTTTTTAATGGCGTCATTCTGCAACGATTCAACTTCTTTCTGAAGCTCGCTTTTCTCATTCCTGAACTTTTTATTTGTCTTCTCGGTTGTTTGCACTGATATAAAATAAACAACAATAAAAAGTATGATATCAATCAATATATACTTTTAAAAAAAAGGAAAAAAAAGATCATTCTCCGTGATCTTATGTCACCCTCGGATTTCGTTATACGTATTTTGGTATACGTGTACGTATCTCGGACCCGTATTTCGACTTGTCCTGGCTGGCTAGTCTTGGTTTTTTTTTTTTTTTTTTTTTTTTTTTTTTTTTTTTTTTTTTTTTTTTTTGCATTGGCATGGGTTAATTAGCATTTCATGGTTCGTATGGTCTATTTTGGCTTTGGCATGCATCGGGTTCGGTTGGGTTCGGCTTGGTTTGGCTCGGTTTGGGTTAGTATACAAACCCCTACCTACCACCATCCATCATTTATTAACCCAACAACCCTTCTCTCTCCTCATTCATTTCTCATTAACTCCTCTTCTTCTTCCTCATTTCCTTCTCCACCGAACACCCACAGTAGGCAAGTACACCTTACTTCCACTTGAGAACCCATTTTTATTGTTCCATTAGCTTCTTCTCGTGGCCTCAGAATAGTTTAGAATTTGGCATTTTTTACTTGGATGCATGGATTTTCGTAGATCTAGATTTTAGCATGTTTCAAATCTTCATGGTTTTGATCTACTAAACTTGGTTGTTTTCGGAGATTGAGAGTTCCATGAAGTAGGAATTTCGATTTTACGCGAGTTTGGCTTTTGAATAGTTGGATTTCATCAAGTTTTGGCCGAGATGGGGTTTCTTGAGTCCCATGGTTGCATGTCTCGACCCTGGGGAGAAGAAGAAGCCTTTACGCACACGTGTTTACGTGCCCGCGTAGTGTTTTCCCTTTACGCCCACGTCTTTTACGTGCCAGCGTAGTGTTTTCCCTTTACGCACACGTGCTTACGTGCCAGCGTACTCTGTTCTACGCTGAGTTGATCCGAACTCTACGCGGGGGATACTTTCGCTCGCGTGCAGCCCCGCTCGCGTAGAGTCTCGCTCGCGTGCAGCCCCACTCGCGTAGAGTCTCGCTCGCGTGCAGCCCCGCTCGCGTAGGGCTGTCTTTCCTTGTTCTTGCCCGCGTAGAGCTATTTTACGCTCGGGGTCCCTTGGCCTAGCGTAGTCTCGCTAGCGTAAAGACTTTGAGCCCCTTAGCGTACCCCGCTTGTCCTTTATGTTCTTGCACCTTTTGTCATGAACTTGATAATAACGAATTGGTACACGGCATGGTAGAACAAGTAATTTGACGTGACATGACATGGCATGATATGACAAGTAAGCCTGATGGGAACTATTGAATGCTGTTGCGACGGCTAGCATGACATGACAAGAATGAATGGCCTGGACACCGTGGACGATTGTGTTTGCACAAATGAACCAGTATTGTCTTGCATCATGTCTAGGGCATGGACCCCTGAGTACCACGGTCAGGGGTACCTACTGAAACTGATTAAGGCTAAATAACTAGAATAATCCAGTAGTCATGAAGAGATTTTCCAGCTATAGGCAATCCCGTTATCTGGACGTCCCATCATGGGATTTGTAGCCTGCCGTCGAGTAGGACACATTTTCAGCACACTGTCATGTGTTGCACCCTCCAAGCTACTTAAGGGTACATGTGTTTCTTGAACGATGTACCCACATGAACTCAACCCCTAATGTCGTCTGGATAACCTGGATGGTCTGCAGGGCTTGTGACTGTTGGAACATCTCATTGTATCTTGCTAGTAACTAGGCCTGTGATAACCCTAGTTAGATAAAGTATCAAGCCGTACTGATTGCTTGGCCGTGAATGTTGGATGGAGTCTAATCAGTCCAAGCCTTGTCTTGTTCCAGTACCTGGCTACTTCGGAATATAATTGCTTATGCTTACCTTATCAATAACTGATCGGAATAATTTCTCATTCTCTTGATATTTATTGCCCTATTTAGATTTCATGTCTTATTATTACTTTCTTATTTTATGTTCTGATATGTTGGTTTTAGTTCTTAAGTGAAGCCTCCTTTGTGCTTGCTCTTTCTATGATCTGACCCAGCTGGTTTTGTATGGCCAGATACCGGAGCAGCTCCAGAGGATCTCCCTACCTTCCAGCCAGATGGTGACCACCAGGTGTAACCCTGGCAACGAGTGGGTTTTATTTTTGCTCTTCCACTCTATTGTAAAAGTATTCTTTTGAGGCGTTTAGCCGACGAGCACGTGTTAGCTCGATTACACTTTACTTACTGTCCGCCAACGGGCTGTAGCATGATTAACAAATCCTAGGGTTGATCATTTATGACTGAAACTCTTGCTAGTGTTCACATTTTGTATGACTAGCTTCATGATCATCCAAATATGTAATATAGGGAACGCCTTACTATTATATATTTGGTGCTCTGATATCTTGTAACTGCTATTACTTGCTTGAGATTGAGACAATAGGCTTGTTCATGACCATAAGAGACTGATGGCTTGTAGTTAAACCCTCATGTATCTAGACAGCTGTGACCGTATAACGAGGTGGGTTGCACTTCAATATACGTAGCTGGCTGTGTCCGTCCCCGCTCTCCAGTATTCTGGTCCTGGACGTGACACGGTTTAAGTGGTGGCCCATGCAGGTCTTGTGAATCAAGATATGTGAGAGTTTACTGAATAGATGTCTCAATCAGCACTCGTCCTTGATCTCTGCTCGTATCCTCTAAATTCCTAAAATCTTGACCTGATTACATGCTTATATCCTTGATCTGTCCTTGTCCTTCCTTATTGTTTTCTGTGTTGTCTTCTTCAGCGGTATTGCTCCTGGTCCTGCCAATCAGCCGGAAGGAGCTCAATGAGTACCCCCGCAACAAGAGGAGCAAGTTCAGCACTCAGGAGTAGCTTCCCGAGTCATGCTTCCAGGAGGTCCAGAACCCCCAGTACAGCCAGCCCAGCCTGCAAGGCAGGGTAATGAAGTCTTGGTTGGACTCATCAGAGAGTTGATTGCATCACAGGATCGTCGAGGTGATGCATTGTACCAGGCAGTACAAGATGCTATGAACAGACGTGGTCATCAAGGTAACAGTACGGCCAACAACTTCAAGCGCTTGAACCCTTCCTTCTTCGATGGCAGCGAGGATGCTATTGCCGTAGACGCTTGGCTGCAGTACACTGAGGTTATTCTAGAAGTAGCCCGGACCCCAGAAGACAAGAAGGTAGCCATGGTGCACCTGCAGTTATTGGATGTAGCCCGCAGCTGGTGGACGGTGCATGTCGTTAGATTAGTGGTACCCATTGCCTGTACAGTATTCCGTAAGAGATTCCAGACCAAGTACTTTGATGTTGTAGCTCGGTATGATCTACATACGAGGTTTACTAATTTGAAGCATATGGACAGGACGGTCGATGGATATGCGGTCGAGTTTTCCAGGCTTAGTCGGTTTGCTCCCACCTTGGTGGCGACCGAGTTCGACAGAGCTCAGCGGTTCCAGCAGGGACTCCACCTGGAGATTTTATTGGCGGTAGAGCAGTTTGAGCATCAGACTTTCGATGCAGTGCTAAGAGCAGCTAGGAGGCATGAGCATACCTCCCAGAGGATTGTGGACCGGACCGAAAGTTGGAAGCGACCTTATGGGCAGATGAACCAGTCTTCAGCACCAGCCCCGGCAGCTAGGGCTTTGACCATTGGAGCTCCGAGGCGGGCGGCTTCCGTTACGTCGACTCAGCATTCGACCCCGGCATATCCCTAGCAGCAGCAGCAGAAGCAGTCTTCCGCAATGGGTTGCACTCATTGTGGGAAGCCAGGGCACGCGGTATCAGAATGTCGCAGAGCACAGGGTTTGTGCTTGGTTTATGGGACACCGGACCACAGGATTGGGAACTGCCCAAATAGGGGGAGTTCATCTTCTTCAACCTTTTCTAGTCCCTCGGTTAGGGGGCCAGTCCCAGTACCAGTCCAACAGCAGCAACAGTACCCATTTTCGAGGCCCTTGCCACCTCAGGCCTAAGCATTTCAGCAGCAGAACCCCCAGCAGTATGCACAAGTCCAAGCTCAGATCCAGAACCGCTAGAGAGGTTTCCAGCAGAGGGGACCAGCACCCGGAGGGCAAGGCCAAGTGATGGCTTTGACCATGGAGGAGGAGTTAGCATCAGGTGAGGTAGTGACAGGTACTATTCTCGTCAACTCCTTTCCAGCATCATCGTTGTTTGATTCTGGTGCATCACATTCATTTATGTCTGTACGATTCGCGACACGGATAGGACTGGAGCCCGAGTCGTTATCAGTAAGACTCAATATACTTACTGGTAACGGACTTGTGGGAGTAGATAGAGTGTTTTTCTCTTGTCGGATCGTAGTTAGCGGTAGAGAGTTTTCTGCTAGGTTGATAGAATTCTCGATGGCCGATTATGACGTGGTCTTGGGGATGGATTGGTTGAGGGACCAGTATGCTAGAATAGATTGCCATATCGGCAAGATTATTTTTAGTATTTTTGGTGAGCCAGAATTTTTATTTTTCTGAGGCGGAGTAGAACCTTCACCTCCAGTATTTCGGATGGCAGTTGAAGCGACAGTTCGATTTCCCAAAGTTATAGAAGAGTTTCCCGATGTTTTTCCCGAGGAGCTTCTAGGTATGCCACCAGAGAGAGATCGAGTTCACCATAGACTTGATCCCCGGAATAGCACCAGTGTCAGAGAGAGTCTACCGGATGGCACCGTCAGAATTGGAGATCTTGTATAAGATGATTGAAGAACTCAGGACCAAGGGATTCATCCGTGCTAGTGGATCACCTTGGAGAGCCCGATGCTTCTTGTGAAAAAGAAGGATGGTACGTCCAGATTATGTGTTGACTATCGTACCTTGAACTCAGTGACAATCAAGAACAGATACCCTCTCCCGAGGATAGATGACTTGTTTGATCAACTCAAAGGGGCGCCCGTATTTTCGAAGATTGACTTGCGGTCAGGATACCACCAGATCAGAGTTAGAGAGCAGGACATCCCGAAGACGGCATTTAGATCCATGTATGGGCATTGAGAGTTCCTTGTTATGCTATTTGGAGCAACCAATGCGCCGACTGTATTCATGGACCTCATGAATCGTGTCTTTATGCCTTATTTGGATCAGTTCGTGATTGTGTTCATAGACGACATCCTGGTCTACAGCAAGAGTAAAGCGGAGCATGAGCAGCATCTCAGAGTGGTCCTCAAGATTCTCCGAGAACACCAGTTGTATGTGAAGTTCAGTAAATGCGAGTTCTGGCTCGATCGCATTTCACACTTGGGTCATATCATCACCAGAGGTGGAATAGAAGTGGATCCCCAGAAGATCGTGGCTATTGAGACGTGGCCGGTACCCAGCACAGTTGCAGAAGTTCACAGTTTTCTTGGCTTGGCCGGCTACTACCGGCGATTTGTTTCAGACTTTGTACGAATTTTGGCACCTATGACCTAGTTGACACGCAAGGATGTGCAGTTTGCTTGGCCATCAGAATGTCAGGATTCTTTTGAGAAGTTGAAGCGAGGCTTGATGACGGCACCCATTCTCTCGCTTCCAGATGGGACCTAGGGATTCTCAGTGTATTGTGATGCTTCAAGAAGAGGTTTAGGATGTGTTTTGATGCAGCATGGGAAGGTAATAGCTTATACGTCACGTCAACTTCGTGATCATGAGAGAAATTACCCGACCCATGACTTGGAGCTGGCAGCAGTAGTGTTTGCACTTAAGCTTTGGAGACACTACTTGTACGGAGATAGGGTAGAGATTTTTATCGACCACAAGAGCCTAAAGTATGTGTTTACTCAGAAGGATCTCAACATGCGTCAGAGGAGATGGCTAGAGCTACTTGTGGATTATGACATCAACCTGCAGTATCATCCTGAGAAGGCCAACGTTGTTGCAGATGCATTGAGCAGAAGAGCCGAAGTTTATTTTCTAACAGCACAACCAGAGTTGTCAGCAGATCTTTAGAAGATGGGTATAGAAGTTGTCCTTCCTACCAATGTGGCATTGATGGCCAGTATGCAAGTTCAGTCCAGTATAGTTGAGAGGATCAAGTTAGCTCAGTCAACAGATTCTAAGCTTCAGCGGTTTATGACAGAATGTACAGCAGGACGAAGACCAGAGTTATGTATCCATGAGGACGGTACACTTCGACATGGGAGACGTCTTTGTGTACCTAGCGGTGATGTCAGACAGGATATCATGGCAGAAGCCTACAGTTCTCAGTATTCGATTCATCCGGGCGGTACAAAGATGTATCGTGATATCCGGCAGCATTTTTGGTGGAATGGCATGAAGAGGAAGATAGCCTGGTTTGTCTCTCGATGTTTAGTTTGCCAACAAGTTAAAGCTGAACATCAGAGACCGACTGGACTTCTTCAACCCTTACCGATCTCAGAATGGAAATGGGAGCACATTACTATGGATTTTATAACTGGATTAACTAGATCCCCAGCTGGGAGAGATGCTATCTGGGTTAGAGTCGACAGACTCACCAAGGTAGCTCATTTTCTTCCTTTCAGGGTTGGTCAGTCGACGAATCAGCTTGCAGAGATGTACCTCAGGCAGATAGTCAGGTTGCATGGAGTACCAGTCAATATTATATCCGACAGAGATTCAAGGTTCACATCGCACTTTTGGCGGAGTCTTCAGAAAAGTTTGGAGACTCGTCTCAAGTTCAGTTCAGCTTATCATCCGCAGACAGATGGTCAGTCAGAATGCACGATCCAGACTCTTGAAAATATGTTGCGGCCATGTACACTCGACTTCGGTGGTTCATGGAAAGATCACCTGCACCTCGTGGAGTTTGTTGGCCCATTGGTCATATGGTCAACCTGATTTTAATAATTGATTAAACTCTGTCTGGATATACAAAGCTAGTCGGGACATCTCGGTCTCTTGAACATGATCAAGAATGGCTATCCACTGAATTCAAGACCGAAGATCTGTTTGCCTACTCGAGTCTGTAATTCCTTATGCAATGTATTTTTTATTTTATTTGAGTCTAGGAATATGTTGTACACCGAGTCGTACTGGCAAATAGGCTACCCTTAAATGAGTTCAAAATGTTTTTAAAATGTCCTTTCAAAAAGGTTTACAAAAAGATTTTCAAAAAGGTTTTCAAAAATCACCAAAAAACTTTTTAAAACCCTAACTAAACCCTGACTAAACCCTGACAGAACTCGGACCGAGTTCGGCCAGAGTTCGGTTGGTGGCCGTTGTGATTTTGAATCCTTGTTACTTGGTCCTCCTGCAGTTACGAATTTAACCGAGATTTGCTCATAGAGTTCTGTCCGAATTCTGCCCGAATTCTGTCAGAAGTCTGCCTTTGGAATTCCTATAAATAGAGAAGGATTTCGATCATTTCAACTCACTCATTCACTTTCAATCTTCTCTCTATCTAAAGCTTTCAGTCTTCCAAAGAGTTTTCTAGAGCTTTCAATTTCAGATCCCAAGCCAATTACAATCCTCTAGTCGATTTGCCAGTGCGGTACGGTCTAGAAGTTTCTGAGAGATTGTAATCAGAAGGCTTGATTGAAGAATACCTCTTCACATTTGAAGTTGGACGAGTTCTTCGTATCAAAGCTCGCGTTGTAGAAGTTGCAAGGACTTCGCAAGAAAACTTGCAGTTTTTCCAATAGTGGATTCAACTGGTAGCAAGAGTTCTACTGACTGGATTAGTCCTCAACAGAGGAAAACCAGTATACATCGCTGTCTTTGCGTTTTCTCTCTTAACTCTGCCTTTACTTTATTTTAGTTGTGATTAATATTCTGTGATTGTGCTGCTAACATTTTTAATTAGCATTATTCCGCTGCCAACTCTATTCACCCCCCCTGTAGAGTATTACGCTTTACTATTTCATTCCTACAATTGGTATCAGAGCAGGTACTGCAACTAGAGGTATTATATTCTGATCCCAATTCACTACACCAAACTATGCAATTTGTAACACATTATTTTTTATATTCGTAACGGTTATTATTGTTACAAATTTGTAACTGTAATTACCGTGATAATATTAGATAACCGTTACTAAAATATTACTTTTTACATATTTTATTACTATTAATAATATAAATTAATAATAGAAACACCAAAACCTATTCCCAGGTCCTATTTTTTCCCGCACCCTCTCTCTTCCTTCCCTCCTCCTTCTTCCACCAAGAGAACTGAATCCCAAAACCCTAATCCCTAGAAAGCTTAAAATTCTTCAATTTTCTTCTCTCTTCCCTATCGCTATGGTTCTCGAGGTCAGCATTCTCTTCATCTCAAATTAGGGGTTTTTTTTAATGAACATCAGATTTCTTCTGTCTCTCTCTCTCTCTTTAACCACCACCATTCCCTCACCCGCTTCCAAGCACAGGTCGACGCCGTCAATCTCATATGCGGGGCCGAAATCCATGTATTTTAGTAGCAAGCCAGTAATTAGGGTTTTCCAATTTTCTATGGTAACATTTTTCATAATTCCTAAGAATTGGGATATAATGATGTTATTTTTGAATTTTTTTCTCTTGATTGACAGTCATACCCGGAGAACAAGGTCGACATACTAAGATGACGGGCAAGGTGGTATGCGTCCTCGTCACCCCCACCAACGATCTCGGAAAAATAGTTCTCTCCAAATTCTTTTTCTTAATATTATTGGCTATGTTACATGGTACTTATTTCCAAATTATTTTTCTTAAAATTATTCGCTATTTTGGAGTGTCATTCTGTACATACACCATTTTAGTGGCCGTTCTTCATAGGTTATTAGTCAAATAATGAATCTTCTGGAAAATATTTGGTAGGAATTTGGAAAAAGTAAAAAGGGCAACAATATGGAAATGTTCCGTAAAAATCAAGTACAAGTGGTGGTACCATATAGACACGGGAACAAGGGATTAATTTTGGTGTCTAGTGTACTTTTATTTTCTACACAGACACCCCATCGATGTTCTTAGTATCAGTGCTTTCTAGTTTACTAGTTTAATATTAAATTTTGTGGAAAATAATTCGGTAGAAATTTGGAAAGCAATATTAGCAACATATTGGGAATGTTACTTGAAAATCAAGTGCAAGAGGTGGGGCAATAACTTATGATCTAATTTGGGAACGCAGTTTGATGAAAATGAGGTAGGTTCATATCGGAGTTTCAAAACTCTGATAATGGATATGATGAAACTTTATTGGGAAAAATTGGATTTGTGTTTAAGTTAGGGGACATTTAGGAGAAGTAGACTTTTTATTTCTATCAAAATAGATAAGAAAGTGGAGTTTTGCAAATTCAATCAGACTGGATCTTCGTTGACTCTGGTTTGTTGGATATTACGAAGGATTAGTTCATCGACACATTAAGGGAACCTAAGGCTACAAATAAGAAAGCAAAAGTCTCTTATTTTCAGCTATTAATAAGAAATCGAAGAGTGGCAAACCAAGTTTATTTCCTTTGCAGGAAGAGTGACTCTTTATCACTTCAGTCTTAACCTCCATATCTATCATAATATATTTGTTTTATCAGTTCCATTCACTATCATTCGTGACACTGATATAATTTTTGCTAATTTTCTTTGGAAAACTGGCTCTACCACAACCACTAATGGAAGAAATCTTGCAGACCTGTTCTTAAAAGGTGGCCTTGGCAACAAGTTATGGAATCCTTACATGCCAAGTTGAGTTGGAACTTTATGCAAAGAAAATCCCTATGGGCTAGATACATGCACTCTGCCTATGGAAATTCTGTATATCAGCCTTATAAGTGCTCTTGTGAGAAGTCTCACTGTTGGATCAGCATGATGGAGCAATTTCCCATTGTAACTCAGCATGCTAGATGGATCATAGGGATTGGTGCGTCAACTTTTCCAGACTCTTGGTGTCAGGATATTCTACAGCCTTCTGAGGATGATGATCCTATGCTTTCAGTGAAAGAAGTTCTTCTTAACTCATATTTGTATCAGTCTTATGATTCGAAATATTCCTCAAGCTGCAGCTGTAACTATAGCATCAGTCAGGCTCTCTTCTACTACTGATAAACTGGTAAGGGTTCTTACTAATGATAGAGAATTCTCTTCCTCCTTTTTCTTCTCTTTTTATTCAATACAAAAATATGAATCCAGCTGGTTGCTGGTGGTGTTCTGCACCACAAAACAAACCAGCTATCCATCAAAATTAGGATTAGTATCAATTTAGTATGAGGGGAAATCCTATGTGTCAGTATCCAATGGATACAAGGAAAATCTACATGTCAGAGTCGATCTGATGGGTCACATGCCAGTACTAATTATCTGATACCCAGGGCTTTTGGTACAAAAAGATTTTGATATCCAGCCACCTACTCTATAGTTTAGGCATGCTATTGGAGTGATACTTGGTATCATTTAATGTGTCAGTGTACAATGCTGGTATCTGAGTACATTTGGTACACTTACCAAACAACATACATGTGTAACCGTGCCCAAATTTGTTACGTTTAGCAAATGTAATTTAGGATACCACATCTCTCTGTGCTTACCTACAACCCTTAGGTAAGGCTTTAATGTGAAATAGGTACCCTGGTCTATGAGTTACACTCTTACACTCATCTGCCTCTGTATGGCTGTGCACCATCTCTCCCATACTCTGACAACTCGCAAAACCAACTTCCTAGCATTTACATATATGAGTTCCATTGGTTTCCTGAACCTAAAATTCACATCGATACACAAGCCACCTGTTACGACCTCTACCTATTGATTCCTCCCAAGCATTAAATTGAGCATCTATCAATGACAATAATTTGGAATCTAAAGTAGACTGGTTTACCTTTTCGAGTCGAGAGCACACACTACTCCCTCAACTTCCTCCTTCCTTGGTTCTTCCTGTGGCCAGAGAAGGTTTGAGATACCAGTTATTGCTAGGGTTATAGAGATGGGGGTCGGCTACCATCCCTCATAGATATACAACTGTGTATGGATATGATTTTAGATGGTGTACGTTGATTTGGACTGAGATTTGGGTTGAGATTTGGATTGACCTCTTGAAGAAGTCTTCTATCTGAACTCTGAAGTTTGAATATCGGATTCTATCCATATGAGGCCAGCCAAAAGAGCTTTGGAAGCTTGACATTTACACTAAGGCCCCCAAAGAGTTAAAATTTGCTAAAGCTCTAATCTATTCATGCTAGCATATGTATAGATTGGATTTTTATATATTAAAAATCAGAAATCACTCCAAAACACTAAAAAAAATGGGCTCTAAGGGTTTACAAAAGGACACACAAAACAGTTTCCACACGCATGAGGCAACTACAAGGAACTCTTCCATTTTGTCGAAGAATGACAACTACAAAGATTTAGAACCTGTTACATCGAATAATGGCAATAAGATATTTCCCGAGAAAATCAAGCCTGGAGATCAAAACTTGAGTGCAACTGTTTCACAGAAAGTACACATTGACGACCACAGGATCAAGAGCATAAAGCACAACCCTGTTCGTGTAGAGAAAATGTAATCATGATTGGTTCTCTCGTTCTCCCTCTTGGAAATGGTAATGAGCAATACAGTGAGGAAAAATGCAATCACAATTGGTTCTATCTTGCAGAGGATTTCCTTGCACAGAGTAACTCCCACTCTCCTCCCTTCTTAAACCTTCTGCCAACAGTTTTTATTTATATATGATGAGTTACGTATCGAACCTTCAACGGCAATTCACATTTTGTTACAATTTGTTGCAGGATGGAAGGGTGCTATGGAAGCTCAGCATGTGAAGCTAGTCTTGTCTCCTGAAGCTAAAAATATTCCTAAAGATGATTGATAAGTAGTTGGTCCTCTTTCTGGGTTGCAATAGTTTCTGATAAGTAGTTGATGATCTTTTTGCTGAAGGTCATCCTGAAGACAAATGATAACTAGTTTATTACAATAGTTTTTATAGTTTAAGTTATCAAACTGTACTGCCACCAGTATAGGATTTTTAGGAGGGACCATTTTCTTCTTCTTCTTTTTATCGAAGGTACTTCTATGTTTGTTAAAGTGCCGTTTTTGGTAAGTGCCTTAATCTCTCTTCTGGTGTTTACTCATTTTACAATGCATGTTTTATAGATCAATCGATGTCATTTTACAATGCCTCATGTATTTGTTATATCGTCATTGAGGCATTTGCTTATTCACTTTGGTAACTTCGTTAGGGTGCAGCCGGTGTGTAATTGGAGACCTGCAAGTGTTGCAGCCCAGTTCTGTTGTATGCACGCTGATTATAGCAAATCAAATTTGAGATATTCTCTGTTTTTGTATCCAAAATAAGACGACAGATGATAATACCAAATAATTGGAGAAAAAGAACACATCCATGTGAGAGCAAGAAGAGGACAAGCAACTAACAGCCACAGCCTTGTAGAGAGGATATGCAATGTTCTTAAATCTCATAATTATTTTAATGGATAGATTTACTCTTTGATTTTGTTAGGTGAAGTCTAACTTTGATTTAATTTGTCTTTGGAATCTTTAATTCTCCATTCTTTCCATCTGAGCTCTAGTCCTACATTCAATGATGGTGTGGCAGTTCAGTTGGAGCCATTTGTCGAGTGTGATGGATCAAATTTACATCTGAGCCTCTCACTTGCTTTCATGATGGAAGTACTTATGGACCTTCATGCTTAGGCAACAGGTATGTGATTTTAGTTTCTATAGTAGATGTCTATGAAAAGTCTAATTTGCAATTAAATACCTTGAATTCCTCCCAGTTTTCAAGTTACTACCTAAATTTATAGAATTTACAACTATATTATAGGGTATAGTTGTTAATTATAATATTATAGGGTAGCAACTTGTTAATTATAGTATTTTAGTTCAACAACTTATAAATTGGGGCAAAATTTCATGATATTTAGTTGTAAATTAGCCTTGTGAAATCAAATCCAGTTTTAATTATATATTTTTGCATTTGTTTCATAAATAATTATATTGTGCCGTCTCTTAGTGAGAATCTATATTGTTGACTGGAATAGGTTTGATGTCAAAAATAGAAAACCATGAGTCTAATTTAAGCTAAAATGTTTAGGTTTGAAGTATCCTCATATGCACACACATACTAATGCATCCTTGTCTGATGTTTCAGGTATTCTCAAATAGATAGCTATTGATCTACATGGAAGATGTGACAATCAGGTACGAGAATGTTGGATCTTAGAATTTAGTCGTAAGTTTAAACAATTTGTTTCAAGTTAGAGTAGTAAAACAATTAGAACCAGATTTGGAAGAGCCTTATCCATATGATGTTAAGAAAAGGAGTTCGCCTAGTACATGACAGAGTAAACATGGTTTATCTGGAAAATAATCAAGACCAGGTTTCGAATTTGCAGATTGGTTATTTTTGAACCATCCAATCTGCAAAGGTTTATGAACTGGGGCAGTTCCTATCAGATTCTTGTGATCCAAAGTTGAACGATGGGCTCTATGATAGGAGGATGTCTATAGGTTAGTGGATTTAAGAAGTAGTAACATCTGTATGGGGAGAGAAACTCTATATTACATGCCAAAAGATTTGATCTTAACTAATTAGTGAGAAGTGATTAGAGGAACATTTAGTTATGTAATGTATATGTAATTACTGAAGATCAGTAAGGTACCAATTAAGTTTGCAAGAATCATGGAAAAGCTGAATTCAAAGCTCTACCTCCAAAATTGCTACATGTTAAGGAGAACAGGCCGAGGAAGAAGGCTCAGCTGCTGAACCAGGAGAACCAAGCACTCTTGTCTGAACTGAAGAAGAAGCTCAAATCGAATATCCCCAAGTCCACCAGTGTTGAACCCATCTCTAACAACTCCAAGTCCAATATCAGTCCATGTTACAGCAGCAAGCACTAATTAATTATCAACATAGTTATCAAGTTCTAATTATGTTGGAAATGTTGGACGTTTGTGAGAAATGTACTTTATAGTGGCTGGCTGCCCTCGGATTATTGTGAAATGTCTATTCATGGAACTTAAATATTTTATGCTATTGAACTTATATGGTTTTTTGTTGTGCATGTAAAATCAACTTTTGTTGAATTTAAATTTTGTTGTTGAACTTATATATTGTTGAACTTATAATGTTGATTGGAATGTGGTTTAATTATTTGTTATTGGGAAGGTGGTTGAATACATGTGCATGAAAAATATATTCAAATTATATTTTTTTCCCAAAAAAATGACTTTTGTAACGTTTATAACCATTACAAAAGTAGAAAATTAGTAATGGAATAGTCCATTTTTGTAACGGTTGTTACCGTTACGAAGGTAAATTTTGTAACGGTTATTACCGTGACGACAACCGTTACAAAAATTAGCCACGGTCAATTCGTCACGGTTATTACCGTTACGAAAATTATTTGTCAGGGTAATAACCGTTGGCAATCGTCTCTTTTGGTGTAGTGATATTGTTCCTACAATTGGTATCAGAGCGGGTGTTACAGGTAAAGCAAAGTTAACAGTGCAATTATTTATTCATTTTTATTAACTGTTATATAAATCACAGCACAACACATGGCAACTGTGAAATTTACAAGTGAAGGCCAGGCCACAAACAGACCCCCACTGTTTGATGGTACGAACTATACCTATTGGAAAACACGGATGAGTTTCTTCTTGAAATCACTTGACTTTGATTTATGGTCCATTGTTCTTGATGGCTATCAAAAGCCACCTCGTATAAATGTTGATGGAGTTTTAGTTGAAAACCCCCATAGCAGATATACAGTGGAAGAAAAAAAAGGCCCAGTCTTGACGCACGTGCCATTAATGCTCTTTTTTGTGCTTTAGACAGAACTGAATTTAATAGGGTGTCTATCTGCACAACGGCTAATGAAGTGTGGAAGCTACTTGAAGTCACACATGAAGGCACGACTTAAGTCAAAGAATCTAAAGTCAACAGACTTACTCAAGAGTACAAGGCGTTCAAGATGAAGCCCAACGAAACAGTTACACAAATGTTCGAGAGATTCTTGGATATTGTAAATCCTTTGTCCTCCTTAGGCAAAGATTACAGTAACCATGAAAAGATTCGCAAACTCCTGCGAGCTCTCACCAAGAACTGGATTCCGAAGGCTACTGCTATTATTGAAGGAAACGACCTCACTACGATGACACTCGAAGTATTCATGGGTAAGCTACTCACTCATGAACTGGAGCTACAAGATTTTGAAGAGCCTGCACCAAAGGAGAAGACGATCGCTTTCAAGGCTCAGCACAGAAAAGCTGCTGAAGGTGATTCAGACAGCAGTGGATCTGACGCTGAAGATCAAGCACTCCAAGCAAGGAAGTTCAGAAGATTCATGAGACATGAGAAGAGAGTCAAAGAGAACAACAACAACAACTGGTATCAAGAAGATGCTGTCTGCTATGGTTGCAAGAAGAAGGGACATATGAAGAAGGATTGTCCTACAAACTCATCATCAAGCAAGAAGAGAAACAGGTATGAAAAAGGGAACCTGAAGAAATCAACATCTAGGAGATATGCCAATACCAGCATATGGCATGAAAGTGAAGCCAACGACTCAGAAGACGAACAATCAGAAGACGCTGCAAACGTATGCTTTATGGCATCCGATCAGGTACCTACTGAACCTGTCGTTGATACTTATGATGACTTCACCTTTGAGCAATTAGGAGATGCCTTCAGTGACCTGATGACTGATTACAGGAAACTGCGTAGCAAGTATCAGACCTCTAAGAAGGTACTCAAAGAGTACAAAGGTGAAATAGGTAGACTTACCGACCTACTAGCTGAGGTTAGAAATAATGTTAGTGAGTCTGGTGAGCTTTCTTCAACAAAGCTCTTATTACACGAGACTACCAAGTCAACTGAAGAGAAAGACAAAATTATTGACCAACTCAAGGAAGAACTTTCTATAGAGAAGAAAAGTCTTCGATGTGCACAAATCAGAATGGAATCACTCACTTCTGATTATACTAAGTTGTATGACACTTCCAAAAGATTGGAAATTAGGTTAGGAAAACAGCCTGAGCCTGCTGCTTCCTACCCTAACACGTGTCACTTACCGAAAAATCAAAACATTCCCAAGCCAAACACTGTCAGACCTAACCCTATCAAACCTTTACCCCAAAAGGTTAAGCCCAAACAAGATTATAGGTATGCTTTCTTCTATACTAGAAAACCCAAACCTACCAACCATGCACACCACTCAGCTTTCAACACTCGACATGCACAATGTCATTATTGTGGCCTCATTGGTCATATTTCATCTGCATGTAGAATGAGAAAGCTTGTTGATTTAAACATTTATGCATGGATACCAAAAGCTAACAATTCAGGACCCTACAAGAAATGGGTACCAAAAGTTTCATCTGCAAACTGTTTTGTAGGTGGAACACCCTTCACATGCTAGAAGAAAATGGATCCTCGACAGCGGTTACTCACGGCATATGACCGGTGACGCTACCCTATTTGCAACACTGTCGAAGAAAAAGAAGGAAGGCTATGTCTCCTTCGGTAATAACTTGAAAGGGTATATTATTGGTATCGGTGATGTTGGTAAGTCTCCCTATCCTGTGATTAAGGATGTCTGTCTGGTTACCGAGTTGAAACATAATCTACTCAGCATAAGTCATCTAGCTGATCATGGTTATGGCATCAACTTTGGCAAAGACAAATATACTATAGTTGATAGCTCAACTGGTAGTACTATCTTTGAAGGTATCAGGGAAGACAATATATATGTTTTCTATTTGTTAGAAGAAACTAACATTTCAGGTAGATGCTTAATGGCCAAGAGTGATGAGAGTCATCTGTGGCATATGAGACTCGGTCACGCTAATATGGATACGATCTCAAAATTATCCACAAAGAAGCTAGTACGCGGTTTACCGGACATTACATTCAAGAAGGATTCGGTATGCAGCCAATGTGAAAAGAACAAAGCTACCAGATCTACATTCAAGTCAGTAAACGCAGTATGTACTACTAGACCTCTACAATTGCTTCATATGGACTTATTTGGTCCTAGCAGAGTTGCTAGCCTCGGAGGTAAGCTTTATGCTTTCGTAATTGTAGATGATTTCTCTAGATACACGTGGGTATACTTCTTGACACGCAAGAATGATGCATTATCCGAATTTGTCGCCTTTTGCAAGAAATTACAGAATGAAAAAGGTTACATGATCACTCGAATCAGAAGTGATCATGGAGGCGAATTCGAGAATGCTGATTTTGAGCAATTTTGTGACACATACGGTTTTGTACACGTGTTCTCCTGCCCTAGGACTCCACAACAAAATGGAGTTGTGGAACGTAAGAACAGAACTCTAACCGAAATGGCCAGAGTAATGTTAAACCAGTTTTGTCTACCCAAATATTTCTGGGCTGAAGCTGTCAATACAGCTTGCTTTGTTCTCAATAGAGTTCTAATTCGACCCAAATCGAAGAAGACTCCATTTGAGTTATGGTTTGATAGAATTCCATCTGTTTCATACTTTAGAATATTTGGTTGTAAATATTTTATTCTTAATACAAAAGACAATTTAAGGAAATTTGATGAAAAGGCCGATGAAGGTATATTTTTAGGTTATGCGGCCAAGAGCAAAGGATACAGAGTCTTCAACAAACGAACCATGATCATCGAAGAGTCAATCAACGTCACTTTTGATGAACTAAATCAAATGACTATCGATGGCAGTGATGAAGATCTGACTGCATCAAGCTCAACATCAGCTGATCCTCAACCAAGCTCTGCACTAGCTGAACCTCCTAGAGAAGATCTAGGAACCAGCTATCTTCAGAATCTACCGAAAAGGTTGAAATTTACAGCTGATCATCCAAAAGATTTGGTAATTGGTGATATTACCAAAGGAATAAGTACTCGTACATCCAGTAGAGATATTGTTTCTAGTGTTGCATTTATTTTACAGCTAGAACCCAAAACTATTGATGAAGCATGTAGTGATAGTTTTTGGATAGATGCTATGCAAGAGGAATTAAATCAATTTGAACGGAATCAAGTTTGGGAACTTGTTTCCAGGCCTATTGATCATCCGGTCATTGGTACTCGTTGGGTATTCCGAAATAAACTAAATGAGAATGGTTTAGTGACTCGTAATAAGGCTCGACTCGTAGCTCAAGGATACAATCAAGAAGAAGGTATCGACTACGATGAGACTTATGCCCCAGTTGCGAGATTAGAATCCATTCGCATGTTATGTGTATTTGCATGTTTTCATGATTTCAAACTATTTCAAATGGATGTCAAGAGTGCTTTTTTTAAATGGTTTTATAAAAGAAGAAGTTTTTGTAGCACAACCTCCAGGTTTTACGGATTTCAAAAACCCTGATCATGTTTTCAAGTTGAAGAAAGCCTTATACGGTTTAAAATAAGCCCCTCGTGCTTGGTATGATCGTCTAAGCTCTTTTCTACTTGACAACGGTTTTTCAAAAGGCAAGGTTGACACTACACTATTTATTAAGTCTTTTAATGGCAAACTTCTTTTAATTCAAATCTATGTTGATGATATTATATTTGGATCTACTGATGAATCTCTTTGTCAAGAATTTTCTAAGTGTATGCAGAATGAGTTTGAGATGAGCATGATGGGAGAGCTGAAATTCTTTCTCGGATTGTAAATCAAACAAACTGATAATGGGACATTTATAAATCAAGCCAAGTACACAAAAGACCTGCTAAAGAAGTTTGATCTGGACAATGTCAAACCTATTGGCACTCCAATGGCAACTTCAACAAAGCTTGATTCAGATGAACAAGGCAAGCCAGTCGACACACGTAAGTATCGAGGTATGATTGATAGTTTACTTTATTTAACTGCTAGTCGTCCAGATATAATATTTAGTATTTTCCTGTGTGCACGTTTTTAAGCTAATCCAAAGGAATCACATCTGTCCGCAGTTAAGCGTATCTTTCGATACCTTAAGGGCACTTCTTCTGTTGGCTTGTGGTATCCCAAAACTAAGTCCTTTGACCTTATTGGTTATTCAGATGCAGATTTTACTGGATGCAAAGTTGATAGAAAAAGTACCAGTGGCACATGTCATTTCTTAGGTAAGACTTTAGTCTCATGGTTTAGTAAAAAGCAAAATTCTGTAGCCCTATCAACAACAGAGGCTGAGTATATCGCCGTAGGACGTTGTTGTGCTCAGATTTTGTGGATGAAACAAACCCTAGAAGACTATGATTTATTTTACACACATATTCCCATTTTCTGTGATAACACGAGCACTATTAATTTGACTAAGAATCCAGTATGTCACTCTCGTACTAAACATATCGAGATTCGATATCACTTTCTTAGAGATCATCATCAAAATGGAGATATAAACCTTGTGTACATAGATACTGAAAATCAACTAGCTGACATCTTCACTAAACCTCTAGCGGAAGATCGTTTCAATTATTTACATCGAGAATTAGGAATTTTGGACGTCAATAATATTAATTAATTTTGTTTTATGATTATATATCATAACACAAAAACTGTGTTAGAGACAAGCCAATAAAGAGTCTGTCTGTCACCATAACTACGGTTGAAGCGAAGCGGTACTTAAGAGTTCCCCGGTGAACCTCCGCCAGCTGGGACAGTACTTCTACAGCTAATCTAAAACAGTCGTTGTGTAACGATATTTAATCTATAAAATAATATTAATTATGTTAATTGATGTTGAAATGACTAATCTTTGAATTAAATATTTAAAATGAGACAATGAAAAAGAATGGCAAAAATCAACTATAAAGAACCCTAGACGAATTCGGCCAGAGCTCTGACCGAATTCGGCCCGAGTTCGGTTAAGGGTATCAGGTTATATATACAGAACCCGAGAAGCCTTTCTTCTTTATTGCTTCCAAACTAAATCACAACAGCAGCAGCAACCGCGAAGGAGCCCCGAACCCTAGCTTTTCACCACCTTCATTCTTCCAATCCAAGTGGTGAATTCAATCCAAAATTTGGATTCGTGCGGAGTTCGTCGTTCTCTTCGACATACTTTGATTTCGGGAGGTATAACTCCATCTTTGTCCACTTTTCAATTAGTGTATTTTTTTACTTCAATTTGCACAAATGGCACCCAAATTCAATCCTTCAAAGAGGAAGAAGACGAACCCTAGTGAGGAAGGGTCATCTTCGCATCCGCATACGGATTCCCTCTTCTCGTCGGTCCAAACGAGCGACGGCGCGTTCGACGGGTTTTTCTTTCAAACCCTAGACCAAGCCCTACTGTGGTATGGAGACTTCTCCATGAGATCCATATGCACAGGCGCTCCAGTCAAATGGACTGTATTTTCTGATCATCGTCATTTCTTTGAGGCATTAGGGTTGTATCTTTTTGTTAAAATCTGCTTCCCTATAGCAACTAATGCCATTAGATTATTTTATTGCAATCTTATATTAAACACTTTTGATGTGAGCACTCGTGTTGGAGGTATTGATATTAATTTTAATGATGACCTCTTAACGGAGATCCTTGGTATCCCTAACGAAGGTGAACCGCTAGTTGATATGACTGAATTTGATTTCCCCGAAGGCACGACACTCGCCAGTTTCAAAGCGGAACTCTGTGCACCTGATAGAGTACGCTCTGGAAAGTTTAAGGCTAACAACCTGAACTTGTTTAACTATGAATTGCATCGCATCATCTATTCCACTATCCTTCCAAAATCCACTTCAAAGGATGATGTGACTTCTTTTGAGCTGTCCGCCATGTACCACATTCTTAAGGGGATTCCATTTTCTGCCCCTAAGACCATGATTCAGATGATGGGTCGTTGTCGTGCAAGAGATAGAAATCTCTCTTACGCGATGATTCTCCCACGCATCTTTCAGCGCTTCGATATCGATCTGTCGACTTATACTCAGGACCCTGAGCCCAAGTTTCTTCAGTTATCTCGTCGTAGCATGACTGCTTCAGCTCCTCCTCCTGCTCCTCCTACTGCACCTCCTCCACCACCTCATCTGTATGCCATGACATTTGATGGCATACATCAGCACTTATCTGCTTTGCACGTCTCGATGACGGACATGGCTCGCGAGCGTGAGTTTTGCGATGTCACCCGTTATCAGGCGCTTGCAAATTCCTTAGCTGATCTTCGTTTCGCCCAGACTGGTCATTCAGCCGGTTCCATTCCTAGAGATCCAGCTTTCACTGGTTACCTCTGTGAGGATGAGACAGTTCATGCCTACTTTCAGCCCGATAACGCATATGGTTGGTACCGTCCTGATCGTGCTCCACCTCGTGACTATGTTGGTGAGTTCTATGCTGGAGCCCCTCCTCATCCTTCTGGCGCTGGTACCTCTGGAGCTGGTCCTTCAGGACATGTTGGTCGAGCTGATGATGATGATGAGGATGATGATGAGGAGATGTGACTATATGATTTTGAGTGATATTTTATTGTGCACTTGGAAATGCTCCGACATTCCAAGTTATTATCAGTACTTTTTGATTATTAGCACTTTCTAGTTTGCTTCAGTACTCTTTTATTTTTATGGACATGTTTATTATGTCTCAGTTTATGGCATTCCAGTTTATTTCAGCACTATGTTTCAGTTTCAGTTTATGATAGCACTATTTCTTATATTGCTTCATTCTTTATAACTGCCTGTGAAATTACATGCCTGTGATGATTTTTTTCTGCGACAATACATGCCTGTGATATTTCTCTAGTTTTATGCCTTATTTTTTTATATGTGTTTTCTCACTATTTGTTACTTATGCATTGATTGCGGGGGAGCTTTATCTTTTGTAATTATTTTGCTAAGTGACAAAGGGGGAGAAAAATTAAAAGATCTAACATTTTTTTTGAGATACAGGATATGAACAATTCTACTTTTGGATATTTTGAACAAGCTTAATGTTATATCATTCATAGTTTGTCAATTATCAAAATGGAGGAGATTGTTGGCCCATTGGTCATATGTTCAACCTAATTTTAATAATTGATTAAACTCTGTCTGGATATACAAAGCTAGTCGGGACATCTCGGTCTCTTGAACATGATCAAGAATGGCTATCCACTGAATTCAAGACCGAAGATCTGTTTGCCTACTCGAGTCTGTAATTCCTTATGCAATGTATTTTTCATTTTATTTGAGTCTAAGAATATGTTGTACACCGAGTCGTACTGGCAAATAGGCTACCCTTAAATGAGTTCAAAATGTTTTTAAAATGTCCTTTCAAAAAGGTTTACAAAAAGGTTTTCAAAAAGGTTTTCAAAAATCACCAAAAAGTTTTTAAAACCCTAACTAAACCCTGACTAAACCCTGACAGAACTCGGACCGAGTTCGGCCAGAGTTCGGTTGGTGGCCGTTGTGATTTTGAATCCTTGTTACTTGGTCCTCCTGCAGTTACGGATTTAACCGAGATTTGCTCATAGAGTTCTGTCCGAATTCTGCCCGAATTCTGTCAGAAGTCTGTCTTTGGAATTCCTATAAATAGAGAAGGATTTCGACCATTTCAACTCACTCATTCACTTTCAATCTTCTCTCTATCTAAAGCTTTCAGTCTTCGAAAGAGTTTTCTAGAGCTTTCAATTTCAGATCCCAAGCCAATTACAATCCTCTAGTCGATTTGCCAGTGCGGTACGGTCTAGAAGTTTCTGAGAGATTGTAATCAGAAAGCTTGATTGAAGAATACCTCTTCACATTTGAAGTTGGACGAGTTCTTCGTATCAAAGCTCGCGTTGTAGAAGTTGCAAGGACTTCGTAAGAAAACTTGCAGTTTTTCTAATAGTGGATTCAACTGGTAGCAAGAGTTCTACCGACTGGATTAGTCCTCAACAGAGGGAAACCAGTATACATCGCTGTCTTTGCGTTTGCTCTCTTAACTCTGCCTTTACTTTATTTTAGTTATGATTAATATTCTGTGATTGTGCTGCTAACATTTTTAATTAGCATTATTCCGCTGCCAACTCTATTCACCCCTCCTCTAGAGTATTACGCTTTACTATTTCGTTCCTACAGAGTTCTCCTATAATAACAGTTTTCAGGCCAGTATCCAAATGGCACCCTTTGAGGCCTTGTATGGCAGAAAGTGCAGATCTCCGTTAGCATGGAATGATATAGGCGAGAGGCAGATGCTTGGTCCAGAGATGATCACACAGATTATTGAGGTGGTCAAGCGAGTCAGAGATCATCTTCGAGTTACACAAGATCGCCAGCGTCATTGGGCCGATTCTCATCGGCGTCCCCTTGAATTTTCTGTCGGCGACCATGTATTCCTTAGGATCTCGCCTACCCATGGCATCTTTCGTTTCGGCGTACGGAAAAAACTTAGTCCTAGGTATATAGGGCCATTCGACATTCTAGAGCGAGTAGGTGATGTGTCCTATCGTCTCGCTCTTCCGTCGTCGTTACGTGAGGTGCATGATGTCTTCCATGTATCCCAATTGTGACGATATATCCTGGATCTGAGTCATGTCCTTGATCATTCGGAATTGGTTGTTGGTGCCAACCTTTCGTATGAGGAGAGACCCGTATCCATATTGGACCGAAGAGAGAAGATACTCAAGAACAAAACTATCAAGTTAGTTCGTGTTGCTTGGGGTCATCACTCTTTGGATGAGTCAACGTGGGAGCGTGAGAATGATATTCGATCGTGATATCCCGACCTGCTTGACTCGTAAGGTATAATGTCTTCTTATGCCTTATGCCTTATGCCTTCAACTTCATTGCTTGCATGAATGATTGCTTGATTGATTGCCTAGTTATAGCTTGCCTGTGATTAGTATAACTTGCTCGACATCTCTAGCCTCTTGATTAAATTCCGATGACGGAATTCTTTTAAGGTGGGTAGAGTTGTCACCCTCGAATTTTGTTATACGTATTTTGGTATACGTGTACGTATCTAGGACTCGTATTTCGACTTGTCCTAGCTGGCTGGTCTTTTTTTTTGCATTGGAATGGGTTAATTAGCATTTCATGGTTCGTGTGGTCTATTTTGGCTTTGGCATGCATCGGGTTCGGTTGGGTACGACTTGGTTTGGCTCGATTTGGGTTAGTATGCAAACCCCTACCTACCACCATCCATCATTTATTAACCCAACAACCCTTCTCTCTCCTCATTCATTTCTCATTAACTCCTCTTCTTCTTTCTCATTTTCTTCTCCACCGAACACCCACAATAGGCAAGTGCATCTTGCTTCCACTTGAGAACCCATTTTTATGGTTCCATTAGCTTCTTCTCGTGGCCTCAGAATAGTTTAGAACTTGGCATTTTTCACTTGGATGCATGGATTTTCGTAGATCTAGGTTTTAGCATGTTTTGAATCTTCATGGTTTTGATCTACTAAACTTGGTTGTTTTCGGAGATTGAGAGTTCCATAAAGTAGGAATTTCAATTTTACGCGAGTTTGGCTTTTGAATGGTTGGATTTCATCAAGTTTTGGCCGAGATGGGGTTTCTTGAGTCCCATGGTTGCATGTCTCGGCCCTGGGGAGAAGAAAAAGCCTTTACGCACACGTGTTTACGTGCCCGCGTAGTGTTTTCCCTTTACGTCCATGTCTTTTACGTGCCAGCGTAGTATTTTTCCTTTACGCACACGTGCTTACGTGCCAGCGTACTCTGTTCTACGCTGAGTTGATCCGAACTCTACGCGGGGGCTACTCTCGCTCGCGTGCAGCCCCGCTCGCATAGAGTATCGCTCGCGTGTAGCCCCGCTCACGTAGGGTCTCGCTCGCGTGCAGCCCCGCTCGCGTAGAGTCTCGCTTGCGTGTACTCTCGCTCGCGTAGACCCTCCCGCTCGCATAGCGTCTCGCTTGCGTGCAGCCTTGCTCGCGTAGGGATGTCTTTCCTTGGTCTTGCCCGCGTAGAGCTATTTTACGCTCGGGGTCCCTTGGACTAGCGTAGTCTCGCTAGCGTAGAGACTTTGAGCCCCTTGGCGTACCCCGTCTGTCCTTTATGTTCTTGCACCTTTTGTCATAAACTTGATAATCACGAATTGGTACACGGCATGGTAGAACAAGTAATTTGACGTGACATGACATGGCATGATATGAAAAGTAAGCCTGATGGGAACTATTGAATGTTGTTGCGACGGCTAGCATGACATGATAAGAATGAGTGGCCTGGACACCGTGGACGATTGTGTTTGTACAAATGAACCAGTATTGTCTTGCATCATGTCTAAGACATGGACCCCTGAGTACTACGGTCAGGGGTACCTACTGAAACTGATTAAAGCTAAATAACTAGAATAATCCAGTAGTCATTAAGAGATTTCCCAGCTACAGGCAATCCCGTTATCTGGGCGCCCCATCTTGGGATTTGTAGCCTGCCGTCGAGTAGGGCACATTTCCAGCACACTGTCATGTGTTGCACCCTACAAGCTACTTAAGGGTACATGTATTTCTTGGACGATGTACCCACATAAACTCAATCCCTAATGTCGTCTGGATTACCTGGATGGTCTGCAGGGCTTGTGGCTGTTGGAATATCTCATTGCATCTTGCTAGTAACTAGGCCTGTGATAACCTTAGTTAGATAAAGTATCAAGCCGTACTGATTGCTTGGCCGTGAATGTTGGATGGAGTCTAACCAGTCCAAGCCATGTCTTGTTCCAGTACCTGGCTATTTCGGAATAGAATTGCTTATGCTTACCTTATCAATAACTGATCGGAATAATTTTTCATTCTCTTGATATTTATTGCCCTATTTATATTTCAAGTCTTATTATTACTTTCTTATTTTATGTTCTGATATGCTGGTTTTAGTTTTTAAGTGAAGCCTCCTTTGTGGCACTTGCTCTTTCTGGGATCTGACCCAGCTGGTTTTGCATGGCCAGATACCGTAGTAGCTCCAGAGGATCTCCCTACCTTCCAGTCAGATGGTGACCACCAGGCATAATCCTGGCAACGAGTGGATTTTATTTTTGCTCTTCCACTCTATTGTAAAAGTATTCTTTTGAGGCGTTTAGCCGACGAGCACGTGTTAGCTCGATTGCACTTTACTTACTGTCCGCCTACGGGCTGTAGCATGATTAACAAATCCTAGGGTTGATCATGTATGACTGAAACTCTTGCTAGTGTTTACATTTTGTATGACTAGCTTCATGATCATCCAAATATGTAATGTAGGGAACGCCTTACTATTGTATATTTGGTGCTCTGATATCTTGTAACTGCTATTACTTGCTTGAGACTGAGACAATAGGCTTGTTCATAACCATAAGAGACTGATGGCTTGTAGTTAAACCCTCATGTATCTAGACAGCCGTGACCGTATAACGAAGTGGGTTGCACTTCAATATACGTAGCTGGCTGTGTCCGCCCCCGCCCTCCAATATTCTGGTCCTGGGGTGTCACGATCCGCTACCCAAATTGTTGGGCCAGGCCGAGTCATGTCCAGCCTACGTTTGATATAAAACGTAGTAAGCTGTTCTAAAGACAAACAAGATAAGACTAAATGTGCTAACAGTTCTATAAGTGAATAAAAGTCATAAATGCTCCAAACACAAAAGTCGTATCATATAGTAAAATGTCCAAAGTACAAGTCTGAAATGTAAAACTGGATACATGTCCAGTTACAAAATATGTAGCCTAATACATGACTACTCTCAAAAGTCTAAAAACAAAAGACAACTAGGCGAGGTTCTCCGCAGGAACATCCTCGTAAAGCAAAGCCGGGTCCTCGACAGTAACTCCATAATATGTGTCGCAGAGTAACTCCTCCTCAGTAAGGACACCTACAACGTTATCCTGTCAGGACGGGAGCAAGTACTGAATCTAGCAAACTAGCATATGAAACATAGAAATGAACATAAAAGGAAATAACTGGAAACATGGCATCACACAATCTATCATGGCAAGGACACATATGTCATAGAGACGGATGTATATGTAATGTTTAAAACTGTAGCAGGTACGTGATCATCAATAGGTGTACAATGTGCAGGGGCACATAATGAAATGTACTTCCGTACAAGTGATAAGGCGATAGATGTACATACGTACAAATCCGCTTTGAGATAAAGCCTACGACAAGGTATACATATAAAATGTCAACCTTGCTCGATACAAACGTATGGAGAAAGGGGCGCATGATCTCGTACTCAACTATCAGTTTCCCCATAACCCATATTCTAATCATGTGAGAGATACATAAAGACTGTTCTAAGCATGATAGTAACTGAAAGTACAACATGTGATATTTTAACTTGCTACCCCAAGGATCAGCATTTAACATGGTTGGATTAGCAGTTCATTTATGTAACAGTATGTAAAGTTTGTAGAAAGTACTTGCCTCTAGCAAAACAAAGTAAAAAAAGCTGTGATAAAAGTGCTATGGATGTCCGGTAACTCGTCACTGTAGAAATAAATGCAATAACTTAGTTTTTACACTAAGCTAAAACGCTAAGACACTAATTTGTGAAACACGACTTGTGACTGGGCACCTAGCCAAAATGATAATTTTAGCATAGGAGACCAATGTGGGGTGACACACTACTTTAACTAACTTTCTAGGGTCTTTACACTAGTGAGGGGTAAGGTTCAATACGACTAAAACTCAAAATAGCACAAAAAGTTACAAGTCGTAATTAATCAATAAATAAATTAAATGATCATTGTGTTTTAACAATTTTTGAGATAGACAAAAAGCTTATTTTTACTTAAAATAAAGTACCAAATGATCTTTGCTAATTGTAGAAATTTATTATAATTTTTCTGGAATTTATTAACCAGTACAAGTATTTTATAAAAATCAGTTTTCCTAAGTACACAGAAAATGAGTTTTGGTTTCATATGCCAAACTAGTGGCAAAACAGTAAATTAAATATTATAAAAATTATGCTAAATTAGCTAAATTAACATAGTATCTAAATACTATTTTTCCAGAATTTTATCAGTACTTTAAGTATTTTTATAAATTCAAAAACAACATTGCACACAATTAAAATTAAATAATTAATTATCTGCGTATTTTGTCCATGTATATAATTTGAACCAAATTTCAAATACAGGACCCAAGGCCATGAATCAAGTTCAATATGACTTGTACAGGTCTTGAATGTGTGAAAACACATTTGGGCCCAAAAACCCATGCTAGGCTTGGAAACCAAATGGTTGCAGTAGTTTAAATATACAAAAATACAAATTGGTAAAAAGTGCAAATTAAATATTAATATTATAATAAGGTAAAATTATACAAAATGAATATATACATACCTATGTTAAAAGTACATATATATATATATATATATATATATTTTTTTATATATATATATATATATATATATATATATATATATATATATATATATATATATATATATATATATATATATATATATATATATATTTTATATATATATATATATATATATATATATATATATATATATATATATATATATATATATATATATATATAAGAAAATACTTAATTGTAAAGTATATATACATATACAAACATTGTATACATATATATATTAATATATATATAATAATATATATACACATGAAAATATATACATATATACATATATGTATATAAATACAAATATATATATATATATATATATAAATTTACTAACTATAAAAATATATATACATATATAAAAATACTGCTAATATACAGCATATACATATATATATACAAATATATGTATATACATATATATATAAATATATATATAATAACAGAAAACAGAAAAGAAAAAGGAAAAGAAAAAGAATTAAACACAGCAGTAAGGGGGCTCGAACTCGAGCCAGAGCGCGCTGGGGGGGGGGGGTTTAAGTCGGGTTGGGCTGGCCAGGGGGTCAGCCCGAGGGTTGTGTTAGAGTTAGGGTTTAAGTTAGATTTAATTAGGTTTGAATTAATTAACATATATAAAAAAATAATAAAATCGATCCTGTGTCCGGACAGTTAGGGACACAGGATTCTACGTGTCCGTGCTATGCACGACACGCACGAACACTAATTCACGTGTCCAAATACTGGACGAGCGTCCCCGTGTCCTGGCGAACCACGCACGTGGCTTCGGGACACGGATGACACGAGAAGAGCTCTGTTACTCACGTGTCCAGTCGTCGAAGGGGGATTTCGAGGGTGCTGGCGGGCTGAGGAGCGGTCGGGACGGTGGCGCTCGGGTGGCGACGCGTTCGCCTTGGCCAGGCGCGTCGAATGGTGGTGGTCGAAGGCGACGACGTCAACTGTGGAGGCTGGACGGGGAAGTTCGTCGGAGCTAGGGCTACGGCTAGGGTTTTCGCCGGAGTTGAAGCTCTACGGTGGTCAGGGGTGGTCGTGGTGGTGGTTTAGGGTTAGGGCTCGGTCTGGGGAGTCGAAGGGGGGTTTAAATAGGGGCTTGAGGCGGTTCTAGGTCGGGCGGGCGGTCGTGCGCTGGCCGAAAATGGCGGCTGGTCGTCGGGGCCAGGTGGCCGAGGTCGTGGGGGGGGGGGGGGGGGGGGGGGTTGATGGTGGTTTAGCATTAGGGCCCCTAGAGTTTAGGTTATGACAACTAGGCCCCTAACAGAGTATAAATGCAAATATAATTTACATTCCACACTTTAAAATATTTCACTAATTGCATACTGATATAAAATAAATCTAAAAATTACAGAATGATATTAAAACAATTTAGAAAATTGCAAATTAATATTTTGTATTTTAAAACTCATTTAAAAATCATTTAAAAATTCTAGAAAAATTCCTAAAAATCTAAATAATTATTTTAAGGCTAAAATTGACATTAAAAATTAATTAACACTAATTAAAATGAAATTTGAAAAACAGGGGCTTACATGGGGCGTGACATCTTAACACGGGGAATGGTCATTCTCCGTGATTTTAACACGGGGAAATGGCCATTCTTTTGCATTCTAACACGGGAAATGGCCATTCTACGTGATTTTACAACGGAGAATGGCATTCTCATGGCCATTCTCTGTGATTTTAACACGGAGAATGACTATTCTCCTGCATTTTAACACGGATAATGACCATTCTCCGTGATTTTAACACGGAGAATGGTTATTCTCCGTGATTTTACAACGGGGAATGTCTATTCCCCATTTTAACACGAAGAATGGCAAGTTTCTGTCAATTTAACACGGGAAAGGCCATTCTCCGTATTTTTAACACGAAGAATGTCAATTATCCGTAATTTTAACACGGAGAATGACAAAAAGCTCTTAATTCTCTTCACATCAGCCCTCTCTTCTCTAACTGGGGTTACAGTTGATGATGATGATGAAGTGGGGTTTCAGTTGATGCTGATGATGATGATGAAGTGTGATTCCAGTTGATGCTGCTGATGATGATGAAGTGGGAACTAATGATGACGACATGGTGTGAAGATTGCGAATGGAGAGTCACTGACGAGTTTCTGAAGTAAGGTTTGAAGATTTTGGAGGAGAAAACCTAGATTTGAAAGTGAGCAACGTATGGAAGAAGAGGAAGAATCAAAACTTTTTTTTGAAGAGTAGGTTTCGTGGGTGTTTTCAATAAATTAGAAGGGCAAAAAGGTCATTCCGCACCATTTTATATATTTTTCGCTAATTCTGGGCACGCGATAAAATGTTACTTTGCGGTGGGTTTTTCATAAAACTTTTGCAATTGTTTGACATTTGATAAATTTTTCCTTTATTACTTGGGGCCAGCCCTTACTAGGAGACAACCCATGAAAGTGAAACTTTTACTGGGGACAACCCACATTTTATTTGGGACTAGTCCCCCCCCCCCCAAATTCCATTAGGATTTCTCCTTCAACCAGGCCATCGGCGCCACCACCCCCCTTCTTCACCGCCACCTTCTCCTTCCTCCTCACCTGCCGCCGCGAGCACCCCCTCGTCTACCTCACCCTCCTCCCCATCGTCCTCGGCATCCTCCTCGACACCAACAACGAGCCACTCGGCTTCCTCTTATGCCTCACCTCCACCATCGGCCGCGCCCTCAAGTCCGTCATCCAGGGCATCCTCCTCTCTGGCGACTCTGACAAGATCAGCTCCATCAACCTGCTCCTCTACATGGCCCCCGTCGCTGCCGCCCTCCTCCTCCCCCTCAGCCTCTACATCGAGGGCGACGTCGCCTCCCTCACCCTCTGCAAGGCCAGGGACGATCCCCGCCTCCTCCTCCTCTTCGCCAATGCCACTGTTGCCTACCTCGTCAACCTCACCAACTTCCTCGTCACCAAGCACACCAGCACCCTTACGCTACAGGTGCTGGGGAACGCCAAGGCCGCCGTCGTCTCCGTCATGATCTTCCGCAATCCCGTCACCGTCATGGGGATGGTCGGCTTCAGGATCACCATCGGCAGGGTCGTACTGTGCAGTAACTAAGTTGGCAGTCCCATAAGCAAAAGCCAACACGAATCCAGTACAAAATAGGACTGCAACTAAGTTGGCAATCCTACTTTATATTAGGACTGCCAACTTAATTGCAGTTCTACTTGCTGAAAAAATTTGGACTAGTCCCAAGTAAGAAATGGGGATGACAAACTTGTAATTTTTTTAAAAAAAATTGGACTAGCCTTTAGCAAAATGTAATGCGCCCTTAGAAAATGCCTTTATTTATTAAGCGTAAGTATAGAATTCAAAGTTTTTTTTTATCCATAATTTTTTTAATAAAATAAATGATGAAAGATATACAACAACTTTGATAACTTATTTCTCAACTATTTCTAAGTCGCATTATAAAAAGTAGAGATGTGTATACCATACAATCTAATCTAGCCATGTTATTTGGAACTGATGTCCCGCACCACCTGAACCCAAGGGAACAATATTCGTACTTGTGCGTGCTGACAATATAACCATGATTCGAAATTAGGAATTAACTCTGGTGTTCACATGTAGAAGTCTTCTACCATCAGTGCAGTTGTTGCGATACAGGAATTTAATTGGGGCCAAAACTTGCCGCATCGATATATCGATTACCTTCGTGTACACAAAATTGTGGTTACCTAGTATACTGATTCAGGACGATGGCTGTTGATTCAAAAAAAAAAAAAAAATTGTGTTGGCTAGATTAGAAGTTAAACTAGGGTGTTATTAGGAGGGCCGGCCTTGATATTTGAAGGGTGATGTTCAAAAACTAAAAATAAGATCATATTTTACGTAAACATTAAAAAATATTTTTTTTGCTGACATCGTATATTAACAAAATAAGTTTAATTAACTATTTTAAAAAAATGACCCATGTATATAAGTAAAATATAATAAGATAATATTGCTTAATTTTTATGTATGATAAAAATTCTATTGATCAAACGACTATAACGTCTAATTATTAGAAAAATACGACTGGACAAATTTTTTAAACTGGAAATTGCTGAGAAACTCAATTTCGGGGTGGGCTTTTATGAAATGCCCACCCGCTGGATGAGTTTTATGAAATACCCAGAATTATGTATTTTCACGTTAAATATTCCAAGATTTCCTTTTAGATGCCACCCGCTGGAAACTGCTATTTTTATAATACCGAAACTACCCCTCCGCGCGAATTGGTCATCTATATGTATTTAAATTCAAAAAACTCAGATCTGGATTGCGATTTTCGTCTTCTTCTTCTTCACGGAAAATCTGAATTCCATTGCTCTCATCTTCAGCAGAGATCGCAAAGATCGTTCGTAGTTCGGTGTGTTTTTCTTCAGTCGAACTTAGATCATCGCTCGTCATCATCATCACCATCATCATCATCTTCATCGTGGAGACATTCGAAGTTTTCCGACGATTAGGTCAATTGTGGAGAGAAGATCTTTCTTTTTCTTTTCCATAAGAATTATCATCGTTTTGAAAGAAGAACGAAACTCTTTATTCCTGACAAAATTTTTCTTAAAAAAAAAAATTCTCCGTGTTAAAACCACGGAGAATGACCATTCTCCGTGCTAAAATGACGGAGAATGACTATTCTCCGTTTTAAAAACCACGGAGAATGGCATTCTCCGTGTTAAAAACCACGGAGAATGACAATTTTCTATGGGTTTTAACACGGAGAATGCCATTCTCCGTGGTAAAGTGACGGAGAATGGCCATTCTCCGTCATTTTAGTACGGAGAATAGCTATTCTCCGTGGTTTTAACACGAAGAATTGTCATTCTCCGTCTTTTTCAATACGGAAAATGACCATTCTCCTCCATGTTAACACGAGATTGGTCATTCTCCGTGTTAATATCATGGAGAATGACTATTCTTCCTGTCCAAAAAGACGGAGAATGACCATTCTCCGTTGTAAAAAATGACGGAGAATGTCCATTCTCCGTGTAAAGATCACGGAGAATGATTATTATCCGTGTTAATATCACGGAGAATGACCATTCTCCGTGGTAAAGTGACGGAGAATGGCCATTCTCCGTCATTTTAGTACGGAGAATAGCTATTCTCCGTGGTTTTAACACGGAGAATGGTCATTCTCCGTCTTTTTCAATACGGAGAATGTCCATTCTCCTCCATGTTAACACGAGATTGGTCATTCTCCGTGTTAATATCACGGAGAATGATCATTCTCCGTGTCGAAAAAGACGGAGAATGACCATTCTCCGTTGTAAAAAATGGAGGAGAATGTCCATTCTCCGTGTAAAGATCACGGAGAATGATTATTATCCGTGTTAATATCACGGAGAATGACCATTCTTTGTAATTTTACCACGGAGAATGGCAATTCTTCGTGGTTTTGACACGGATAATGACCATTCTCCGTCATTTAGTATGGAGAATGGCTATTCTCCGTCATTTAGTACGAAGAATACTCTCCTGCGTTTTAACACTAGAAATGGCCATTCTCCGTGATTTTACCACGGAGAATGGTGAGTTGAAAGTTTGGAAAGCCATAACTTTTGACTGGGAGATCGAAACGAGGCCCGGTTTGTCGCAAAACGAGCGTATTTTCGAGGAGCCTGAAAGTAACGAACATTTCGTTAGACGGACTTTCGAAATTTCAGAATCGCAAAAAAAATGATGTTTTGACCTCCGTTTTGACATGGAAAGATTTTGGAGAAGAAAACCTAGATTCGTAAGTGAGCAGCGTATCGAAGAAGAGGAAGAATAGAAAGTGAGCAGCGTAACTAAGAAGATGAAGAATCAAAATCTTTTTTTTTTGAAGAGTATGTTTCGCGGGTGCTTTGAATAAATTAGAAGGGTAAATGGGTCACTTGGAACCCGCTTTGGATAAGTTTCTCTAATTCTGGGCACGCGATGAAAGTTTTTTTAGCGGTGGATTTTTCATGAAACTGCTTTAGTTTTTGGGCATTTCATAAATTTACACTTTTTTAAATTCCCATAAGCTCATTTGCAGAAGAAGTTTAGTAGCAACGATAAGACGAAGCATGTTGATCAAAATGTTCAATATACATACTAGCATGAATTTTTTTGATGCAAATATTTTTTGGTTTAAATTATCTTTTATTTTTTAAAAACTTGTGTTTTACTTACTATGATTATGTTAAAAAATTACAAGTTATTTCTTCCAAATTCCAACATTGTATTTCTTTTCCTCGAATGCTAAAAAAAATTCGCATGTAAAAGCTAATTTAACAAAACAAATTCAAATAATATGCATCGGAAAAAAAAATCTAAAACCACATATTTTTTCCAAAAAGCTTGTGTTTTACCTGCTAATTAAAATTTTGTTCAACACTATAATATTGACTTTATGTTTTGCCACCTAGTATTTTTTTTTTCAGGTAGAGGCTAGAGGTTTCTCGATATAAAATCTATTTTTCACAAAGTAAATTGTAAAAGCCGCAACCTGATTTTCTGAAATTTTTGGATAAATTGGAATTATTGCGTTTTTGGGATATTTGTTCGATTTTTGTTTTGTCAGCATGTACCTGGATTCCCAGTTGGATTATTATTATTATTATTATTATTATTATTATTATTATTATTATTATTATTATTAGTCGTTTAGGAAAATATTATTTTATAAAAAAAAATTAATTATTGGATTTTGTTTGTGGCATGTCCCGATCCCGTGTCCGGGGTCCGATCCCGAGTCCGGACACCAGACCCCGTTTTTCGAACCTGACTTGGGTTCCGACCCGAAATCTTATGAAATTCATTAATGAATTTCTTATATTATATATATATATATATATATATATATATATATATATATATATATATATATATATATCCCCCTTTTATTAAAAAAAAACTATTTCCCCAACTACCCAGCCACTCTCCCTCTCCCTCACGTTTCTCATTCACTCACCCCCCCTAAATTCTCCTCTCCTCCACATCTCTCTCCCACTCCCCCTTATTAATCCCACCACCACCACTCAAACCCTCTCCATCTCACTTTCATCTCTCTCTCAAACCCTCCCCATCTCTTTCCCTCTCCAGACCCCGACCGGCCCCGCAGCCCTCGGCCATGCCTCCGCCGTCCAGCCCGCCGACCTCCGTCCGTGCGGCCCCCGTCAGCGCTAACGACCCCGTGCGCGGCCCCGACCAACGCCCCGGCCAACTCCAGGCCAACCCCCGCCGTCCGCGCCCCACGGCCCCGCTGTCCCGCGACCTCCCCGCGGAACCGCCGCCGTCCGCGCCCTACGGCCCCGCTGTCTCGCGACCTCCCCGCGGCCCCGCTGTCCCGCGACTTCCTCCGGCCGCGCCCCGTCTAACCGAGCCCGCCAGGCCCCTTCCGCACGGTGCCAGCCGCCGGACCCCTCTCCGGCCGACCACCGTCTGTCCGCCCGCTCGGCCAGACCCTCCCCTTGCAACCTCGTCGGCAACACAGCCCGGCCAGCGCCCTGCGTTGCCCGCCTTCTCGAGGTCAGAGCTCCAGTGCCTCCCGACGCAGCTCCGGTGCAGCCTGTGCGGCCCTCCGCCGCGCACCCGCAGCTCGTCCCCGATCCCGACCCGAGCCACCGCTCCCACTTGGCCGAGTCTCCGCGAGCCCCGTCCCACTTTCGGTGACCCGCAGGTTCCCGACCTGCTATTCCGTGGTCCGTGCTTCCTGCGGCCCCGTCGCTCCCTGACCCGCGATATTTCTGCTGTTCGGACGTTGTTCCGAGAGTTTTCGCTGACCGTGGATTGTATTCCTTCTCTTCATTATCATCTGAGAGCTCTAGCCGAGCAACCCGAGGTATAAATTCCGTATCCCCGTGTCCCTCCCCGTTAGAATAGTCTGTGATGACGCGGTCCCGATCCCGTTCCGGAATTCGGTTTTCTTTTACGTAGCTTTGGTGATACGCGGTATTCGCTACGTAGCGGCGAATTCCTATTTTGATATTTATATATTTTTGTGCTGTATTTTCTGGACTGGAAATATTGGATTGTGGTGGTTATTCCTGGTTTGGAATATTGTGCTGTGGGTTATCCCTGGTTTGGGATATTTTTATTGTGTTGATGTTGGGTTAGTATTTTTCCAGGATTAGGTTGTCCCAAATACAGAGGAGATGATGCCCAAATTTCGAAAAAATATTTTTTAAAGGGATTTTCGTATAAAATTAGCAATTTGAGTAAAACCTATTTTTCAAAAGAAAATCGGTCTTTGCAAATGATTTATAGATTGGATTTGCTGGTTTTCAGATTTTATGGATTTTTGTATCACCAGTTAGGCGACGACTATATTGGTCGAATGAGCCTCGGCGAAGCGCAAACGCTACAGGGTTCCTGTACGTTGAGGCGCTAGCCAGCAACATGACATTTGGACCAAGTCTGAGACGCATTTTACAACTATATTTATATTTATAATTATTTTTAGAACTGGTACTGCTGTTAGTATTTTTGGTGCATGACTTCGGCCTACTGTTTGGACCGTTCGCGGCACTCAGAGCTCGCCCTAAGAATTAATTAATTTATGTAAAAATTTGTAAAGGACATAAGCCCAGTTTTCTATTTTATTTCGCTGTGACCTTGTATTGTGTAGTTTGGGTTTTTACTTTCTTTTCTGAGTTGGTTTTCGTTATTAGACGCATAATTATAATTTAGGTATTAATTATTTTGTATAAAATTAATAAGGTTTTCACGATAAATTAACTTGAATAAAATATTGGTAAGTTAACGAAGTCCATGTTTTATCACTAAAAGGAAAATGTAGTTTTATACATATGATATAAAAATACAAAGTTTTACAAATTAACCGGTAAACGGCTAATTTTTTTCCAAGTAAATTAGAAACCGGATATCCAACTAATTGACAACGCACGTAGCTTGCGACGTTAAAGCGTTACAGAAGATTAACTAAATAATCTAAAATATGACTAGGGTTTTGCTACTAGAGATTGTAACTATCACACCTAGAATGGTTTCATTATGGTTCTAAGCCAGGGTTCTCAATTGTAGGATCTCGGAGACGAACTTGACATCCTCCTCGGTACCGACTTTCCCGATCCAGTCAATTAACAAAGGCAAGTTACGGTTATGTTTTCTTGTATTTTATTTAGTAATTGTCAAGCTGTATGTTTAAACCACATTGCTACACGAAACCCTCTCATAGGGTTCAAATATTGATTGATATTGATTGTGGGAATTGGGGGAATAGTGTAACGTTTATGGCCAATACCCCCATATTGCATGATTGTTCGAGCTTACCCCTCTTACACACGGGGATAACCCGTATCGCGTCGCTAGGACGCTATTGTATAATCCAAGCCGGTCATAGACGATTACACATTCAAATCATATTGTTTTTAATCGTAGAACTACTGGAAAATATATATTGATTCAACTGTTTAGCCTGCACTTCTCCATTATTACTTGAAATATGAGATACATATTCGTACTTGCTCCCTCCTGACTGGAGACAACATTTTTAGGTGACATTGAGGATGCTGAGCTATTGTACAATAGCTACTATGACCCGGTTTTGTATCCTGTGGTGTTGCCAGAGTCCCCCTTGGAGGACGCAGGACCTGAGGCCGACGAGCCGACCGCTTAGCTTGTCGTTTCCAGTTTTTTCTAGTTTTATTGTTCTGGAGTTTTGTTAATTTGAATTCAGCACTTTATTTCAGTTCTTTCATTTCCAGTTGTACTTTTCAAATGTTGAATAAAAGTTTTAAAATTTTCGTATATTGAGTTGTGACAAGTGTATAGATGTTGTTGTGAATACCTGCATATAGAACAGCTTACTACCGCCGTCTCACAACGGTGCAGGCTGGGCATGATCCGGTTCGATCCAATAATTTGGGATCGGGTCGTGACATAAATTCAAATATTATTGTATAATGTTGGGTCTTCTCTAGATTTGGTAACAACATATTAGTGGAAACCAAATCTGGTCAATTATTTGATTTGATGCGATTTAAAAATCTACATTAAATATTTGATTTGATTAGATTTGGATGTTCATAATTAATGTTGGACTATTTTAAGATTTCCTATTACCTAAAATTAATAGGCTATCTCAATTTAGATAAATAAGGTTTCCTATTTTAGACTTTCCTATTTAGAAATTCTATTATGACCTAAAATATGTTTTCTTATTCTAGGGGTTGATGGTGGAGGTAATAGGAAGAACAAAATGTGGAGATTCAGGGTGATTGTCTACAGGAGACCCAAGGAAAAGTTAATACTTTGCTCTTGGGCTCGCATCCGAGACAAAAAAAAAAAGAGGAGATCTGGTCGAGAAATCGTTCAGGGAGATTGTTACGGGTAGGGTGAGTGATTTCAAGTTGTAATATTTGTCTTTTCTTTTTGAGTGTGGTGAGGGGTTGAATCTTTTAGGACAAAGGGTTCAACATTAGGTTTTTTGTCAATCTTGTAAATTGACCTGAGTATAGATTGGAATTTGTTCATATGACGTAGTCACCGACCATATACGTTGTATTTATCTGTGCTTGATGTTCGGTAGACGTGGGTTGGTGGTGGTTGACCTAAGTTTTTGCTGCGATCATATTTCAGACTCACGATATCGAAGCACTTGTGGGATGTGTATGATCCCAACATATAAGTATGTATCCGTACTGCTAATTAAATTATTCATTCAAATTTTATTTTTGGATTGAATAGATCTCGGTCCGATAGTTCACAAAGGTAAAAAAAAATGATAAATAAATTTACTACAATAAAATAAAGATGCAAGGGATTGAACAATGTACATCTTACATGTCAAGCAAACACACTATCGTTTGAACTACATTTCCATTTTATATTAATTGATTATAAAATATTTATAACAAATAACTTTCAAAATGAAGGGGCCACTATATTAGAGGATTTTGTCCAGTAGCACAAGATGAGCATGCTCGGGACCGAGCCTAGTTATTAGTCCTATTTATAAAGGCTAAGGAAATTTTCTTTGAAGAATGCTATTCTAGGATTCAAGGAGACGACTGCCACCTCTATAGGATTCGTGCTCTCATTGGCGTTCTTTCTTTTCAAGATAGAATAAGGGTTTTGATCAAAGAATCGTTAACTTCGTAGGAAATATCATCATTGGTGTCGATTCGGTGGTCAACCTTGCAAAGTGAGAGTTCTAGTTTCGTTTGAGATTTTTAAAATCTCATTATAAATATTTTTTTTTTCCTTTCTTGAAAAGTTGTAAAGAGTTGGCTCTTGGGGATAAAGGTACCAACTATACTTGTAACCAATCGTTTCATTATATAAAAGATTTTGATTTGTCTGGGTAGCCATAACCAACACATATTGTGGGTATGATCTTTACTTGGTCTTGCGTAACATGTATGACTCGTTTTATTTGTGAGATTGGTGGATCGCAATAGTGTGAGAAGGGATTTCAATCCTCGAAAATAGATCCAATACTCAAAACATATAGTACCTGTAGGTCTATGTAAGTTCTATTTGATCTGAATTTCAATAACGGTTATGCTATTAATAGTCATAAGAGTAAAATTATTTTTTTAATGTATGTTGGTGCATATTGTGATGGAAAAAAAGTGATAATTTGTCTTGTTATAGTAGGATCATATTTTGAAGAGAAGTAACATGTTTAACCCGTACATAAATGTATATTGACTTTGTAGTGATTGAAATCCTTGTTAGCAATCACCCGAATAAAATTCGTATTATACGCGAATTTTTTCGTATCTTTCATAAACATGTAATACTTGCGTACTTTTGACAGATCCAATCAGTAGGTAAATTTTCAGCATGCGAAGTTTTTAAACGTGTTCTGTATAAATTATTGAAAAATTTGGCACAAAAAATGTGTTGGGAACCTGTTTAATTAACCAAATTTGACAACATATTTAAGAATGTGAAGTTTTTAACCTCAATATTTCTATTTTTCGAATACTTGACCGAATTTTTGAACGTATTTTATTTGCACTGAGCTGATTTATACTCGTACTTTTGCCGTCCCGATTTTTTTTCCGTATGCCGAATTGCTAACAAGGATTGAAATTGATTTTTTTTTCTTCTTCTAGATCTTGTCATATATAATATGTTCTTGCATTCATTTGTTCTTAAGTCATAAATGGGTGAAAATGAGTTGTTATTGAAACTATTTAAAGTTTATTATGTCCAGCGTTTGTAGTTCATGTCGCAAGCAGCACGTAGAACAAATGAGACCGACAAGGTTCGAGCCTCCCAACCGTAAGGATGTGTAGGTGTGTGTGGGTTGTAATAAAAAAATAGGGTCGAGGCGTCCATTCATGTTGTGCGATTCACAATTCTTGACCCAAATTTAACTTGTTTATTAGTCGAGTTAAATGGGTCGAACCGTTCATATCCATACTACTTTATGTATGACCCAAACCCGCTAGTCGATTTAGTGAAATACTCCAATCCTAAATCTAACCCAAATTTAACTTGTTTATTAGACGAGTTAAATGGGTGAAACGTTCATATCTATACTAGTTTATGTCTGATCCAAACCTTTTTTTTTTCCAGCACGTGCGGGTTCAGTTAAATCGTGTGTCTCCTCGCACACGATTTTTAGCCGACTGTCATGTCATTTCGGACTCTTCGTACGGATCTTGTCCGCAGTGGCTATGCCATCATCGTCCCACACGCACACCTCGCACACTCCGCGCGCTCCAGAGCTCCACGAGACGGCTGACGTCTTTCGACACCCGCAACTCAACGCCTCGCTTTGCCCACGACGTCGAAAGCATTTTCGACGTCTTCACGACACCTACGACAGCCGATGTCGTCCATCCATCCGTTCTATGTGCACGACGTCCTTATTACGTCTCCTCAATGCACATACTGCGCCCATTATTCCAAACCCTCTAATTGATTTAGTGAAATAGTTCTCTTCAAAATTCAGTACATACGAACGGAAATAGCCTCACATATGAAACGTGCTCAAATCCTAAACCTAGACCTGTTGGAATAATGGGTATGGATCTATTAACAACCCAATAGCACCCACAATTATATTAATATATAATACTAAAGTGGAAAGTTACTTGGGATAATTTATAATAAGAAATATTTTAAGAAATATTCTCTCCAAAATATAGAAGGCTTAATTGCACTTTGATATCCTCAACTATTCCTGTTTTTCAACTTGATACCCTAAACTTTTTTTTGTAACAAGTTGATACCCGAAATTTTTTTTGGACGATAATATCCTTGGTCAACCTTGAATATTACCCCCCACTCCCCTACCCCCCTTCCCGCTTCCGGCCACCCCCCCTCCCGCTTCCGGCCGCCTCCCCCCCCTTCCGCTTCCGGCCGTCTCCCCCCCCCCCCTCTCTCCCGCTTCCGGCCACCCGCTCCCGCCTCTCCCCCTAGGGCACGGCAGCGTGGGAGGAGGGGGGGCTGGAGGAGGGTGGACGGAAGCGGGAGGGAGGGGGAGGGGGAGACGGCCGGAAGCGGGAGGGGGTGGCCGGAAGCGGGAGAGGGGGGTCGCCGGAGGGGGGGGGGGGGGGGGCGGGACGGGAGCGAGGGGGGCTGGGGCTGTGCTGGAGGAGGGGGTAGTCGGAGTGGGACCGGGGGGGAGGGGAAGAAGGGGAGAGGGAAGGGATAAGGGTATTTTCGAAATTTTTAAAATTTTAGGTATGAAGTTGAAAAAAAATAATAGTTGAGGTATTAAGTTGTTGAGTAAAATAGTTTAGGGTATGAAGTTAAAAAACCGGAATAGTTAAAGGTATCAAAGTGCAATTTAGCCAATATAGAAAGCAGTATATACTTCTACCTTTAAAAAAATAATATCAAATACTCACATTCATTTGTATATCAGCCAAAATTTTGATTAAATGCTGAGAGTATATCGTAAAATATTATTTGTTCCATACAAAAATTAGGAGCATTTGCTAATTTTTTTAAATTTTTTTTTACTCATATGTTAGTTTTAATATTTGAGTGAAGTAATTTGCTAAAATATATCTCATTTACTACTAACAATATAAATATTATTATATTCTATAATAATAATAATAATAATAATAATAATAATAATAATAATATAAAAGTGTATAAAATATAGGCTTTTTCAGGAGGGTATGTTGGTGAAAATGTATAAAATATAGGCTTTTTCAGGAGGGTGTGTTGGTGAAAAAGCGGCTGAGGCTGTCCTTGTTGTCTGTTTGAACCTCACCCATTTTGACCGAAGTCCTCTCTTCTTTTCCCTACCTCAACAGACTGGGCTAGAAGATACCCGCATGATATTTTTCACTCTCCTTTTATGACAACTTTTCTTCCTCGGTACAAACTGGTTTGTTTTATCATGCTTTTTCCCCTTTCTTTTCATACTTTATGAGTTTTCTTCCAAATAGAAGAAGGAAAAAAAAAATTAAGCATGATGGAGCATGCATTTGCTTTTCTTTCTAAGCATTTCTTTAGAGTAATTTAAGAGGATTATATCCATTAATTAATCACTTTTTTTTTTGTGGAACAGCACTTATCAGAGGCCCACAACACTTGTGGAACAACACTTATCCGGATCCAAAAAACAAGTAGTAGGAATAAAAATAAAAAAAAATCTCACAAGTATATAGCTAATTATTTAACCAAGAAAATTACTATGCTATTTCTACATTTAAAAAAAAAAAAGTGAACTGATTTAAGAGCTATAAAACTAATATCACATATAATTGTTTTTTTGAAAATTCATGGAAACAGCTTATACTTTGGCCTATGGTAGATCTGCCTCTAATTATGCCCGGTTGATTGTATAGACTACTTGGCAACTCTACTACTTCTTGTACTATTGTATTTTCACAAGTTTCGATTTCTTCCTCCTATGTAGATCCGCCCCTAATTAAAGGTTACTTATAAAGGCACTTCATTTTTTGATGGGCTAGCCTAGATTTTTTTTGGGTTTTACTCAGGATATCCCATTTTTTTGATTTAGAACTGTCCCAAAGTGAAATTCCCCCAAACCCAAATTTTTTCTCTCATTTGCAAAAAATTTTCTCTCTCTTCCTAAACCCTTCTTCCTCTTCTCCTCCACCATTTCTCCATCCCCAAGCAAGAAGTTAATTTAAAAATTCCTAGAAATTTCTTCCCCCTAGAAATTTTCTCTTCTTCCTCTTCTCTTCCAAATTTCCTTCTCAAGAAGATCGATGGCACCCAAATTCTTTCTCTATTTGTTTCCAAAACCCTAGAAATTAAATTAAAAAATTCAAGCATCCATTACATTGTTTATTTCAATTGTCTGTAGCCCATTTGAATTAAACTACATTCGGAGTGGAAAATTACCCATTTAAATTAAACACAAGTATGCACGAACGAGAAAACTCTGCGTCGACAAGGACTGTCCAATTTTTTGACAGTCCTACAAACCGAATGGACTGCCAGAAAACTGGGCAATCCTAAGTCACAGTATGTGAAACAAAAGATTGCCCATTTTTCTGGCAGTCCTTACTGTATTCAGGACTGCCAGAAAACTGGACAGTCCTACATACAGTAAGGACTGCCAGAAAAATGGACAGTCCTTTGTTTCACATGCTGTGACTTAGGACTGTCCAATTTTCTGGCAGTCCATTCGGTTTGTAGGACTGCCAGAAAATTGGGCAGTCCTTGAGGAAGAAGAAGAGGAAAAAATAGAAAAAAAAAGTGACTTTTATACCAAAGAGTGAAATAGCACTGATCAATTTTTTCAGTGGCAAATTTGTAAATAATACAAAGTTTAAAATGGGCTAGTCCTGATCAAAAAGTGAAGTGCCTTTATAACAAACCTAATTAAAGGACCATTTTGTATGGTGTTGATGCTCCTGACTTGGCAAAGTTAGGAGAGCATATATAAGGGTTATAGCTGCGTGCATCTCAAGAGAAGAAAATAGGATGAAGGCGTCACGTAAGTTGTATGGTTATAGCTGCATGCATCTCAAGACAATCCTGGAGGAAGTATTGGGTTCGACGGTTGTACGGACATATCCACATAAGTAGCGGTTTAGAGTCTTTGGTATAGTCTTGGTGATCGCGGGTTGGCGGTTGTACAAGTCCCTCAATGTAAGCAGTGAACTAGAAGGAGCGAAAGTCATTCATTGTTGACACTATTTCACTGGTTGACAACAAGCAAAAAAGCTCTTTCTTCATCAGGGAGGGATGACTCTCCATTTTCTAAGATTTAATTTGACTTTGAAGATTGTTAGTCAGTTCGGATCATGCCTCTTCATCTTCTGCAGAGTGATAGTGTCACGACCCGCTACCCAATTTGTTGGGCCGGGCCGAGTCATGTCCAGCCTACGCTTGAGATATATAAAACGTAGAAAGCTGTTCTAAAGACAACATGATAAAACTAAATGTGCTAACAGTTCTATAAGTAATAAAGAGTCATAAATGCTCCAAACACAAAAGTCGTCTCATATAGAAATAAGTCCAAAGTACAAGTCTAAAATGTAAAATTGGATACATGTCCAGTTACAAAATACGTAGTCTAATACATGACTACACTAAATATCCCAAGCAACTACGCAAACTAGACGAGTTTTCCCGCAGGAACATCCTCGTAAAGCAAAGCCGGGTCCTCGGCAGTATCTCCATAATATGAGTCGCAGAGTAACTCCTCCTCAGTAAGAATACCTACAACGTTATCCTGTCAGGACGGGAGCAAGTACTGAATCTAACAAACATATAATACTGATCACGTGATGAAAAGAAATGACATATCATGTTTGTTCAGTTTTAGGTACATTTTATCATGACAATAGATATTCATTTTAAAGTTTAAAACTGTAGTAGGTGAGTGATCAGTCAATAGGTAATCAGGATGTACAGTGGTACATATCAATTTTCTGAAGTGTACATACGTACACTTAACGGCATCGGTGTACATCCATACACAAACGCGGGACCAGACATACGACACAGATACATATAGAATGTAACGGTGCTCGGTAAATACATACGGAGAAGGGGGTCATGATCACGTACACTACTAGCAGTTTCCTCTTAACCCGTTGTTTAAACATGTGAGAGATATAAAAACTATCCTAAACATGGCATAGACTGAAAGTAATACAACATGCAAAGTTTTAACTTGCTACCCCAAGGATCAGCATTTAACATGGTTGGTGAATCATAGTTTATTGTTATAGCAGTATGTAAAGTTTGTAGAAAGTACTTGCCTCTAGCAAAACAAGCTGCGATAAAAAATGCTATAGATGCCTGGTAATTCGTCACTGTAGAAATAAATACATAAACTTAGTTTTTACACTAAGCTAAAACACTATGACACTAATTGGTGCAACACGACTTGTGACTGGGCACCTAGCCAAAATGATGACTTTAGCATAGGAGACGAATGTGGGGTGACACAATACTATAACTAACTTTCTAGGGTCTTTACACTAGTGAGGGGTGAGGTTAAATACGGCTATAACCCAAAATAACACAAAAAGTTGCAAGTCGTAAATATTTAATAATTAAATCAAATGAACATTGTGTTCCAACAATTTTTGAGATAGACAAAAAGCTCAATTTTGCATAAAATAAAGTACCAAAATGATCCTTGCTAATTATAGAAATTTATTATAATTTTTATGGAATTTATTAACCAGTACAAGTATTTTATAAAAATCAGTTTTCCTAAGTACACAGAAAATGAGTTCTGGTTTCATATGCCAAAATAGTGGCAAAACTGTAAATTAAATACTGTAAAAATTATACTAAATTAGCTAAACTAACATAGTATCTAAATACTATTTTTTCAGAATTTTAACAACAATTTAAGTATTTTTAGGAAATCAAAAACAGCATGGTACACAATCTAAAATTAAATAATTAATTATCTGCGTATTTTGTCCATGTACATAATTTGAAACAGAGTTCAAATACAGGACCCAAGGCCATGAATCAAGTCCAATATAACTTATACAGGTCTTGAATTTGTGAAAACATATTTGGGCCCAAAAACCCATGCTAGACTTGGACACCAAATGGTTACAGTAATTAAAATACACAAAATACAAAGACGTAAAAATACATAATAAATATTAATATTTTAACTATGTGAAATTATACATAGTTGTCACATAAATAGGACAAGTATATGTACATATATTAAAGTATAATATATGTTCAATATTTTGTAAAGTAATAAGACTAAAAATAGCTATATATATATATATATATATATATATATATATATATATATATATATATATATATATATATATATATATATATAAGGAAATATATATATATATCTAAGAAATAAATATATAATATATATTTAAATACTGTACATATACTTATATAACAGTATATATATAATAATATATATATAATAATATATATATATATATATAGATATATATATATATATATATATATATATTTATATATATATATATATATATATATATATATATATATATATATATATATATACAGAAATACATATATATATACAGAAATAATATATATATATATATATATATATATATATATATATATATATATATATATATATATATATATATATATATAAATATATATATATATATATAATAAAAAGAAAAAGAAAAAGGAAAAGGAAATCAATAACAACGCAAGGGGGGTTCGAACTCGGCCCTCTGGGTCGGGTTCTCAAGTTGGGTCGGGCTGGCCAGGGGGTCAGCCCGCAGCTTGTGTTAGGGGGAGGGTTTCGTTTAATTTATTTCGGTTTAGTTAAATAACAGTAAACCCGATATAACAATCCTGTGTCCTGACAGTTTGGGACACAGGAGTCTACGTGTCCGTGCTAAGCACGACACGTACGGGTCATGAAACGCGTGTCCAGTCCTATCCCCGTGCTCGCCAGGACACGACGAACCGCATATGTGTGCACGAGACACACACGACACTGATTCGATACTGCAACTTACGTGTCCGACTTTGGGAAGGATTTTCGAACGTGCTGGACGGCGGAGGAGGCGATGGGGAAGCGGCGCTCGGGTGGCGATCGACTCGCCTTGGCGTGGCACGTCGGTTGATGGTGGTTGGGGGCAGTGAGTGTCGTCGGGGAGTCTGGACGGGGTTCGTCGGAGTTAGGGTTAGGGTTTAGGCTGTCGGGGAAGAAAGGGGGTGGCTGGGTGGTCGTGGGGTTGTTCTAGGGTTAGGGTTTAGTCTAGGGTTTCATTTTATAAGAAGAGAAGTCGGTTGGGGGCGTCGTGCTGGCCGGAAATGGCGGGGGTAGGTCGGCCGGTCGTCGGTCAGTCGGGTCGTCGGGGGTGGGTAGATTTAGGTTTTACTCTTAGGTCCCTAGACTTTAGGATATTGCAAATAGGTCCTAACAGTGGGTAAGTGTAATTAATAATTTGCATAAATGAAATATAATCAATTTATAATTTGCAAACTGGTATATTAACAAATTAATAAATTACATAATGATATAAAATCAATTCTAAATATTACAAACTAATATTTTAATATTTTAATAAATTACAAAACTATATTAAAACATTTCTAAATATTACAAAATGATATTATAACTTTTTAATTAATTGCAAAATGATATTTTAGTATTTAAAACTCATTTAAAAATCATTTAACAATTGTAAAAAAATTCCTAAAATTATATTAAATTATTTTAAGGCTAAAAATGACATTAACAACTAATTATCACTAATTAAATAAATTTTTGAAAAACCGGGGCTCATAAGTCTTTCCTTCTTGAAAAATTTTGTCCTCGAAATTCACAAGGATTGAAGACCCTACAATTTTCTAACATAGCAAGCAATGCAACAAATGACTAAGGCTGTGATCGAAACTAACCTCTAAGGTATCAAGCGGGAACGGGTGGTTCCCTCGCAGCGGTTGGATCGAACAAGTAAGGGTATCTCTCCCTCATGTCCGACTCCCTCTCCCAAGTAGATTCACCCGGAGAGTGACGGCTCCAAGCTACTCGTACTAAGGGTATAACCTTGTTCCTCAGCCTCTTCTCCCTCTTGTCTAATATCTCCACTGGCTGCTCAGAAACTGTAAGGCTCGGCCCGATCTCCAACTCTGAATGATCTAGCACATGGCTGGGGTCCGGAACATATCTCCTCAGCTGAGATACGTGAAAGACCTCGTGAACTCCTGCTAGGTTGGGTGGAAGTGCAACCCTGTAAGCTACTTCTCCAATCCTGCCAAGTATCTCGAACGGCCCGATGTATCTGGGGCTCAGCTTCCCTCCTCGTCTGAACCGGATCGTCCCTCTAGTAGGTGATATCTTTACTAGCACCATATCATCGTCTGCGAACTCCATCGATCTGCGACTAGCATCAGCCCAGTGTTTCTGCCTGTCCTGAGCTACTCTGAGCCTGTCTCTGATCATCCCGACCTTCTCTGCTGCATCTGTGATCATCTCTGGCCCAAGCATAACTCTGTCTCCGACATCATCCCAAAAGAGCGGTGTGCGGCATCGTCGTCCATATAGCGCCTCGAAAGGAGACATACCGATACTGGCTTGGTAGCTGTTGTTGTATAAAAACTCTAACAAGTGCAGATGGCTCTCCCATGATCCTCCAAAGTCCAGTACACAGGTCCTTAGCATATCCTCCAGTATCTGTATCGTCCTCTCGGACTGCCCATCTGTCTGCGGGTGGTACGCTGTACTGAACTTGAGCCTACAGCCCAACTCCTCCTGCAAGCTCCTCCAATAGTGGGACGTGAATCTGCTGTCTCTGTCCGACAGGATGCTCAATGGCACTCCGTGTAGGCAAACTATCTGCTGCATGTATAGCTCTGCCAACTTTTCGGTGGAAAGCTCCACCTTGAAGGGTATGAAGTGCGCACACTTCGTCAGCCTGTTCACGATGACCCAAATGGCATCCTTCCCTCCTTGGGAACGAGGAAGCCCTGAGACAAAGTCCATCGTAATATGTTCCCACTTTCACTCGGAAATGGGTAACGGCTGCAACAAACCAGCTGGCCTCTGGCGCTCATCCTTGACCTGCTGGTAAACTAGGCATCTCGAGATGAAATGTGATACATCCCTCTTCATCCCATGCCACCAAAGATATTCCCGCAAGTCACGGTACATCTTGTTAGCACCAGGGTGAATAGAATATCTCGATTGGTGCGCCTCCTGCAAGACTGCCTCTAACAGCTCTCCTTTCGGCACGCACAATCGGCTGCCATGCCTCAAGCATCCATCCTCTGCTACAGTGAAGTCATCTAGCAATCCAGCTAAAGCCTGGACTCGAAGTCTGCGAAGGCTTTCATCTGTAGACTGTGCCTCCTGGGTCTGCTCCATCAAACCTGACTGAATGTCAAGCGCCATCATCTGTATCACTGATCCTGGCCGAACTAGCTCGATACCGAGCTTCTCCAGGTCTTCCCGCAAATGCCGATCTATCATCAGATACCATGCCATCGGATGCCTGCTCAGCGCATCCGCCACCACATTTGCCTTCCCGGGGTGATACTGTAAATCGATGTCGAAGTCCTTCATCAACTCCAACCATCGTCTTTGCCTCATGTTCAGCTCTTTCTGCGTGAACACATACTTCAAGCTTTTGTGGTCAGGAAAATTTTTTACACGCTCTCCGTATAAGTAATGTTTCCATAACTTGAGTGCAAAGATCACCGCTGCTAACTCTAGGTCATGGGTAGGATAATTTCGCACATGAGTCCGCAATTGCCTAGATGCATAAGCAATCACTTTTCCATGCTGCTGTAGGACACATCCTAGCCCATTTCCTGAAGCATCGCTGTATATGGTGAAACCTCCAGAACCTGAAGGTAAAGTCAGAACTGGAGCAGTCGTCAGCCTCCTCTTCAGCTCCTCAAATGCTGCCTGGCAGTTCTCTGACCAAATGTACTCTGCATCCTTCCGCGTCAGCTTCGTCATGGGTTCAGCTATCCTAGCAAAGTCCTGGACAAACTTTCTATAATAGCCTGCTAAACCCAGAAAGCTCCTGATCTCTGAAACTGACGTCGGAGCCTTCCATGTCTCAACTGCAGCAATCTTCCTAGGATCCACCGAGATTCCCTCTCCAGTAACTAAATGGCCGAGAAACTCCACTCGGTCTAAAAAGAACTCGCACTTCGGCAATTTGGCAAACAATCTCTCCTGCCTCAGAATCCCCAAAACTATCCGCAAGTGCTCTGCATGCTCCTCCGGCGTCTTCGAGTATATCAGGATGTCGTCGACAAATACTACGACGAAATTATCCAGATACTGGTGAAATGTCTTATTCATCAAATTCATAAAGACAGCTGGCGCATTTGTGAGACCAAATGGCATCACCAGAAACTCGTATTGCCCGTACTTCTTGTTGAACGCCGTCTTCTGGATGTCTGCTGCCCTAACCTTCACCTGGTGGTACCCGGATCTCAAGTCTATCCTGAAAAACACCTTCGCCCCACTCAACTGGTCGAACAAATTATCTATCCTGGACAGAGGATATTTGTTCTTGATGGTGATGGCATTCAAGGCCCGGTAGTCAATACACAACCGGACTGTACCATCCTTCTTAGGCAAAAAGAGCACTGACGCTCCCCATGGAGAAGCACTAGATCGAATGAAACCCTTTTTCAACAGGTCATCAATCTGCTCTTTCATCTCTACGGCCTCCTTGGGATTCACTCTATAGCAAGCCCGGGATACTGGTGATGAACCCGGTACTAAATCTATAGTGAACTCCACATCTCTGTCAGGCGGAAGTCCTGGAAGATCCTCTGGGAATACATCCATAAACTCCCTAATGATAGGGTGTGGCGATGCTACGTCCCCAACTTTCGCACAACAGTTCGGCTCTAGGCTGATCTCCGGCCCTGTCTTTCTGACACTGAATGGTGCTGTGCCTGGGGGACTGAACAAAATACTACCCTCATGACAGTCGATAGATGCATCGGCATAGCTAAGCCAGTCCATTCCCAATATGATATCATAACCGGGGAGTGGCATCAAAAAGAATCATCCCCTGAACTCTCTCCCGGTTATAAAAATAGAGCATCTATAGATAGCTCTAATAGGCACTGGTCCTCCTCCCGTCATCACTCTACTAATCTCCGCAGTAGGTATAGCTACTAGATGGTGTTTATGCATAAACTCTAATAATAGAAAGCTATGAGACGCACCAGAATCAAACAAGCATAGAGCTAGAAAAGTATGCAAATAAACATGACCTGTGATGACGTCAGCTAAGTAATCTGGCTCCGAAACCTGCTCCGACTCCGGCTCAAGGGCTAGGCTATAAGTCTTCCCCTGAGGTCCCTTCTGCTGCTGCAGATGTTGCCCAAACCTCTGCTGCTGAGTCGGAAGCGGCCCTCTAGATCCCGTGGCTACTGGACAGCTCCGAAGCTGATGGGTGGCAGACCCACAAGCCAAACGCTGACCCGACCTCTTCCTACAGATGGTAGAATCGTGGCCTTCCCTCTTGCAGAATATACAAAAACCTTCCTTCGGCTGCTGTCGGGGTCCCGGGGCTCTAACTGGCGGGGTCGGGTGATGTGATGTAGGGGAACGGTATGTCTGCTGGTGCGACATCGGTACTTTCTGCTGGAAAGCCTGACGCTTGGACGGTCCCTCAAGGTGTACAGAAGCCGGCCTCTTGCATGACAGAAGACGCTCCTCAATGCTTCGGGCCAACTCTAGGCTCTGGTAGTAGTCAGTCGTACCGTTCGCCACTATAAGAATGCCAATGTCTGGAACTAGACCATGGTAAAACCTACGGGTCATATCCTCCGGGTCTGCAACTAGACTAGGAGCAAAACGGCTCAAGCGACTAAACTCTGCCGCATACTCGTCAACAGAATGGTTCCCCTGCTGGATGTTCTGGAATCTTAGCCCCATAGCTACTCTAGCAGTGGTCGAGAAATTTTTTTTCTTGAACTGGGTCTTGAACTGATCCCAAGTGGCCCTCCCTCTTGCAAATAACGGCTCATTCCGGAACCAAAATCCTGCTAAGTCTATCAGCAGAAATCCCGCTGCCTCGACCTGGAGGTCACCCGGCATCCTAACTCCAAGGAGCTTCCTCTCTACCGAGTCTAGCCAGTCATCTGCTACTACTATGCCCTCAGTCCCTGAGAACTCCTTGAAGTTCAGACCTGTCAACCCCAGTTTTTCAAAATTTTTGTTAATCAGTATTAAATTGGCCATTAATGATTATTTTAGTATTAAAATATTTTATAATAATTATTAGGAATTTTTCCTGTATTTTTAAATGATTTTTAAATGGTTTTAAATACCAGAAATACCATTTTGCAATTTTATAAATTGTTTTAAATTAGGTTTGCAATATTTAGAATTGTTTTAAATACTTTTTGTAATAATCCAATTGTCTTTTGCAATTATATTTTGCAAATAATACTTGCGGGAGTCAATTTGTAAATTAGAATTTACATTTGACATTGGGGAGGACCTATTTGTGAAATCCTAAAACCTAGGGACTTTTGTGCAAAACCTAAACCTAACCCCCCCGACGACCGGACAGCTGCCGACGACCGGCCAGCTGCCCCCCCCACGTCCCGACCGACTTTCCACCGCCCATAGACCCTATTTAAACCCCCCACCTTGCTCCCCAGACCGAGCTCTAACCCACCCCGACCACCACGAACGTCCCCGACCACCCTAGACGTTGGTCTCCGACGAAAGCCCTAGCCCTAACCCTAACTACGGCGACCACCCTAGCGCCGCCCCACCGCTCGACGTCATCGACCACCACCACCATCAACGAGTCCACCTCGACGAGCCGCGTCGATCGCCACTGCTCCGCCACGACCACGACGCCCCCAGCCGCCGTCCGCCCTCTCGAAGCCTTCCTCTTCGCCGGACACGTAAGTGTCAGCTTCATTTTCGTGTCGGCTGTGTCTCGATTTCACGAGAGAGACTCGCCAGGACACGGGGATGTTTGTCCAGTAGCTGGACACGAGAACTAGGACTCGTGCGTGTCGTGCGAAGCACGGACACGGGCAAACCCTGTGTCCTTAACTGTCAGGACACAGGACTGTGTATTATTTTTTTTATTATTTAAATCAACTAAAACGAAATAAAACTAACCCTAATCCTATCTCTAACAAAGCGGGCCGCTGGCCCACTGGCCAGCGCGTAAAACAATAAACCCTCCCCCCCCCCCCCCCCGCGCTGGGCTGAGTTCGAGCCCCCCCTTTACAGTTTCCCTTTTTCTTTTCTTTTTCTTTTTCTTTTTTTTTTTCAGTTTATATATATTTATATATATATGTATATATATATATATATTAGTATATATATATATGTATATACACTGTATTTTTTTAACAGTATTTAATGTATAGGTATATATTTATTAGTTAGTAATTTTATATATATATATATGTTTATATATGTATATACTTTCCTATGTATATATATAATATATATATACACTATATTATTATGTGTATTTTATATATATATATATATATATATATATATATATATATATATATATATATATATATATATATATATATATATATATATTTGTATATATACTCTATAAATTAAGTGTTTTCCTTACAAATATATATGTACTTTTAACACATGTAATTATATTTTTTACTATGCATAACTTTGCCCTATTAAAATATTAATAATTATTTTGTACTTTTACCAAACTGTATTTTATTGTATTTAAATTACTGCAACCATTTGATGTCCAAGCCTAGCATGGGTATTTGGGCTCAAATGTGTTTTCACACATTCAAGACCTGTACAAGTCATATTGGACTTGATTCATGGCCTTGGGTCCTGTATTTGAACTTTGGTTCAAATTATATACATGGACAAAATACGCAGATAATTAATTATTATTGTGCATTACTGTTTTTGATATTCTAAAAATACTTAAAGTATTGCTAAAATTATGGAAAAATAGTTTTTAGATACTTTGTTAAGTTAGCTAATTTAGTATAATTTTTGTAGTATTTAATTTACTGTTTTGCCCCTAGTTTGGTATATGAAACCAAAAGTCATTTTCTGTATACTTAGGAAAACTGATTTTTATAAAATATTTGTACTGGTTAATAAATTCCAGAAAAATTATAATAAATTTCTATAGTTAGCAAGGATCGTTTTGGTACTTTGTTTTATGCAAAACTAGGCTTTTTGTCTACTTTAAAAATTGTTAGAAAACAATGATCTTTTGATTTATTTATTGATTAATTACGACTTGTAGCTTTTTGTGTTATTTGGAGTTTTAGTCGTATTGAACCCCATCCCTCACTAGTGTAAAGACCCTAGAAAGTTAGTTAACATAGTGTGTCACCCCACATTGGTCTCCTATGCCAAGTCATCATTTTGGCTAGGTGCCCAGTCACAAGTCGTGTCGCACCAGATTAGTGTCCTAGTGTTTTAGCTTAGTATAAAGCTAAGTTTATTGTATTTATTGCTACAGTGACGAGTTACCAGACATCCATAGCACATTTATCGCAGCTTGTTTTACTTTACTAGAGGCAAGTACATCTACAAACTCATTTACTGTCTTTTAATGTTAAGTACATGTGACAACCTTGTTAAATTACCATTAATCCAGTTGTAAGTCTTTTATTAATTGTACATGTTAAAAACACTGTTATTTGATAAAAGAATGCAAATTAACCCATGTGAATGCTGATCCTTGGAGTAGCAAGTCAAATCATAACATGTTTCATACTATTGCCAGTTCCCACCATGCTTTACACTATTTCCCGTATCTTTTACATGATGATTACTGGGTTATGAGAGAGTTGATAGTATAGTTACTGGACTCGTGGAATGTACTCACTTACATTACAGTATGCTAATTGTGTAGTTTCTGGACTTGTGGAATGTACATATGTACATTGCAGTAAACTAGCAGTGCGGTTTCTGGACTTGTGGAATGTACATACGTACATTGCAGTAAACTGAGAATGTAGTTTCTGGACTTGTGGAATGTACTTACGTACATTGCAGTAAACTAACAATGTAGTTTCTGGACTTGTGGAATGTACATACGTACATTGCAGTAAACTAGCATAGCACATATTGACCGATCTCATACCTGCTCCAGTTTTAATACATAATGTACACATGCCACAATTGACAAGAGTGTCTTAAAATGATAATCAAGATATACCATGATTTTCCGCTTTATATGATTTACCCTGATTCCAGTATGTCTATTTTTCAGTCTTATCATACCATGTTCCTGTTGTACATCTCTTGCATTATACATTCAGTACTTTAGTAGTAGAGGTTGTACTTGCTCCCGTCCTGACAGGATAACGTTGTAGGTATTTTGACCGAGGAAGAAATGCTTTGTGACCCGTACTATGGAGCTCCAGTTGAGGATATTCCAGCAGGGAATCCTGCTTAGCTGCTTAGTTTGACTTAGTGTTGGGTTATTATCACAGACGCTATTTTGTACCTTTAAACTGGACCTTGTCTCCAGTCTTACATTTTGGTTTGTATTATTATCAAACTTAGTGGTTTTTCATCTATATAGAAGCTGTGTTGTGATCATTCTTAAACTATCTTAATTATTAGCACATTTATCATTATTACCTGACTGTCTAGAACAGCTTACTGCGCTTTATCTTAAGCGTAGGCTGGACATGGCTCGGCCCGGCCTAATAATTTGGGTAACGGGTCGTGACATGTTCCATGAAGTCCTTGATCGTCCTCGCTCTCTGCCGTGGCTCTACAGGTGGTGGGACCACGGTACGTTCCTCGGAACGCTCCATGCTCTGGCGGAGTAGGGTAGTCTGCTCCTGATGGGTCGTTAGGAACCCATGGATCAGAGTGAGCAGTTGGTTCCCGTCGAGTGTGACGGAAGCCTGGGTAGGTATGGTGATAGGGGGTGGTGGAAGCATCGGGTCCTGCTGGGACTGTGACGTGGAAGGTGGTGGAGGCATCTGGGTTGGCGGATTTGTGGAGTGGGGGAGTATGGTAGGTAGATGTGGGGGTGTATCAGTCAACTGGTCAGCTAACTGGATATGGAGTACGCCATTCTCAGGTGTGACGTACTGGGATGAACGAGTAAGAACCATCTAATATAAAATAAAAGGACTTATAAGGACTTGTTTAAAGTAAGCAATCATAGGCAAGAAAATCTAATTATAATAGCAAGCATGTGATGTATTTCCTATGTTGCAATCCTAGTATTCCTCTAGATGTTCTAAGCGTCATTCCTAATGTTATCTAATTACCTTAAGTTCCTAATTGCAGGCATGCTTCGTATAATAACGTAGCCAAACAATTTAGTCTCGACCTGCATGGGCCACCACTAAAAACATGTCACGACCCGCTACCCAATTTGTTGGACCGGGCCGAGTCATGTCCAGCCTACGCTTGAGATAAAACGTAGTAAGCTGTTCTAAAGACAACAGGATAAAACTAAATGTGCTAACAGTTCTATAAGTAATAAAGAGTCATAAATGCTCCAAACACAAAAGTCGTCTCATATAGAAATAAGTCCAAAGTACAAGTCTGAAATGAAAAATTGGATACATGTCCAGTTACAAAATACGTAGTCTAATACATGACTACACTAAATATCCCAAGCAACTACGCAAACTAGAAGAGTTTCCCCACAGGAACATCCTCGTAAAGCAAAGCCGGGTCCTCGGCAGTATCTCCATAATATGAGTCGCAGAGTAACTCCTCCTCAGTAAGAATACCTACAACGTTATCCTGTCAGGACGGGAGCAAGTACTGAATCTAACAAACATATAATACTGATCACGTGATGAAAAGAAATGACATATCATGTTTGTTCAGTTTTAGGTACATTTTATCATGGCAATAGATATTCATTTTAAAGTTTAAAACTGTAGTAGGTGAGTGATCAGTCAATAGGTAATCAGGATGTACAGTGGTACATATCAATTTTCTGAAGTGTACATACGTACACTTAACGGCATCGGTGTACATCCATACACAAACGCGGGACCAGACATACGACACAGATACATATAGAATGTAACGGTGCTTGGTAAATACATACGGAGAAGGGGGTCATGATCACGTACACTACTAGCAGTTTTCCCTTAACCCGTTGTTTAAACATGTGAGAGATATGAAAACTATCCTAAACATGGCAGAGACTAAAAGTAATACAACATGCAAAGTTTTAACTTGCTACCCCAAGGATCAGCATTTAACATGGTTGGTGAATCACAGTTTATTGTTATAGCAGTATGTAAAGTTTGTAGAAAGTACTTGCTTCTAGCAAAGCAAGCTGCGATAAAAAATGCTATAGATGCCTGGTAACTCGTCACTGTAGAAATAAATACATAAACTTAGTTTTTATACTAAACTAAAACACTATGACACTAATTGGTGCAACACGACTTGTGACTGGACACCTAGCCAAAATGATGACTTTAGCATAGAAGACCAATGTGGGGTGACACAATACTATAACTAACTTTCTAGCGTCTTTACACTAGTGAGGGGTGAGGTTAAATACGGCTATAACCCAAAATAACACAAAAAGTTGCAAGTCGTAAATATTTAATAATTAAATCAAATGAACATTGTGTTCCAACAATTTTTGAAATAGACAAAAAACTCAAATTTACATAAAATAAAGTACCAAAATGATCCTTGCTAATTATAGAAATTTATTATAATTTTTCTGGAATTTATTAACCAGTACAAGTATTTTATAAAAATCAGTTTTCCTAAGTACACAGAAAATGAGTTCTGGTTTCATATGCCAAAATAGTGGCAAAACTGTAAATTAAATACTGTAAAAATTATACTAAATTAACATAGTATCTAAATACTATTTTTTCAAAATTTTAACAGCAATTTAAGTATTTTTAGGAAATCAAAAACAGCATGGTACACAATCTAAAATTAAATAATTAATTATCTGCGTATTTTGTCCATGTACATAATTTGAACCAGAGTTCAAATACAGGACCCAAGGCCATGAATCAAGTCCAATATGACTTGTATAGATCTTGAATATGTGAAAACACATTTGGGCCCAAAAACTCATGCTAGGCTTGGACACCAAATGGTTGCAGTAATTAAAATACACAAAAATACAAAGACGTAAAAATACATAATAAATATTAATATTTTAACTATGTGAAATTAAACATAGTTGTCACATAAATAGGACAAGTATATGTACATATATTAAAGTATAATATATGTAAAATATTTTGTAAAGTAATAAGACTAAAAATAGCTATGTATACATATATATACATATATAACATATATATTTATATAAGGAAATATATATATATCTAAGAAATAAATATATAATATATATTTAAATACTGTACATATACTTATATAACAGTATATATATATATATAATAATATATATGTATATACAGAAATACATATATATATATATATATATATATATATATATATATATATATATATATATATATATATATATATATATATATATATATATAAACATATAAGAAAAAAAAAGGAAAAGGAAAAGGAAATCAATAACAGCGCAGGGGGGGTTCAAACTCGGCCCTCTGGGTCGGGTTCTCAAGTTGGGTCGGGCTGGCCAGGGGGTCAGCCCGCAGCTTGTGTTAGGGGGAGGGTTTCGTTTAATTTATTTAGGTTTTAGTTAAATAATAGTAAACCCGATATAACAACCCTGTGTCCTGACAGTTTGGGACACAGGAGTCTACGTGTCCGTGCTAAGCACGACACGTACGGGTCATGAAACGCGTGTCCAGTCCTATCCCCGTGCTCGCCAGGACGCGGCGAACCACATATGTGTGTACGAGACACACACGACACTGATTCGACACTGCAACTTATGTGTCCGACTTTGGGGAGGGTTTTCGAACGTGCTAGACGGCGGAGGAGGCGATGGGGAAGCGGCGCTCGGGTGGCGATCGACTCGCCTTGGCGTGGCGCGTCGGTTGATGGTGGTTGGGGGCAGTGAGTGTCGTCGGGGAGTCTGGACGGGGTTCGTCGGAGTTAGGGTTAGGGTTTAGGCTGTCGGGGAAGAAAGGGGGTGGCTGGGTGGTCGTGGGGTTGTTCTAGGGTTAGGGTTTAGTCTAGGGTTTCATTTTATAGGAAGAGAAGTCGGTTGGGGGCATCGTGCTGGCCGGAAATGGCGGGGGCAGGTCGGCCGGTCGTCGGTCAGTCGGGTCGTCGGTCAGTCGGGTCGTCGGGGGTGGGTAAATTTAGGTTTTACTCTTAGGTCCCTAGACTTTAGGATATACAAATAGGTCCTAACAATGGGTAAGTGTAATAAATAATTTGCATAAATGAAATATAATCAATTTACAATTTGCAAACTGGTATATTAACAAATTAATAAATTACATAATGATATAAAAACAATTCTAAATATTACAAACTAATATAACATTTCAATAAATTACAAAACTATATTAAAACATTTTTAAATATTACAAAATGATATTAGAACTTTTTAATTAATTCCAAAATAATATTTTAGTATTTAAAACTCATTTAAAAATCATTTAAAAATTGTAAAAAAATTTCTAAAATCATATTAAATTATTTTAAGGCTAAAAATGACATTAACAACTAATTATCTCTAATTAAATAAATTTTTGAAAAACAGGGGCTCACAGATAGTCATTAATTGTGCCGTCAAAAGTTGTCGAGTCGAGGTATTGATGACGACGTCAATAACCCTTTCAACTTGCATCTCTCAAGTATAGGGCAAGGTTCATGATGTCTACCGGAACAATGTGTTCGCTGCAATATTTGGAGTTTCTTCCGTTTGTATTGTGTCTTCGGAATACTTAGATTTTTTTAATGCTTCTACAAGATCTCCTTTAAATTTTTTAAAATCTTTATTGTCATGTCTCGGTTCCGAAGAATCGATCGTCCTCGCTTGGACGTGATGCCGCGTGAGCCTAAGTTGCGCTCGTGCAAGGCGAATACCGTAGTGATTGATACATCAGCTTAGCGACGGGATCATAGCACAGAAGTTCCGAGCAAAAAAGTTGAATCAACACAATTATATATTAAACAAAGTCATTTTTACTGATATTGAAAATATAAGGTTACAAAGGCTCGAAGCCTAGACTACAATCACACAATGCTCACTCTCTTTCTGAATACAATCACTGAGTTCTCTCTCTCTCTCTCTCTCTCTCTCTCTCTCTCTCTCTCTCTCTATCTCTTCTCTATCAATACAAAGAATCACACCCAATGCTTACAACTTAGAGAAGGCGATGCCATACATTATGTCCCGTATAAGTGAATACTCCAGCGCGGTCGCACGCCTCAAAACGTGTAAAACCCTGATTCTAAATAGGTTAATTAAATTGGGATTTGCAAAAAAAATTATTTGGCTTTTATTTTCTATTTTAGTTGTTTATTATTATTATTATTAGTTGAAAATTAGATTTTAATTTTTAATATTAATTATTGGATGGTGTTCTTGTCCGGACCCTTCAACCCAAACCCTTTAACCCAAACCCATTTAACTAAACTCGTACCCGTTCAACCCCACTACCCCAATCATCTTACTACCCCGTACGAACTCCCCCCACTCCAGGATCTATCATCTTCTCTCCCTCGTACAAACTCTCAGAAACACTCAGAAACTCTCAAAAACTCCACAGAGACTCTCCCTCTCTACCTTCACAAACTCCATCACAACTTCCTCCACACTCCTCTTCCAAATCCGATCGCACCCCGGCGCTCTCCGCGATGCCCCGAACATTTCAATATATCTCTTGGGCATTTTTGACGCGCCATCCGACCGCCCGATCGTCGATGGACCTCCCGTACGTGCGCGCCTCGCGCCGACCGCCGTCAGCCCCGCGCACCCTCCCCGCGTGCGTGCGCCGTTCCGCGTGCCTCCTTGCGCCGTCCTGATCCCGTTCTGCGTGTCCTCGCGTGCGTCTGTACGCCGTCCCGATCTCGTTCGCGTGCCCTGCATACGTGTCCCGTCGTTTCGTACGACCCGAGGCCGAGACCTCACCTCGGTTCTCCTTCTTCAACCTTTTCGGTAAGACTTTCTGCCAGAGTTATGTTCTATACCCAGAGTAGAAAATTAGATAGAAAACTCATTCATGTCCGACCGGAATTGACAGAATAAAGCTATGTCAATCCCGGAATAATTATTTCTTAATTTGTGTGCGTGACTGTTAATAGGATTAATTATATAATAATGGTTGGATTAATATTGCTAGTAATAAAATTTGTGACATTATAATCATCGGTTTATTTATGTAAGTATTCAAAAATAAATATTAGTTTTTATAATAAAAGATTGTAATTATTTTAAATAAATTATAGGGAAAAGAAATTAGATTCAAAGAGGTATAGTTGATATCTTAGGAAATAAATGTTAGTTATATTCCTTATTTAATTATTAAATTATTTGTGTAATTAAAGGTTTCCTCATTAAGTATTAATACAAATATTTTGTAATAAATTCGTTAAAATGATTTGTTAGCAATTAAGATTATTAGTGTCTTATTAAATAAGCTTTAAGACGGTATTTAATTACTAATATGTTTCTAAAATCTTAGGTATTACTAAATAAATAATTTTCGTAGTTTAAATTATTAAAATGGTATTTTTATATTGAAAGTATCTATTAGAATACTATTGTTAGTTTATGTAAATAAAACACTATTTAATTTTGAAAGTATTTTCGGGTATTTTATATAAGTAAATCTAAATGGAATATTAGTTTATGGAAAATCGTTTACTATATACTAATAAATAAAATATAGATTTCTCGCTTTATTTATAAAAAATAATAGTTTTATTAGAAACTCATTTTTACCAATCATTATACGTGGCTAAAAGTATTAAATAATTGTAGCTTTACTTTTCTAAAATGTAAGCTTTGTTAATAATAAATTGATCATTAGGTAATAGTTGGCGTTATTAATTAAAACCCTTAGAATGGTTTCTAAACTAGATTATTAAATTAATGTAGGTTCCAGGACCTAAATCTGAGGCCGTATTTTCCTGTCTCTCTTCCAGTGCCGGAAAGACCAAGGCAAGTTTTATACTATTCATGTTCGTGTTTTAATTAATAATTAAATGTACTGCATCAATAGAACTATATACATTGTATCGACACTGATTCACGGAGTCTCTCTCGGACCCTAAATTGATTGCTTGATTGACTCATTAACTCGGAGATTGGGAGAGTAGTATAACAACCGTGACCAAAGCTATGTAACTAATATTGCCTCTCTCGTGCTAATTCCTGTTTGCATAGGGGGTTGAGCTGTATCGTATACTAGCATTTGACCAAAATGTTAGTATACACATTGAATCTACTAGCCGGTCACATATCTGCTATACGTTCAAATCATTATTGAATCATTGTAGATTGCATCATTGTAGCTTTTGAGATTCCATTGCCTGGCCGAGTCTTTATTATTATTTAGAAAAATATATTAATTCTTTTAAACTGCCCTTGCATGTTTATTATTTAATAGAATATGTATGTGGATATATGTTCTTGCTCCCCTCCTGACTGGAGACCAATATTTTAGGTGATTGTGACGACGAGGAGCTGACCTTTAGTTCTTCTTACGGACCCGACTTGGGTTCCGAGAAGCTAGTCGAACCCGGTCAGGGAGCCCCCGAGTCCTAGCTGCATTTGTTCGTTTAGTTTCTTTCTTGAAATAGAAGTTATAATAAGAACAATGTAATAACTTAATACTCTCTTGTCTGTGTATTTTGTTCCTTTAGACTCCTGATTCTAATTTAATGTTTTAAAATAAATTTTTATTTTTTGTATTTAAAATGTTGTGCTGGTGTACTACTGATTGATACAGCTTACTGTCGCCGTCTCACAATGGTGCAGGCTGGACATGATCCGACTGGACCCAGTATCTTGGAATCGGATCATGACATATTTTCAGTGGTGGTCCATGCAGGTCCAGTTCTACCAATTGATCTAGTCAACTTAGTCTAGACAAACATGCAGTCCTGCAATCTGACTTTAGACTTAATAATGACCTTAGAAACACAAACTCTAGAAACAATTAGCACACTTAGACTATTTCCATTCCGTCGCAACATATGATCGAATTTATCTATTTATATAATCTATTTTTGCTTGCTTATAGTTTCGTAGGTTACCTTACTTATGTTTGTTACTTATCTTCCTTTCTTCCGTTCCAGAGAATGGTTGACGAAGGACTTACTCGATCTTGATTAACTAGAAACCTTACCCAGTTAGGCCAAATATTTTAAGTTGTGTTTGACATTATATTCTTAATAATAATGTTGTATAAAATTATAGGATTAGTTGGAAGTTGAGGCTATAGTTACCTTCCCAATTGTCTTAGATTCTATGCATGCCATTAATACCAGTCACTAAGCTTTAATCCATTCCTTCTACTTTCCTAAATCAGATTTCATTATTAGAATACCTTGATCAAATTGTGATGCCTTCATTTTGACTTGTGAAACATAACCTTTGTCCAATTTGACTTAATCAACCCAGAATCCTTGCAACTACTTGTGTATTCACATTAGTATGATCTCTATCTATTTCAGACCATCCAACTTTATAATTTCCTCAAACATTTTTTGCTTCGAATGTGACATCCCTATTTGACCCCAAGAAAAATTTACATTCATCCTGATAACATTTTGTTGACGCGTTTAACCTTTGAAAATCTTATGGATTTAGTTGAAAGAGTATTCAACAAACCACCATGGCAATACAGATGTGTACTGTTCACGAAATTGTAAGTTTACTGTAGCTAGATGCGCACTGGCGGGACAAAAACTTTAGTTAAAGTGATTACAGGTACACATTGGTTTTTGAGTATTGTTAAGACGAGACCCCTTATGTTTTAATCTGAGTCATAAAGCCAAAGGCTTACTGCAGCTAGATGTATATGCACTAGCGAGGCATATGTTCTTAAGCATTATGGTAATTGGTTAAAATATGATTACTATCAGTTTGTATCACTTTCAGACAATCATTGACTTCTTGGTTCAAACTCTTATTCTTATATTTGGTCCTTTCATCTATTTTATCAAATTCATTATCTCAATAGTGCCATTAGCATTTCAGATTACAAATTATTCATAACATTGCTGAGTTCGAACTTTCTTAGCACATTTATCCTTTCAAACACCCTTGTATTATAATTAGACCCTATTATCTACAGTAAAAAAATGGGACCCAAGGTCAATGGATTATGGAAGAAGATGAAGCAGTTGGAGACTGCCCCCACACCAAGGACCAAGACTTTGAGAACTAGTGCTAAGAGAATCTAGAGTTATTAGTAGCACTAGGTGGTTCTTTGTGAAGTTGTAACCGAACAACTTTAGAAGAAGTCTAGAAGAATCTTCCTATAATTTTCTGATGATGTGAAATGAATCCTTAGTTACACTCTTATTTTGGCGAATGTCTTTCATGATGTCATGTTTTTCCTACAATACAATTTCTGAAAACTTGAGGATTTCGATTTTAGAGAGAAGGTAGGTAAAAATTATTGAGATAGGACTTTTCATATATATGTTGATGTTAAGGTTTGGAAGAATATAATTTTGATATGAACCCTTAGATATATGTTGATAGGCGAAGGTACTCATGATTATTGGAGGCAATATCATATTTCAAGTAACACCATTCTTGTATGGATTAGTGACAAGCCTATGATTGTAATTTTGCCAAATCAGTGTAACTACTATTTAATTTGTCTTTTTCAATTATTGAATATTGTAGCAATGTTAAGTTTTTCAGAAATATGATATTGGTAAAGAGAGGAAGACTACGGCAAGTAAGAACATGTATGAGTATGGAATAATTTCGACAATGATTGTTCATCATAAAATTTAAGGATTACCACTTAGAGAAGGAGTTATAAGAGTTTAAAAGGTGATTATGAATTGATTAGGATGTTATTAGTAAATGGGCGAATGTTATATCATTGAGGAAAAAAATTGAGGGCATCATCAATCATGTTCTATTTTATTTTTCTCGTACTATGACATAATGCACCCCATAAATTTTTCTTAGTTAAGACACCTTTAGGCATATTGTGTGTTACATATATTGTTATGTGTATTGTGTATTTAATAGTTAGACTATGTCATTCCTTGGTGGGATTAGCATCTTTGATAACTTAGAGCACAATTGATGTTCGGATGGAACACAGATATTAGAATAAATCTTGATCGATAAATATAACGTTCTACAGTGATTGGAGAAAAAAATATTACGAGAATATTATGTATGCTTGGTAAGCAATGATAAAATGACTAAATTTGCACAATTCCTTCAGTAATTGATAATTCAAAAATAGAAGCAGAAATCCACAATTGTGGACAGTAACTGCGTTTCTAAGGAGGAAAGAATGTTATTTTAAAGTGTATGAATTGACCAAGATAATTTTTCATTGTAGATTACTCATGGGACAGCTAATGTAGTTTCGTTTGAGGCAGTTAAGAGAGTAATGTCTTTGATTGTTGAGACTTGATTATACTACTATCTCTATCCATAGAATTTTGAGGACGAAATTTTCTAAGGAGGAAAGGTTGTAAAATCCTGATTCTCGATAGTTTTATTAAATTGTGATTTGCAAAAAGAAATATTTGGCTTTTATTTCCTATTTTAGTTTATTATTATTATTTTTTATTAGTCAAAAATTAGATTTTGATTTTTAATATTAATTATTGGATATTCTTGTCCGGACCCTTCAACCCAAACCCTTTAACTCAAACCCATTTAATTAAACCCCTAACCGTTCAACCCCACAACCCTAATCACCCGAATACCCTGCACGAACCCCCCCCACTCTCGGATATGGCATCTTCTCACCCTTGTAAAAACTCTCAGAAGCACTCAGAAACTCTCAGAAACTCCACATAGACTATCCCCTCTCTACCTTCACCAACTCCACCACAACTTCCTCCACACTCCTCTCCCAAATCCGATCGCACCTCGTTGCTCCCTGCGATGCCCCGAACATTTCAAATCTCACTTGGGGCATTTTTGATGCGCCGTCCGACAGCCGACGGGCCTCCTGCGTGTGCCTTCCGTCGGCAGCCGGCAGCCCCGTGCGCCCTCCCCACGTGCGTCCGTGTGCCGTCCTGATCCCATTCCGCGTGTCCCTACGTGTGTCGATGCGCCGTCCCGATCCCGTTCGCGTGCCCTGTGTAGTGCCCCGTCCCGCTCAGTCAATCGGAGGAATCGAACCGCCGACGGCGTTCGAACTTAGCCTTGCAACGGCTGCTCAGATACATCGCTCGGTCGAGACGACCGCTCGCTCAGGTAGGGTAGTTTCGGTGAACTTGCCTCATCTTAGCCTTCACATAATAATATGCATATTTTTAACTTGCACAGGTAGGCTTAATAATAAAAGAGATGAATCCACATAGCTAAAGGGAATAATCCCGACGGGTCGAATGGAGTTAGAATATGGAAAGGTCCAACGGTCGGCATAGAGTCGGTGCACGGCGTGCTTTGAAAATGACACCCGATCCTTCGTCCCGTGGCTTGGGAGAAGGAAAGTTGGTCTTCGACACAAATCTGTGAATTAATCTAAGTCATAGGCGTCGCCCGCATGAATGCTTCATAAAGCATGCACGGTCCCGTCGTCCAAGACTTGGCATAGCCTTGGCTTGCCCATGAGTTTAGTTGCATTGAGCGGATTGTGACCTAAGTCTAGGCACCAGAGTGACTTGGTCGTTCAAGTTGGATGCGTGCACGGCACGATCCGTTAAGGTGAAGCTTGACGCAGCCTTTGCTCGTCAAGTTGTTGCGAAGTTAAGTTAGGCAAAGTTATGTCGGTCGACCTAGGACATTACAAGCATCGTCCCGTTCTTTCGCGGTTTGTCAAAGTTAAGTAGTCCCACGATCTCAAGGCCCGTCGACTAGGGCAGGAGTGTCGCGTAGAGCACGATTGGCTTAAGGCACGATGCACGGACTTAGTGTTTAAGGCAATGACTACAACTGATTCCAAGTGAGTTTTGAGAAAGGACTATCAAATAGGCGTTCATGAGTTGAACCATATGATAGGATAACAAGGAAAGAATGCTCGCGACCGTGGGTCATCGAGGGGTCTCGAGGGGTCTTAAGGATAGAAGTCTTGAACTTGGTTTTAATAGAGATGGTAACATTGGAAGAGGAATGACTGTGTGAGACGTCAGTTTGTGTCGAGTCTTGCATGGTCATTGGACAACTTGTCGACAAGGGCGAAGCTTTTCTCGAGCGGCAACCCTGGGCCATGGGACCGACTCGGCCTAGGAGGAAATACGGTATAGCTGTGCTGGGTGATAGGGTGATAGCACGGGTTAAGCGGGGACTTGCAGCGGGGCTCGCTACTTGCGCAGCAAGGGTCCCGATTAACAAAAGCTATAGTCCATGATAGCTTGTCATGCTAGTGACCTCATATAGATGAGTCGGCACGGGCGGCGATCCGCGAGTGTGCCTTTGGATTGAGTCGAGTATTGAGTACACTATATCAAGGAGTCGAGTTGAATGCGTGTGTATAGTTTAAATATAATGTTGGGCCTAAGATTTGGTTGCAACGTAGGCGACGTGCTTCGGCACGAGATGTGACGTCGATTCCTATATTGTCGGCATATAAGTTGCATGTTATGATTGAGTTGTCTTGAGTTTAAGTCAGGAGATGCCGCAAGGCAAAGTCGGTCGAGTAACATTCAGTTCACAAGTCCTGATTTGGGTCAGTTGGTGATTGAAGTGAAGGGCCACGAGGCGGCAAGGGCCGCGAGGCGGCAATATGATTGAGTCTTACTGAGTTACGAGGCACGACCTCAGCAAGGGTTTGTAGCACGGTCACACGGGAAAGGAGTCTTATCGCGTAGTTACGTCTTTGATTTTGGCCGAGAGGCAAGCACGACTTGATAGGTTAACATTGTTGAGTTAACATTGATGTTACGAGCACGAGATGGTCTAGCGACACAGAATAGGCCAAGGCGTCGGTCCTAAAACTGATCCTAAGGCAAGAGTAGAAAGACAATTGATAAGAAGGGACTATGTTGCACAAAGTAAATCAAACGTGTCGGTTTTGTATGGGTGGGCGAGGAGCTCATTCCACCAGTACAATTGGGTACTGACACCCATATAGTTTACATGTGCAGGCACAGGTAGAAGCTCGTGGCACGGAGCTCGCTTGGATGCGTCGAGGCACGGAGTTTCTTGGCAATTCGAAGCGTACGGCCGCATGGAGTAAAGACTTATATGGAACATAATGTATGGACGTCGCCTTCCGAAGCATCCGCTGGCTCGAGACATGTATTGAGAGAAGAGAGAGAGAGCTGAGTGACATATAATGTGAGATGAGTGAGCTTGAGTGAGCTTGAGAGACTTGTAATCTTGGCCTTGCGCCCTATTGTAACCTTTGTTTCAATATCAATAAAAGAGTATTTTTGCAATGACTTGTGTTTTGCTGTAAATTCCGGTGCTAATATTTCAATGTCTCTGCTTGGGACTTCTGTGCGACGACCCCGTCGCAGCCGCTGAAATTGGCCGTTATGGAACCCGCCTTGCACGAGCGCAATCTAGGCTCGTACGGCATCACGCCTTAGCGAGGACGATCGCTCCTATGGGAGCGGGGCGTGACATAATGGTATCAGAGCATGGCTTTACGTCCTTGGACTATCGATTGAATTCTTTAACTTCGTTGTTTCCGTAAACTCTGAATTATCGCTTCCGCAAAGTTGATATCGTTGGTGCACTCTCTCTCAATTGTCCCACGGGATGTCCATACAATAAGTCTAACTATTTTACAAAACATAGGAGAACAGTTTTTGATAAAACGAAAAAGTGGTTTGCGTAAGCACGGTTGGCTAAGTCGGGCTGGGCATATACACCAAGGATTGTGTCGACCTTAGCAAAGTCGAGTTCGGGATTCGTAGTGTTCGAGCTAGAATGAGTTGAACTCGATTGAGTAAATGTGGGATGACTGTCGATAGGGGTGCTATCGAACGACGGTATCGTCAATGCGATATAGACGAGCGTGCTTGGAATTAGAGGAATAGTTCGAACGGGATTCGAAGAAGTCAATTTTGATTCGAATGATAATTTTGAGGATTTGTTGAATGACTTCATTCCTGAGTGGTGTATGCGATAGCCTCAGGGATGTCGATCGATCAATTGAGGATGCGGGGTGTCGGTGAGTCTATCAGCAAGCGTCGCGTGTATGCAAATCCATAGATTGAGTATCGTTGAAAAAGTTGTAGTCTTGAAGATTTGACGAATTGATTCAAACAAACCTAGAAAATGACGCGCACGGAACGTGCACGGGATTGAGGATTTTACGAGTGTGAAACGTGAAAATGATTGAGTAGGTGAAACTGAATTGAAGAAAGTTATGGTATACGAATGGATGACTTGATCGAGGAAATAGATATAGATCGTATACGAAAAAGTTAGTACGACAGGAAGATAGCGTGCATGAAGGGTTTGATTTTTGAAGTTACGCGAATGACTCTAAGGATTGGAATGAATGTTGCTCGATGATTTGAGTTAGCAAGAAATTATGTGATTTGAAGAAAAATGTTGGTCGATGACTTAAGATAAACGAATGAACAATACGTGAAATTGGTTTGAGGAAACCGATGTTGTGAATGATTCGAAGGATAATAATCGAACTAGAATTTGAATGTCGAGGAGATTGTCCAGTCGGACGATAGCATCGTTCGCATGACTCGAAATTTGGTTGCAAAGGAAGATCGTCAGGTTACGCATATCATCGATGGTATTGAGGCGTATCAAAGATCGATATGCGATAACTCGGGGGTACTCTTACTCGGCGAATGACGATCGCGCAAGTATTATTGTTCGGTTGGATGCTATACTAAGGATTTTGATCGAGATGAATGTTGGATAAAAATGAAAGTGTCTTGATGGTTACGCGGATAACCACAGCGACGACATTCTTGTCTTGTACGAGAGCAACTCTAGCCTCGCACATACGTCGCGTCAAATTTGAGGCGATCGTTCCGCGTGAGCGCTGACATGGTGATTCATGTCACGGGAATGATCGAACTCAAAAAATTAGGACGCGACAACTTTGATTGTCTCGACTTGTCGGTTTGATACGAAGGACAATTTGAGGATGTTAGGACTTGCGATTGATGATTGAATAAACTTGAGGATTGAGTAGGTCCAATCCGTGCATCGAGAATGAATTAGTCTAGACGCAAAACAAGAGTTACGTCTCGATGAGGATAATTATCCCGCGGGAGCGTGCATGGTGATTCATGCCCACCGTAGATAATCTGACTCGCGTGAGATCGGGATGCAATATATTGTTAAGCTAGACGACATCGTGATCGATTATGTGAATTGGCATGAACGACTTAGGAAATATGAAATATGAATTATGGTTTAGTAACAAATTGTGTCGTAGAGTGCTTAACTTGAAAATGATTGATAGGTGGATTATGCCGAACGTGTTTGAAGAGATAGACTATACGAAATGGTTTGATGAACGAGCGATATGTTCTTGTCGAGGATTGGGTGAACGTGAATTATCGTTGGATGGCTTTGCTGAATGACTCAGATCCCGTGCGATAAAATGTTGGGATGTGTATAGGAAATCGATGCTCGATGTTTAGAAATCAGAGTGATGCGAGCTTGGGTAGAAAACCCCGTAATATCGATTTGGTTTGACCTTAGGATGGGGTCAGTGTTGATATCGTTGTTTGGGAACTATGATTCCAGTACTGACGGAAAGACATAGCCTAGCGGTTAGGCAGACGTCCGAGTGCGAAGCGGAAGGATTATGGAGGCACCACTCGCAAGTATCGGTTGACATGCACGTATATCAGGGACGCCCGAATATGTGTACGATCCGACTCGAATGGTGATGGTGGATTCTCTATCACGAGGCTTGGCAAAAATGTATGTATTTTGGAGACGCCTGAAATGTGTGCACGATCCAAACTAAGTGATATGCTGAATCAAGTAAGACTTGAGAAACGGGGAAGTGTCGAGGATTTTGAGATCGTGAGTTTTGAAGAAAGGATTAAGGGTAGCATGAGCGTGGCTCGGATTTAAGGAACACAAAGGTACATGTGCGAGAGTCCTTGAATGTGGAATCAAGTTATAAGTCGATAAGAGTACTCAGTTAGTTTCGAGGACGAAACTTTTTCTGAGTGGTGTATGATGTAGTGCCCCATCCCTCTCAGTCAATCGGAGGAATCGAAATGCCGACGGCGTTCGAACTTAGCCTTACAACGGCTGCTCAGAGACATCGCTCGGTCGAGATGACCGCTCGCTCAGGTGGGGTAGTTTCTTTGAACTTGCCTCATCTTAGCCTTCATATAATAATACGCATGTTTTTAACTTGCACAGGTAGGCTTAATAATAAAAGAGATGAATCCACATAGCTAAAGGGAATAATCCCGACGGGTCGAATGGAATTAGAATATAGAAAGGTCCAACGGTCGGCATAGAGTCGGTACACGGCGTGCTTTGAAAATGACACTCGGTCCTTCGTCCCGTAGCTTGGGAGAAGGAAAGTTGGTCTTCGACAAAAATCTGTGAATTAGCCTAAGTCATAGGCGTCGTCCGCATGAATGCGTCATAAAGCATGCACGGTCCCGTCGTCCAAGGCTTGGCATAGCCTTGGCTTGCCCATGATTTTAGTTGTATTGAGCGGCTTGTGACCTAAGTCTAGGCACCCGAGTGACTTGGTCGTTCAAGTTAGATGCGTGCACGGCACGATCCGTTAAGGAGAAGCTTGACGCAGCCTTTGCTCGTCAAGTTGTTGCGAAGTTAAGTTAGGCAAAGTTATATCGGTCGACCTAAGACATTACAAGCACCGTCCAGCTCTTTCGCGGTTTGTCAAAGTTAAGTAGTCCCACGATCTCAAGGCCCGTCGATTTGGACAGGAGGGTCGCGTAGAGCACGATTGGCTTAAGGCACGATGCACGGACTTAGTGTTTAAGGTAAAGACTACAACTGATTCCAAGTGAGTTTTGAGAAAGGACTATCAAATAGGCGTTCATGAGTTGAACCAAATGATAGGGTAACAAGGAAAGAATGCTCGCGACCGTGGGTCATCGAGGGGTCTCAAGGATAGAAGTCTTGAACTTGGTTTTGATAGAGATGATAACATTGGAAGAGGAATGACTGTGTGAGACGTCAGTTTGTGTCGAGTCTTGCACGGTCATTGGACAACTTGTCGACAAGGGCGAAGCTTTCCTCGAACGGCAACCCTGGGCCATGGGACCGACTCGGCCTAGGAGAAAACACGGTATAGCTGTGCTGGGTGATAGGGTGATAGCACAGGTTAAACGGGGACTTACAGCGGGGCTCGCTACTTGCGCAGCAAGGGTCCCGATTAATAAAAGCTATAGTCCAAGATAGCTTGTCATGCTAGTGACCTCATATAGATGAGTCGGTACGGGCGGCGATCCGCGAGTGTGCCTTTGGATTGAGTACACTATATCAAGGAGTCGAGTTGAATGCGTGTCTATAGTTTGAATACAATGTTGGGCCTAAGATTTGGTTGCAACGTAGGCGACGTGCTTCGGCACGAGATGTGGCATCGAGTCCTATGTTGTCGGCATATAAGTTGCATGTTATGATTGAGTTGTCTTGAGTTTAAGTCAGGAGATGCCGCAAGGCAAAGTCGGTCGAGTGACATTTAGTTCACAAGTCCTGATTTGGGTCAGTTGGTGATTGAAGCGAAGGACCGTGAGGCGGCAATATGATTGAGTCTCACTGAGTTGCGAGGCACGGCCTCAGCAAGGGTTTGTAGCACGGTCACACGGAAAAGGAGTCTTATCGCGAAGTTACGTCTCTGATTTTGGCCGAGAGGCAAGCACGACTTGATAGGTTAACATTGTTGAGTTAACATTGATGTTGCGAGCACGAGATGGTCTAGCGACACAGAATAGGCCAAGGCGTCGGTCCTAAAACTGATCCTAAGGCAAGAGTAGAAAGACAATTGATAAGAAGGGACTATGTTGCATAAAGTAAATCAAACGTGTCGGTTTTGTATGGGTGGGCGAGGAGCTCATTCTACCAGTACAGTTGAGTACTGACACCCATATAGTTTACATGTGCAAGCACAGGTAGAAGCTCGTGGCGCGGAGCTCGCTTGGATACGTCGAGGCACGAGTTCCTTGGCGATTCGAAGCGTGCAGCCGCATGGAGTAAAGACTTATACGGGACATAATGTATGGACGTCGCCTTCCGAAGCATCCGCTGGCTCGAGACATGTATTGAGAGAAGAGAGAGAGCTGAGTGACTTGTAATGTGAGATGAGTGAGCTTGAGAGACTTGTAATCTTGGCCTTGCGCCCTATTGTAACCTTTGTTTCAATATCAATAAAAGAGTGTTTTGCAATGACTTGTGTTTTGCTTTAAATTACGCTGCTAATATTTCAATGTCTCTGCATGGGACTTCTATGCGACGACCCCGTCGCAGCCGCTGAAATCGACCGTTACGGAACCCGTCTTGCACGAGCTCAATCTAGGCTCGCGCGGCATCACGCCTTAGCGAGGACGATCGCTCCTACGGGAGCGGGGCGTGACACCCTGCGCGCGTGTACCGTCGTTTCGTACGACCCGAGGCCGAGGCCTCCCCTCGGTTATCCTTTTCAACCTTTCCAGTAATACTTTTTGTCAGAGTTTTGTTCTTTTTTCAGAGTAGAAAATTAGATAGAAAACTCACTCCTGTCCGACCAGAATTGACAAAATAAAGCTCTGTCGATCCCGGAATAATTATTTCTTAATTTGTATGCGTAACTGTTAATAGGATTAATTATGGAATAATGGTTGGATTAATATTGCTAGTAATGACATTTTGCCATTATAATCGTCTGTTTATTTATGTAAGTATTCAAAAATAAATATTAGTTTTTACTTATAAAAGACTGTAATTATTTTTAATAAATTATAGGCAAAAGAAATTAGATTCATAGAGGTATAGTTGATATCTTAGGAAATCAATGTTAGTTATTTTCCTAATTAAAATTTTTTAATTATTCGCGTAATTAAAGGTTTTCTCATAAAGTATTAATACAACTATTTTGTAATAAATTCTTAAAAAAATTTGTTAGCAATTAATATTATTAGTTTCTTATTAAATAATTTTTAACACGGTGTTTAATTACTACCCTTATGTTTATATTTCTAAAATCTTAGGTATTACTAAATAAATGATTTTCGTAGTTTAAATTGTTAAAATGGTATTTTATATTGAAAAGTATCTATTAGAATACTATTGTTAGTTTATGTAAATAAAATACTATTTAATTCCGAAAGTTTTTTCGGGTATTTTATATAAGTAAATTTAAATGGGATATTAGTTTATGGAAAACTGTTTGCTATATACTAATAAATAAAATATAGTATTTCTCGCTTTATTTATAAAAAATAATAGTTTTATTAGAAAATTATTTTTTTACCAATTATTATGCGTGGTTAAAAGTATTAAATAATTGTAGCTTTATTTTTCTAAAATGTAAGCATTGTTAATAATAAATTGATCATTAGGTAATAGTTGGCGTTATTAATTAAAACCCTTAGAATGGTTTCTAAACTAGATTATTAAATTAATATAGGTTCCAGGACCTAAATCTGAGACCGTATTTTTCTCTCTCTACCAGCACCAAAAAAATCAAGACAAGTTCCATACTATTCATGTTCATGTTTTAACTAATAATTAAATGTACTACATCAACAGGACTATATACATTGTATCGATACTGATTCACGGGGTCCCTTTCGGACTCCAAATTGATTGCTTGATTGACTCATTGACTCGGGGATTGGGGGAGTAGTATAGCAACTGTGACCAGAGCCATGTTACTAATACTGTCTCTCTCGCGCTAACCCCTATTGCACAGGGGGTTGAACCGTATCTTATACTAGCATTTGGCCAAAATATTAGTATACACATTAAATCTACCAGCCGGTCACAGATCTGCTATATGCTCAAATTACTATTGAATCATTGTAGCTCTTGAGATTCCATTGCATGGCTGACTCTTTATTATTATTTAGAAAAATATATTAATGCTTTTATACTGCCCTTGGATGTTTTTATTATTTATTAGAATGTGGGTGTGGATATATGTTCTTGCTCCTCTCCTGACAGGAGACCAATATTTTAGGTGATTGTGACGACGAGGAGCTGGCATTTAGTTCCTATTACGGATCCGACTTTGGTTCTGAGGAGCTAGTCGAATCCGGTCAGGGAGCCCCGGACTCCTAGCTGCATTTGGTCGTTTAGTTTCTTTCTTGAAATAGAAGTTGTAATAAGAACAATGTAATAACTTAATACTCTCCTGCCTGTGTATTTTGTTCCTTTAGACTCCTGGTTCCAATTTAATGTTTTAAAATAAAGTTTTATTTTTCATATTTAGAATGTTGCGCTGGTGTACTACTGATTGATACAGCTTTCTGTCACCGTCTCACAACGGTGCAGGCTAGACATGATCCGACTAGACCCAGTATCTTGGGATCTGTCACGTCCCAAAACCAGAATACTGGAGAGCGGGGGCAGACATAGCCAGCTACGTATAACGGAATGGAATCCACACCGCTATACGGTCACGGCTGTCTAGATATGTGAGGGTTTTACTACAATCCATCAGTCTCTTAAGGTCATAAATAGCCTATTGTCTCAATCTCAACCAACTAATAATAGTTACAAGATATCAGACCACCAAATACACAATAGTAAGGCGTCCCATACATTATATATTCGGAATGATCATGAAGCTAGTCGTTACAAAATGTGAGGACTAGCAAGAGTTCAGTCATACATGATCAACCCCCGGGGCTTGTCAATCATGTTACAGCCCGTAGGCAGAAAGTAAGTAGGTACAATCGAGCTAACACTTGCTCGTCGGCTAAACGCCTCAAAAGAATAATTTACAATATTACAGTGGGAGAACAAAAGAAACCCACTCGATGCCCTGGTTACGCCGGGTGACCACCATCGGGCTGGAAGGTAGGGAGATCCTTTGGTGCTGCTCCGGTATCTGGCCATACAAAACCAGCTGGGTCAGACCCCAGAAAGAGCAAGTGCCACAAAGGAGGCTTCACTTAAGAACTAAAACCAACAAATCATTAGCATTCAACATGTAAGAAGACAACAATAAATAACACAGATTGCGGTTTGTGCACTACCAATGCACTTGCCCCAATCAGAGAAAATAATTAAGAGAAGCATCATTGACATACGATAACTGGAGAATCATGCTAAATAAAATATAGCTGGACAATATATGAAGAGAAGACGAAGGTACTATTTCGGAAGCCAGGTTACAATCCTTAAACCAAATAAGGACCGAGATTGTAACCCTTCGCCTGAACAGAACTCAGTCTCTGATCATTTATTGCTAAAGGTGCCAATCATTAAGGTAAAAAAGGAGAGAGAGTACAATGATAAAAGTGACAATGAAGAGTACAATATGCTAGAGTGACAATAGAGTACAATCGTTATAGTAACAATCTGGAGTGACAATCATTCAATCATTCTGGTACAATCTTGCAATCAATCAATTCTAGACAATACTATACTGGACTAGACTCCATCCAGGCAATCACGGCCAATCATTGCCTACGGCTTTCTACATTAACTAACTAGGGTTATCACAATCCTAGTTACTAGCAAGATGCAATGAGATGCTCCAAGTAGTCACAGGCCCTGCAGCTATCCAGGTTATCCAGGCAATTATAGTGATAATTTAGAGAGTACAATGTATTAGAGTGACAATAGAGTTCAATCATTAAAGTGACAATCAAGAGTGCCCCACATGACAGTGGGCTGGAAATGTGCCCTACTCGTCGGCAGGCTACAAGTCCAAACATTTGCGGCCGGGATAACGGGATCGCCTGTAACTGGAGAACATCTCTTCATGTTTAGTGAGTTATACTAGTCATTAACCTTAGTCCATTTCAGTAGGTACTCCTGACCGTGGTACTCAGGAGTCCCCTCCTAGACATGATGCAAGACAGGACTGGATTATTTGTACAAGCACAATCGCCCACGGTGTCCAGGTAATTATACAAGTCAGGTAATGTCAGGTAGCCGTCGCAACAGCTTATCAAGATATATCAGGTCAGGTTATCAGGCCAAGTGTACTTTGTCAGGAGTGCGCCACGGCGGGCCACTATCATGTCATGTCAGGTTACTTATCAAGAGTGCACCACTACGGGTCACTATCGTGTCATGCTCAAGTATCATTCCAAACATCTTAAACAATTCCATGATTATCAAGTTCATGACAAAAGGCGTAAGGATATAAAATGGACGTAAAATATACCATAAGAGGTAAATATATACTCAAGTTATACTGAAGTTACAAGATAAATATAACATTAATAATCGCATACAAATAATAAGACAAAGCTCGGGAAGACTCCATGCGGCTCAGGAATTCGAGTCCATGCGGCTCAGGGAATGAGCAGGGTCCTATGCGGTTCAGGGAGTCCTAGCCTTATGCGGCTGAAGGGGGAATCGGGCTTATGCGGCTGAGACAGCACATCTCATGCGGCTCAGGGTGACGGGTCTCATACGGCTCAGAGAACGAGCCTCATGCGGCTGGGTCCAAGCAAGGGTCATGCGGCTCAGGACGGGCGCTTATGCGGCCAGCGGGAGATGTGTCATATGCGACCGGAAGAGACTAGTCCTTATGCGGCTGGGAACGAGTAGTCCCATGCGGCTCAGGAAATGAAGGAACTTATGCGGCTGGGAACTCAGAAGTCCATGCGGTCAAGATAACAGGGACTCATGTGGCTCAGTCTGAGCAAGGCTATATGCGGCTAGATCCGAGTCAAGTCTCATACGGCTGGAAAAGACTTGCCGCATGATTGTTCATGCGGTCAAGTACTCAAGAAGTCTTATACGGCTGGGGAATTCCATGCTGCCAGTAGAACTCGCCGTATAGAGTTATGCGGCTGAGTCCATGCGGCCAGACTGTTCTTCTTCTCCAAGTTTTCCGAGAAGAAGAGCTAAGCAACCATGGCTTCCAAGCAACGTAAAACTTCCATCCAGAGCCCAAATCCGAACTTCCATAAGTCAAAATGGGGTAGAACGAGATTCTCTACAACATAGAACCCTCAAAACTCAAAAATAACAGGATTAAGTAGATCAAAACCCAAGAAATCCAAAAATAAAGTAAACTTAGATCTACAAAAATTTAGCCATGGAAAGTGAAAATGCCAAGTTCTAAAGAGTATTAGAATGCTACAAGTAAGAGAATGGAACAATAAAATTTGGATTCCTCCATGAAGCAAGATGCACTTGCCTAGCTCTCTCTCTCTTGGTAGGTGCAGGAGTTAATGGTGGAGAAGAAGAAGATATTAATGAAGAGAGAGAAGGAGAAAAGGTAATAAATACTATGGGTGGTGGTAGGTAGGGGGTTCACCCCTTGGTTCTTGATGAACCAAGGCAACCAAGCCTAGCCGAACCAAACCAACCCCAGGAATAAACCAAGCCTCACTAATCCAAAATAAACCCATGAACCATTAAAACCATTTAAACTATCAATGCCAATAAAATCAAGCCAGTGCAAAATAAACCAAGATAACTAATCATGACTAAATAAAATATGGGTCCAAAACACGTATACGTACACTAAATACGTATCACGAATTTGGGACATTACAGGATCGGGTCGTGACAAAATGCCAGTATCTTGGGATCCGACTGGACCCATTGTGGGGAAATACGTCGACTCAGATAGAGTCATACATAATACTTTTTAAGAACTTACCATTGATGGACATCATAAGTAAGTCACCATTTTCCATGGCTAACCGATAAACACTATTATAATAAACCGATTCCACTATGAGAGGGCCCTCCCATTTGGCTTGAAATTTCTTCTTGATATCGTGTGTCATGATCATAGGCCTGCTCACTGCGAGGAATAGATCACCAGCTTGGAAGGTTCTTTCTTTTACCTTTTTGTTGAATGCTTTGGAGGTGCGTGCCTGATGCAGCTCGATACGCTATTGTGCTTGTAATCTCCTTTCATCAAGCGCCTCATATTCTTGCAAACATGATCGGTCATTCTCTTCAGTGGTCATCTTTGTTACGTCTCGACTCCGATGAGCCAAAAATCTGCCACCGGACGTGATGTCGTACAAGTCTAGATTGTACTTGTACAAGACAAGAAGATAAAATAATAATGGTTATCTCGAAACGATGACATTACAGGGGAAGAAATATAGTAACAAAACAAATCATTTTTATTAATAATGTAACTTATTATAAAGGTTCTCAATAGTCCCATGAATATGCCAAGTTGGCCTACGATACTCATGATCTCTTTTAATGACAAAGGATCTCGTCATATGTCTTCTATATCCAAGCAAACATTCTCGGCTGAACATCTTTATGTTGCCAATCCGAGCTTCCAGCACCTCAGTACGATCGAGCATATCTTTGTACTTAGGGAGTTGGGTATTAGTGCATATGGCGTACTGGTGAGTAGGGAAACCATTCGCCTAAACCAAGACTAGGTAATCATGTGAAGCATACAGTTTATATGGTGATCTTTCTATATCTTGCCTCAGGTCCAGTTTTATCACATAACATATAGTATCTCATAAGCGCACTTGTGTCACACAAACCACAGTTCATCTCAACTAATACCTAATATCATCCTTTGTTGTCAGTTCAACATATAATACCCAATACTTATCATCCTTACATGTCCTTTTTTTTTCTTTTTTTTCTTATCTAGCACATGCAGGCTCAGTTAAATTGCATGTCTCATCGCACACGAATTTTAGCCTGTCGTTATATCATTTCAGACTCTTCGTGAGAATCTTGTCCACAATGACTTTTTCATCATCGTCCCACACGTACGTCTCGCGCACTCCGCGTGCTCCAGAGCTCCACGAGATGGCCGACGTCTTTCGATGCCTGCAACTCAATGCCTCGCTTGGCCCACGACGTCGAAGGTACCCCCGACGTCTTCACGACGCCTACGACATCTGATGTCGCCTAGCCACCCGTTCTATGCGCACGACGCTCTTACGACGTCTCTCGACGCCCTTACGGTGTCGTACGACGGGCCACGTGGTCCACCGTCGTTTATATCCGTAGTAGAATGGTGCCGGTCCTCGACCGTCCGCGTGGCGCCCTAGCCTAAGTGTGTCAGAATCTGTGTTCCTGCACCAGATATTTGTTAGCCTTCATAAAATTCATAAACGTAGGTGTGTGTGTTCATCCTCGCGACCAAATAGCTAAGCCTGCAAGAAGATAACATTAGCGTATGTCTAACAATACGAGGTCATTGGCACAATAAGCCATGTTGGATGATTCATTTCGATATGACAGCGATCCTTTGCGTGTAGGTAGCTAGCCTAACCTAAGGTACCATGATATCCATATTGCGATGCACCCTCCCAGTGGGGTGGTAAACCCTATAGCAAGTTCTGCATTACCACGTACCGAAGCATGTCTACATAATTTTCCTTAGGTCAAACGGTTCCGGTGGCCCCACAGAAGTCGTTCGAGGGAAAGCATTACCTTGTATACAAAAGTTGTCCATGACTATGCAATATGCGTGAACAGTTAAAAACTTTAAAAATATATGCGTGATCTAAAATTCAAATACATAAATTACACATCAACTCACATTCCCATACAACCATTCAATGTTTCGTGGCATCATGCCCAACTCATACACTCCGACCAACGTTTAGATCAACGACGCATGGATCCCGAACATACCGTACCACTATGCCATATACAACAGTTCTGTGGGTACCATACCCCTTCCAGTAGTTCCATGATTCCGAAACACAACTGTTCACTTTGTTTATGAAGCCTACCATTTGCATACCAACAGTTTCTTAGCATTATGCTATAACTTCTTGCTGAGTTGACAAAGCCTCTTACCAATCATCTGGCGCAATGCACAATTTTCTTAACTGGTATAACC